>CM038465.1:65984283-66584283 GCA_021464415.1 Lonicera japonica | reverse complement strand
AATGGATCTTTGTTTGATAGGCATTGATTCATATATTTTTAATGTGTAACTTTTATTAATAAATAAATTATAAAATTACAATTAAAATATTTAAAAGCTTAAAAAATAAAAGTATGTAGACAAAAATGATGATGTGGAGAATATTTTTTGTCACATCATCTTCATAATCATTTTCAATGATTGTATTGGAGAATATTTTTTTAATTCATTATTCATCAATCCTATGTGGCCTTTTATTTTCATCCAATTCACGGATGCGTTGGAGATACTCTTACTCCAACCAATAGGTGTATGCTAGTGATACGTGTATACAACACAAGGAAAGGGGATTATGCAAATCAAAGTTATCCAAAGACTTTGTTTGACGTGTATAATTAGAGGATGGGATATACTAAAGTTATCCTATCCCACGATTGGTGTTTGTTGGAATTGGATATCGAGACGTATTATTTGTCCCACTAAAGTCTTTATTCCACCGAGAAAAGGGTTAACAAATTTCACCTAAGAGTTTGGATTGTTTTATCCCATTTTGATTGGATTAAATAATCATATCCGACCCTCTAATGCGCGAGACTAGAGAGTTGGGTAGGATAAAACAGAGGTGGGATTTGCTAATCCATCTCTTGGTGAAATAAGAAACTTTAGTGGTATAAATAATCAACCTAGATATCCAATCCCGACAAATATCAAATATGGGATAAAATAAAGTTATTATATTTCACATTTTTATCCTACACGTCAAACGTAACCTTAAAGTTTTATTTTACGATATAATTAAAATAAAAAATCTTCCAACAATAAATAAAACGTAACTTTATAACTATACTCGAGTACACATGATGGGTTGAAATTCATGGTTTGTTAAAAAATACAAAAGTCAAAAATTTCAACTTTTTATTTGGGATAGAGAATATTTTTTTCCATTATTTTTTGTAAATTATTTGCAATTTAATTGCATATGTATTATTAGGGCGGTGAAAATTATTTTTTTACAAGAAAACAATAAAATTATATGTAAGTAAAGATTAAATTGACTTTGCCCTTTCGGAAAATGAAAGCACAAAATAAAGGAATATGCCATCTATTGGGTGATATTATTTATATCCGTAACTTTTTTTAGTTAATCCATTCTAGATTTATGGTAGTTCTGAACCAATTTTCACATATTATCTTTTTAGAAATTTAGAAGTATATCACCAATTAAAATTATTTTATAAATATGGTTTTACCTTTTATATAGATTTCTAATTAAAAAAAAATCTATATTAATTTTATTTTGCTATTTCTTTTGAAGATCTATTAAAAACTAAATTAAAAATATTTTAGATTATCTTAGAGATTCATCAATTGATCAAATAATATTAATTAAGAAGCTAAAACACTCTATTGGTAATTTGTTTTTTTATACAAACACTCTATTGGTTATTGGGTAGAAGAATTTGAAGCTATAAGTGAGACAAAGTGAACTTGACATGGTATAAGTATTCAATATCTATTAATTAAAGTAAAATAAGAAACAAATGAAAAAAACAAAACTAGTTAGATGCTACTACAGAGTACATGAAAACAAAGTAAAGTTCATGTATAAGTTCCTTCAATGCATCGATTGAGCAAAGTTCACGGACGTAGGGATCTGGCAATGACCATATTTTGTTAGTTTTGTATTGGTTTATAATCATTGTATTCATGTGAAAAACGTACATGATTCGTTAATAAACCGGTGAAAATATCATACACGAAAAAGTTTTGTCCATTTCGGGTAGCATGACACAACTCATTTCACCCCTTAAGCTAATTGATTGATTCTTAACGTGTCCATAATGGGTTCTTAACAAGTTAAGATAATAAGAAATTATTAACGGGTTTAGTTGATAAACCTGTACACGTTCGTTAACGATTTGTGTCAAATGTGTTTCCTGTGAGTGACCTAAATTCGTTAAAAATTCACTAAGTAATAATTTTGTATCGAGCTATTATATCGGTGTTGTTTTGTCACAAAATTATTTACCGAGTAATTCTTCCTTTAAGAGTCTATTTCTAAGGTAGGGATTTAATTTAATTTTTTTTAAAGCCAAACTACTAGCATTTCATTGATGATTGATGCAAAAACTTACAAGTCCTGATATATAGATTTTTCTAGATCTGAAACTATACATCGACAAGTCTATATATACACACAATAACTTTAAGAGCTTTAGGCAGAGCCATCCCCTCAAACAACAATCATTTTCCTTCTTTACATAGTAGATTTGCCAATTTTCTCTGTAGGTATGAAGAATTTGAACCTGCAGCTGCGAGGTTCCAATCAAGTCCAGTATTTACTGAATTTCATAATAAATTACCCAAGAGACTTTAGCTTTCTCTTGTAAAACTTGCTTCAGAACCATGGGAGGGATTTAACTTTTAACTTTTTAAACTTTCTATTTTTCTCCTCCTTTTATGTTAAGGTGGATGAATTTATTAATTTGATGGATATTCCATATTAAAACTAATAAAATAAAATTGTTAAAAATTAAGTAACGAATTATTTTTGTAAGTTTGTCTCAGCACGTGGTTAAGGTTAACGCGTATTAATTTAACAAAGTCCAAAAAATAGGATGAACCGAAAGAATTTGTGAATAGAAACAAAATCACCCTATACTTATGTGCAATTACATTGATAGCAATTGAAAGTTAATTTAAATTTCCAATTTATGTTAGTTAACCTTTTCAAAATAATTTTAGTTTATGATAGATATTAAGCTTTCAGAAATATTAAATTAATAAATTCATCTATACCTCACATGGACAAGATGAATGACAAGTTTAGGTACAACTTGAATTAGGGACAACGAAATCATTTTCCAGAAATATTTTGAGCTTTATTATTAATATCGCTTTCCATTTTGAAATTACGGACAATTTGAATTAGGGACAATGAAATCATTTCAAATTATTTCTTTCCTTTTTGGATACCCATAAAGTCACTTTAATAGTAAACCCACTTAAGACTAATAATTAGTTTTTAAGGTCAAATAGATATCGAACTAATTAAGAAAAAGGTTGGGCTGCAGTAATATATATTTTGAAATAGGTCCCTTAATTTGTATACAAAATGTATTGATTTTACTGCAACGAAACATAATTATTATATGTAAATTAAAATAAATAGTGTATTGTATGTTTAATGTGAATAGTTTTTGAAAATATGTGTTTGATAGTGTATTTTCACAATACAATTGTTGAGCATTGATATTTGAAGTGATGGATTATAACAAAGTGATTAGCTGACTGTAAGTGCTATAAACTGAATATAATAATATGATTAACTAAGTTTAAGAATGCAATATATTCGTTTACGCGTTCTATATAATTATCTATTTTATAAGTTGTATTACAATTGTGCATTTATAACAATTAATTTATTGCAAATAAAAAAGAACCTTGTTATAATTTATTTATTTTTAAATGTGAATCGAATTTAAAATATTTTTTACGAGACGGTTCTTTTAAAAATTGGCCAGTATTGTTATTATTTTTCTTCAACTGGGTATACCATTCTATTTTTTATTTTTTTTTGATTAATCATTCAAATCAAAGATAATTACATAGAGTCAGATATAAAATTTTGTCGCCCTATCTATATCAAAAAGTTTATCATTTTTTTTAAGATTAAAAAAGTATAACACAATATATATATATATATATATATATATAAGAAACCCAAACGAAAGAAGAGGGAAAGAATAATTTTTTCTTCTAAAAATATAGAATTAATAGGTATTCAACAACAGTTGAGAAAAGAGAAAGTTAAAAGAGAAAAATGTTATAGTTATCTTTGAATTTTTTTTAAAAAAATAGACATATAAAATTAATAAAAGAACGGCTAGAATAGAATTTCACATATTTTACTAAATGGACTCTTATAATTAGTTTTAAATTTGAGTTATTTCATTATTAATAAATAAATAAATATAAAAGCTAAAATTTAAATTCCTAATTTTATAAAGATTAATAACTATTTAAGTCATGGCCCTGTACGGCATCCCCCACTCCCACCCACCTTGAGGGCGGGCTCGGCCAATAGAGAATTGAAGTGTTAAAAAGAAAGAGGTGAGTTGAGAGGACTCCCCTATCTTCATTTTTAACAATGACATTTCAATTATTATCATGGTATGATGTAGCTTTTGAACATTTGTTTTATAAATATATATATATATATAAAAGTTTTGCCTTTTTTCTAAAAGATAAAATAGTCCTAATCTCGATCAACTTGTAAACATCGACATTATTCTTACTTTTTTTTTTTTTTTGCAAGATAACATTGATTATTTGGTTATGTTTGAATTTGAGGTCATTATAGTTTCACAGTTTTGTCCTTGTTCTATTTATAACATAGAAGAAAGAAAGTTAAATACATTATTTTCTTAACAGCTTATGCGATCAAGGATTCAAAATTCTTCTCTTATTTTCAAATACATTTTATATTTTTAGATGTGTTTTTATTCTCATATTACATTGTCAAATCAAAAATCAAAAACACATAATACACTAAAACCACACAATCAAATATACCACTTCCACATCCACATCCACTCCATACACTTCACTTTTTCAAATTATTTTCTCTCTTGTCAATTTACTTTTAAAAATTTTAAATGCCATATCTTTAAATCCAAAAATTAGATTTTAATAAAAAAAAATCATATTTGAAACCTACTAATCAAGATTAATAAAACAAGATTCATTGTGATGATAAAATTATGTACATTTTTTTTAAAGAAAAACTATTAATTGTATATTTATATTATAAGAAAAAGAAAGTGGAATACATCATTCTCTTACAAGCCCATGTGATCAAGGAATAAAAATTCTTCTCTTATTTCCTAACACAATTTACACTCTTAAATGTGTTTTTACTCTTAAATTAAAACGCCAAATCAAATGTGAGAAATACATACACTTTTATTTTTTGTTCCTTCAAAGGGCCCAAAGACCCATAACCAAAGGAAAAAATACGAAAGAAGAATTTATTTTCTATTTTTTCAAGTTATTTTAATTTCTCTCTCATCAATTTACATTTAAAAACTTAAATGCTATATATTTAAATCTAAAAATTGGATTTTAATAAAATTATATTTGAAACCTACTAATTAAAATTAATAAAACAAAATCCATTGTGAATTTGTGACGGTAAAATTATGTATATTTTTTTTTTAGAAAAACTATTGTATATTACATTTAAAGCCGGCCTTCATATGATTGTTCATTAGCAGCCATTTCATAGTGTGCATACTTAGAATGTTGTATCTAATGGGGTGCATAGTCTAGTTAATCCAATTTATTGCTTAGACAGGTCGAACCACTTCAATGAATTTTTATATGGTCAATTTGGTTGGATTGTCGGATTAACTTGAAATACTTTCCCATTTGATCTATAAATTTTTAGGTTTCAATTAGCATTCAACTTATAAGTTTTTGGTACTCTCTCTCTCTCTTTTTCTTTCTAAAAAACAGTTGCGTAAGATTACATATTATATGTATACATATATATATATATATATATATGCACCGAAATATTTAACGTAATATTGTTTCCTTTTGTTTCTTGAAAGGTAATTTTGTAAATTAACAATTATTTTGTTAAAAAATGTTAATAACAAGAGTTTAACTCATGAGCTTAAATATAAATAAATTATATTATTGTCACATGACTGAAACAACGGCATATTTTAAATTCAAAAAATTAATATCTACAATAATTCACATGCGACAAATTCCAGTATTATCCCTATTAGACCTTTTTCTAATAAGAACTTTTTTTTAATTGTCCCTATTAGATAATGCATAAACACTATTGGAAATTTTGAGTACTCGATGTCCTTGCTTGAGAGAATATAATCCTTGACCCAAAATTTGGTCCGTCAAATTTAAATCCAAAGGTTCAAAATTTTCAACCCCAAATGTATTATAGATAAGTCGAATTATATTCGCAATTATAGTTCAAAATCTCTTACAAATTACAACTATAGTTCAAGATCTCCATATTCAAATAGAAGTTAGGGAAAATTACTAAAATGATAATATATATTGTACTTAATATATTATAAATTTATAGAATATTATACTTAATGTATTATATAACAACTTAAGTACTAATTACTTAGTAGTACTATTTTAGTTTTAATAATAATACATGTTTTAATATTAATATATCATTGAGTATTATAGTTAATTCTATATTTTCAATATTTTATATAGAGTTCGATTTCTATGTGGATCAGACTCCCGTACACAGTTTCTATTTTGACGCACTTTTGGACATTTAGAGCAGACTTTCTCTCTCTAAATTTTTTTTTAAAACGCCATAACTTTAAATCCACAAAAATAAAAAAATATATATATTTGAAACGTACTTCGAGATCTATAAAATAAGATCCATTGTGACTATTTTTTGAAATTTTTTATGCATTTTTTTCATTTTGGACTTATCTTTATATTTCATTCTTGTAATTAATCTACTTTCTGATTGATTTCTTTTTTCATCAAAAAATTCATCTTGCTAGTGGGTCAAAATGGGAAGGGTGTTCAGTACCCAGTCCGCATAAGAACCGGGCCGATTTTATATATATAACCTTCGATGATAACATAATTATTAGTTAGTGGTATTATAGTATAATTTAACTGCAACAATGTAACTTAAACTCACATTAATTTTTCATGACTGTGAACTGAAAAATATTTTGTAAGCGTATCTCTAGCAATATTTTAAGATATTTGGACATGTAAGATTTGTGTAAAAGTTGGGTATATAAACTATGTTAAGTGCAATAGGTGGCCAAGTTGGCTCTCTTGAAGTCTCTTCTGGCTAATTGGGTGGCACCTTTAGACTTAGCAAGTTTATCATGTTATGTTTCTTTGTAGTTTTGTTTAGTTGTTTTTCTTAGTCAAAAATAAATAAAATGATCGAAATAACGATAAAATAAAAAAAATAGAAAAGACAAGATGGTAAACACATGTTAGCACCATATTGAGGTAGACAACTTTACTATTGTTAAGATAATAAAGAGAGAGATAAAGCCGAATAAAGAAGATCTTATTCAATTGATATTTAATATGAATAGGGTTAGCTTTATTTATATTAAGAACTAACATGTTTCTTTATTTCTATACAAAACACATGTGGGACAAGAATATATATATATATATATATAATATAAGGTAATATATATTCTCATTCGTACCATAATACTGATGTGGAACAAATTATATAATATTACATATGGACATTCACATATCAATAATTTACATCAACTATCTATTATATATGGTATGAAAAGTCTTTTATTTACTTAAAGGGAAACTTATTTTTTTTTGTTTAAAACCAAGGACTTTTGTTTTCCTCTCTCTTTAACCATGACAAGAAAACACTTTTGATGTAAGGGAACATGTTAACTATGCTATTAATGAAAATAATTATGTATTTCATAAGAATAGGTGTACCATTGATGCTTTTGTTTTTTTATATATATTATTAAATTCTTATCATGCATCCTTAAGGGACATGTTAATACTATTGCGTTTAACTCATCATTTATTGAATAGTCATATCGGTATGTGGTGGCGTCGATGACACTGGCCCAAGCCTATTAGGTTTCAACTTTTATCACTTATAAAATAAATATGTTTTATTAAATTTGTTAAAACACAGTGTAAAAAGATAAAACTACGATTTGGGTTTCTACAAGAAAGTTATTTCTCGTAAGGGTTACTAGTTAAAGTTTAACTAGAGTTAAGAGGGTTCGGTCAATTGGAAGTTTATTCCATTGATTGGTGACAGGGTCAATTGATTGTTTGAGCTCCGAATTTCTCTTCGTCAATACAAGTTGTCTTATTTCACGTGGAAGACCTAGTTTGTGTACCCATGTTACGTCCCAGTGCATTTTAGTGTTTCTCTTGCTATTTAATTGTCCTATGTTTTATTTTTTTATTCATAACAGCATATATATTGTGTGTGTAGATTGCTTGGTTGATTGATCTTATTACTTATTAGAATTTCGTCCGCCAAGTGTTTCTCGAGTTATAATTCTGATTCAGGGTTATATTAATTGTTCTCATTTCACAACAAGTACAAATCGTAAATAAATTAGAGTAAATATCTTATTTAGCCGATATATTGGATTCCATTTGAATGAACTATATAAGAACATCCACAGCCCATATGGCAAATTTGTAATTTTGCTATATGGCTATCCACAACACATGCTTCTCAATAGGTAAACTTAGCTCTGTATGGTAGTGAATGAATAAACCAACCATGCGGCTAAGTTTTACTTATAATAGTGAGAGTTACTCATATGTTACCAAACAAGTGAAGGTCACCCGTTTGAAGACTTGGAAAATTGGTACGGGTAAAAGACACCAGTTTAAATCAAATGAAAGCAATATTATTTGGCTTTCACAAACAAACAAAACAAGAGTGAGCAATATTGGTAAAGAAGTGAAAGCATCCACAAACAATATAAATGTGGTTCACTTGTTTGATTTTTTTTCATATTTAAGCAACTATTACTCTTATGAAATTTCTTTAAGTTAAATGAAATAACCCTTATTCATATAAATATGTTTTTTTGCCATATACGGTATAATTTCATTCCAAACTTATAACTAAATTTAGACCTATAACAATTTGTACTAGCATACACGTAGTACAAACTGAGCCAAAAGTACAATCAATCCGTCCTCCTTTTATAGAGGACTATGTTCTTGGGCAGGTTGACATATACTGTAGGTTAGCCGAAATGGGTTTTGTATGTATTTACCATCTGATTTATTCTCACACCATTTTATCTTTTTAGGATATGGTTATTACCATTTTAGCTTATTAGTTGTTCATTTGGCACTTCAAATGCCATTTAAATTTGAAAATTTTAAATTTTTAGATTTAAGTGGTTTAAAAAGTTGTTTGGTAACTTAAAAAATTAAGTGGCAACTTAATTGTTATCACTTAAAATTTTTATTCTAAATTTTAAGTGGCGAACTTAATTTTAAAAGGTGTAAAATGTACATTTTACCTTCTCTCTTACAACAAAATTACATAGCATTCATATAGGTTAACAATTCATTTCTCAGTAGTTCTTTTTACAATTAAGCCTTTTTCTTCTCCTCATCCAACAATTCCTTTCATCTCTTTCACTCTTCTTCCTTCTTCTCTCTCTTTAAACCTTTTTCTGTTGCATTCAACACCAATCGTCTCCATTCCTTCTGCTTTTATTTTTGTTTAAGGTTGTAATTCTTTCTTCTCTCTATCTTCCATTTCTTAAATGTTCCAATTTTCATTGCTGTGAATGTTGATATTGATGATTTTATGTGTATAATTATGTTTAGAGATTTTGTATTTTCGCGAATACAGGGTTAACAACTTTGTTAAGTGTACAAATTTTATTTTATAAATTTTTGCATTTAGTGAAGTAATGTTGCTTTGTAATTTTCATAATGAAATAAGTTAGTCTGGTTGAAAAGTTTAAATAATATGATCTTTCTTATTTTCATTTAGAATCATGTGATCAAAATAAAATAATAAGGGTAAAATTGTTATACTAAAAAAAATTCAGTTTTCAGATGTGTCATATTCAAACAAACAACATTTTTTCAGATACAATTTTCAAAACTAAACAAACAGCTTTTTCAATTTTCAGTTTTTTTTACTAAATGCCACCTTAGTCTAATGTAGTACTTTAATTCGATTTTTTTTAATATCTTACATGTAGTTTAGGTACGCTTTATTTGGCAAAATTTTATTTAAAGTCAACAGTTATACCCTTCCTTTTACTAAGCAAGTATTTATAGAATGTTTTATATCTTCCGCATAAGGAAATAAATGATCACAAAATGAGTCTTGAACTTGGAAGCAATCTTATGGTTGAGTTTCACGAAGAGGGGAGTTATTACGTCTCGATTCAACCTAGTAAGATATTATTCACTTTGGATTTAAGCCTGTGAGAGTTTCGCTTTTCTCCCCCAAAACACTTTTTATTAAGAAGGACTAGTGATCACACATATAAAACACATCAATTTACCTCAACCTGATTATGTAGCACGACCAACCATAGTGTGCAATTTGCCAACACCATCTGTAGTCAATCTAGGCACTTATAGCACCCCGCACACAACACTAGAGTCGTTACGGTTTTGGGGGTGAGTTTTTGTTGTTTATATTTAAAGGGAAAGATTTAAACCATTTTTTTTAAGGGATAAAAAAATAAAAAAAAATTACACTGACAAATCATTATTAAAGAGGCATAACGAAGACATTATTTTTTTTTTTTGATTTTGTTATTTGACTATTATCGTTCGATTGCATATGTATTGTATAACATCATTGTTACAATAATTTGTGACAATTTTATTCAGTTTCAAAATTAAAACATCAATGCAACTGCATCACATTTACCCCATATAAATTAAATTGACAGACTGCAGAATTAGAACAACTCTTTTTCCTAATTTTTCTGAAAACTTGATCCAAGTTTTTTTTCTCTCGTGTTGGAATTTGTTGCAGCAGAACTAGAATACTCCACGACTAATGGCCGGAATATCTTCTATTTAAACCTTCGAGACTAATTTACCTAGTTAAAGGTGATGGTCATATTAAATTTCATAAATATCTAAAAGAATATTCTTTGCACTAGATACGCATGCATGCACACTGCGTATGCACGTAATCTCTTTTTATTCACACACACATATCTAACTTAAGGAGAAAAATAATTAAGTAATAAATGAGGAAGATGCTCAATGGTAAGATGTTTATTTATTTATTTTCCAAAGTTAAGGGTTCAAACCCTAGATAATATTTTTATCTTTACAAAAACAATTATATGAACAAAAATAAAAACGCCAATTTTAGTGACTGAACCGTCTAAAATTGTAGGAGGCTCTCTTCCCTTTCTATATTAACTAGACGTGGACACAACACATCTTATTTTCATACAAGCATTAATTTAATATAGAATGAGAAGAATAAAACATAAAAATATTTTAGGTTCAATGGTAAAACATCTTTACTTTTAACCTAAAGCTCACGAGTTCTAATTGGATCAACAACATTTTTAAATTGAATAAAAGAGGTAAAATAAGAAATCCATTGAAATTTGATAATAGAATTTGGTGTCATAAATGCTTTTTATCAATCCGTAAGGAAAATGGGTTGGAAGGACTCTTTTTACAATTAAATTTGAAAAGAAAACATCTTATTTCTCCCTTGGAGTGATTCCTTCACAATTTGTTTTAGTTATAAAGACAATTTTTAATCTTGTCCAAGAATATATCACTTTTCTTAAAAGGTCAATTATGTCTTTATTAATTTTTTAAAATTTTTCTTTTTATCTATCATAAATGATTGCTAAATATCACCAACTACTGTTACAAGTGACTATGTGGTGGAGTGGCAATGCTCGGCGATGGTACTTTTTGGTAAAAAAATAGAAGAAAGAAAAATAACTAGAGATGTACATTTTAGACAATGACAAAAAGTATTATTAAAAATGAAAAGTAGGTTATTCCAAGTGGTTGCTTCTATTTCTAACATTGCTAGACGCAAAACACCAAAATGCATTTGCACACTTGATAAATCTATATTAGCATATAAAAAAATAAACAAAAAGAGATGTAAGTTAATAGTTAAGATCGTATGAAGTAACTTCGAATTGTGAGTTTAAATCTTAACATTAATTTTTTTTTAACATTAATGATAATAGAAATAAAATAGGAAAATTATGGTAAAAAGACAAAAATAAAAATATCATCAAAAATTAATATTTTAACCGCATTAGCATCATGTTTATATATACATAGATTATATATCCTCTATATTCCGAAATTAAAATAAAAAATAAAAAAATAGTAAGAAAAAGAGGCAAAGGAAAGGTTTGTGGTGACACATAATTATAATAACTCAATAAAAGTATAGAATTATTATCCCACAAAAGGCCAAAAGAAGGAAAAAGCCTTTGCTCCTGGGCCAAATTCATAAAGACTGACAAAGTATGGACCCAACCCATGAATAAAGGACAATTACAATTACTGGTCCCCACCCCCACATAGGGCCCACTATCTTTTTGTGGAGAAGGACGTATGAATATGACCCACGTGGCATTTACTGACATCTTTCACCGTTTGATAGGGACCCCAAAGGGTGGGGGGTTATCATTTGTCCACGCACTTCGATCACTCATTATTTTGGGTCTTGATTCCCACCGAGGAGACACCCACCCCTGCATCACGACAATATATATATATATTTATTTTTTTTATCAATATTTTAAACATTATTATTTATTTATTCAAATCTGTCATCTTATTTATTTGGAATTATGTTACGGCATATTTGAGTTTGTGTTGTTATACAGCTCCACTCAGCAGCCAATTACTAGTTCTTTCTTCCGCCCTAGTCCCTATAGGAAGAATAATAAAGCTTCAGTTAGATTGCAAGGTAAAAAAAATAAAAAAAAAATTTGAGTTTATTTTGGTAAAAAAATAAAAAATAAGTTGAGTGATATGGATGATATTTTCTTGATTTTTAAGTTTTTTTTATAAAATTTTTTTCTTTACTTGATGGTGAGTAAAATTTTTTCACTAAAAATATAAAAGGATAGAAGATATCTACTCATAAAATGAGTAATATCTCTCACTTTGTGTTATATCTTTTCACACAAACCAACTAAATTTATTTTTTTTTCTATCTTTGCAATCAAACGGAGCTTAAGTTACCATCGTCGTTTATATTTAAAAACCAAAAAAAAAAAGTTAGTTCGAGCAAAACTTCGAATTTGACGTATTTTTTTTAAAAAAAAATAGGATGGAAAACAATAGTACTTAAATTAGAATAAGGATGTTTATTACAAAATATAATACTACCTACTAGTTAAGATTAATACATAACTTTTAAAAGATTCATAAATTTAGGGTGGAGATATTAACACCTTAAAAAAATTTAGGAATATTATCACTTTCATTTAGTCATTTGCAACTGAGTAAGCTAGTTGTCTGCTACTCGGTTTCTTGATGGCTGAGAGTGTTTATAAAGGTATTGAGAGTGTTAATATTTTTACCCTAAATTTAAATATAATAATTTTTGTTTAAATATTAGTACACTAGACGCAAAATTTGTAAAATTTGCTTATAGGTAATTTAAGATATAAAAATTCTGAATTATAAACAGCACAGTTGTAAACAACTCTTGCACAATCCTTATCGACAGCAAGAGCAAATCACCAACCTTGAATCCTATCTTCTTTAAATCTTCTTGAGGCACATTTGAAAAACATGATAGAAATATTTAGTTTCATTGCATTTGACAAAACAATAGATATGAAAATTGGAGGGGTAAAGGATCTATTATTATATTTTGTCTTTTCCTAGAATAAGTCGCCTACAGACAATGGATAATCCTCGGGATAGATTGATTCAACACTTTCAATTTATCTTGAAATTTTATTAGACCTTCATGTTGCGTAAAACAAAAATAAATCGTCCAGAAAAAAACAATTTTTTTTAATTTGAATGGGATATGATTTGTTTGAGGAATTTTTTGCAAAGAATAATATTTTTCTAAATTAAGTGTTTATATTTAACCAGACTTCAAAAAAAATGCAACATTAATTTTGTGGTAAGTTTTTGAATTGTAAATTTTTTTTAGTACCATGCAAAACTAAATTTACTTTGCATGTTTTTTAACATAATATTATTTTTTAAGTGTTTAGTGACAAGAATAAACCTATTTATTTATAAAAACACATGGTAACTTTTTTGAGTTATGTAAAGTCAAGTCCGCAATCCTTATTTTTCAGTTATGTATTTGAATTCATTTAACATTACTTTATAATTACACCAATGACACATAAAAATATACTTGTTAACAAGTAAACACAAATTATGATTTTTTTTAAAAAAATTACATTAATTTTTTAAAATTGCAAATTAAGTTTATACATAAAGCACAATTTTGTGCCGAATTAAGTGAACGCTCATTTTAAAACACAATTGATAAATAGGAAACATATTCTCATAAAATTAAAAAAATAAGCCCTTCTTTCAGAAAAAAATATATTATTTTCTGAATTTTTCTCAAAAAACATTGTCTAGGGTAAGGGGCTTTTACCGATTTCCAATAATAATTTAAAACAGAAGCAATCAAACTTCACGTAATAATAATTATTTAAGAATATGAAATATAAGACCAAGTTAATAATAGATACAAGTAATAAAAGAACAATACATAAGAATATACGATATTTTTGAGATGATCGTTATATTTACTTTAAGATAATAGAACCCAATGACATCCTACCCAAAAAAAAAAAAAAAATAGATCCCAATGACATATTTGTATTCCTCTTGGGATGACTTAAATTGCAAGTCCCACTCGCATTTTGTCAGGTATCACCCCACCAAATCATATCATAATGAATATAATGTTGTGTTCTCGACCAGTGGTTTTAAGAAAAAATATTCGCAAGTTAAAGCGGGGGGCTCTTAATATGAGAAGACAAAGGTAGTAATACATTAACCAATCAAGTGAGAAGATCGTGGCAGCTCTTGCATAACGAGGGCTAACAAACTACAACATTCGTTTAGACAAAATCAATATGATATGACAAAAGACAAACATGTTTCCTGGTCTACCATACAAACTGAAATTCCAGAGTAGATATTGCAATATCAAAAGAGATCAAATATGTTAAAAGCCCGGTAATATTAAAGCGTATGATTAACTTGACCAAAAAAACAAAAGAGGAACTAGAATGGGCAAAAAGATCAAACCAGGTAGGAAATCTATGAACATATCTCTAAAGGGAGCAACAAACTTATCCCTAATAGATCATACATCTTTTAGCAGCCACTGGTAAATTGAAGCTCCAAAAGTAATCAGATCAGCACATCTTTGCATTCGAAAAATCCATCTCAGGGTGCTGCAATGATTCAAGCATTCAAAATTCAGTAAAATCAATCTTAGCAGCCACAAAACAATGTTAACGTGCGTGTTAGTGTGTATATATATATATATATATTATTATATCTCTGGAGAGAGAGACTACTGATCACCTCTGCCATGAATTTCTTCAGAATCTCTTGTTTCTGCATCTCCTCACTAGTGGGAAGGCCCATGGACTTCTGTCTTTGGTCAAACTACATGGAGAAAACCATTTTTGATTTGCATCAACAGATCAACGCAAAAGTTATAAAAGGAGTTATTCTCAACAAATGGGCAACTCCTATACTTGGTTTACTCTTAAAAGATAATTTATGCCTTTGGCGAATACTTCATTAGGCAGAAACTACCTACTAAAATTCAGAGCCGTCTACTTCTAAAACTAATGATCAAGATTTCTTCATCTCTCATCTATAGTGACCCAGCCCTGTAGACCATGTAGCTGTAGACCATGTAAAGTTACCTTTTTTGTAGTCTGTCTTATTTAATTTCTTAAGAGTCAACTTAAATTTCAAATGTTTTACATCACTTCATTCTTCCAACCAAAAAACGATAATAAAATCATCCCACCATTTAAGGCATCTAGAGGAATCAGGCAAGGTGACCCCTTATCACCTTTCATCTTTGTTCTAGTAGCGGATGTGTTACATAGATTAATGGAACGGGCGAAAGATAATAACTTAGTTGAGGGTTTTGTAATAGGGAGGGACTGTGTTACTCTATCACATTTGCAATTTGCCGATGACACTATTTTCTTTCTTTCGAATAATGAGGATAATTTTAAAAACTTGATTGGGATTTTGGATATTTTCGGTCTTGTTTCAGGACTAAAAATAAACATGTCCAAAAGTGTCCTGGTGGGTATTAACGTTGAAAAGGATCAGTTGTCATCTCTTGCTAACAAGGTTGGATGTGACATAGGTACTTGGCCATTGCTGTACTTAGGTATGCCATTGGGTGACAATCCTCGTAGAATGGGTTTTTGGGAACCGGTCATTGAGAGAATTTCAAAAAAACTAGAAGGTTGGTTGAAAGGTTGTCTTTCAAGAGGAGGTAGGTTAACTTTAATTCAATCGGTACTTGACAGTATTCCAATCTACTACCTATCTCTTTTTAAAATCCCTTCTTGTGTGGCTTTTAAAATTGAAAAAATTTTAAGAGATTTTTTTTGGGATGGATACGGGGAAAGCAAAAAGGATCATTTGATTAATTGGAAGTTAATCACCAAAAGCAAGCAAAAAGGGAGTTTGGGTATCGGTAATATCCTTAAGAAGAATGAAGCTTTTTTAGGAAAATGGCTTTGGAGATTCCCACTAGAACGTAATTCTCTTTGGTGCTCAATAATTGTTAGCAAATACGGTTTACAGAATAATGGTTGGGATTCCAATATTGTGGGTAGAGGTTCGTATCGTAATCCTTGGAAGGCTATTTCTAATGGCCTGGACTTCTTCACCTCTTACATCCGGTACAAGGTGGGAATGGGAGATAGAACTCAATTTTGGGAAGATATTTGGTTGGGTTCGCAGACCTTAGCAACTCTCTTTCCACAATTATATAGAGTTTCTTGCAATAAAAATACTTCAATTTCATCACTGGCCAATTGG
Source organism: Lonicera japonica (assembly GCA_021464415.1). NCBI lineage: Eukaryota > Viridiplantae > Streptophyta > Magnoliopsida > Dipsacales > Caprifoliaceae > Lonicera > Lonicera japonica. The sequence continues at coordinate 66,567,708 of CM038465.1, read as the reverse complement.
AATTCATTCAATGTCCTTTCATGGGATTTGTCATTTAGAAGACATCTCAATGGTAGAGAAGAAGAGGAATTCTTGAACCTATTGTCCTTAGTGGGTGATACTCCTCTTTCTAGGAACGAACCGGATAAAAGAATTTGGGTAGGGGACAAATCAGGTTTCTTCTCTTGTAAATCTTTCTTTGATGTGCTGATAGACACCCCTAATGTCTCTACTTTTGTGCCACACAAGGTGATTTGGAAAGTTGGAGTCCCTCCTAAAGTGAAAATTTTTGCATGGTTAGCCGCTTGGAATAGAGTTAACACTTGTGATTTGTTCCAAAAAAAGAGACCGTATCTAGCCGCGTCACCTTCGTGGTGCATTCTTTGTAAAAAAGACTTTGAAACCAATGACCACCTACTTTTGCATTGCAAATTTGCTCAATATATATGGGCAACAGTTCGTGGGGAGTTGGATGTGATGGGTGCGTGCCCTAAATCTTGGTATGATTTTTTATGTATCGATTGGTGCGTGAGGGCAACAAGAGAAGGGCGAAATTGTTGTGGAGATGTTGTTGTATGGCGGTAGCATGGCATATTTGGTTAGAAAGGAATGCTAGGATTTTCGAAGACCATAGTTTGGATGAATCGGATATCTGGAGCAAAGTTAAGTTCTCAGCTTCACTGTGGGCATTCTCTTCTAAACGATTTGGGGATTTGTCCGTTTCAGTCATCAACAATAATTGGGAGGCTGCAATTAGATAGTTTATTTTAATGCTTCTTGTGGGTGTTTCTTTGGAGTTTGGACATGGTTTTGTTGTTGTTTGATATGTTTATTTTCCTGTTTTGTTCCGGTGAACTTCTGGTCCACCATCCACTTTCTTGTATCTTGTTTCTTTAAGTTATCAATAAAGTGGTTTTGTTTCTGATCAAAAAAAAAAAAATCATTCATGAATCACACATTTTAAATGAACTAATTTGAAAACTGAAGGACAACTAAACAGCCCTTGAATCAGTAAATAGAATTGAGACATGAAATTAATAATCCTAGGAGATAAAAACATCGGATACAGAGAGGATAACCTATATAGAACAGCCAACTCCATGAGAATTAATCAATTGGATGAGGGAATAAAAAGAGATTATACCTCCGTCCCAAATTAAGAGTCGCACTTTCGTTTCTTTTCTTGGGTGTCCTCAATTTATAGTCGGAAAGTATCAATGTATGAAATCTCACGATATTTAAACAAATCTTGATTTTGGTCACATCAAAGTCGACATTTCTTATGACAATTGACTGCGACTCCTAGTTTGGGAAGGAGGGATTGAAGCACCATTTATACTCCCACCATATCCCTAATTAAGAATCCGTGTTTTTTTGATAACCATGGGAATCCCATGAGGCCTTGGTTACTCGACTGGGAGACGCCCCCAGTGGCCCAAGAAAGGTTTCAAGCAGCAAGGAATTGAACTTCAGACCGTGCGCCTACCCACACAGTCCCAAGTTTGCCCTTACCGCTATGGCAACCCGGTTAAGAATCCATGTTTGACTTCACATTTTTTAAGAATGCACTAACTTCATACAGTCGGTGGTTTAGATGAAACTTGTTTCCTTTGGTACATTGATTATGTTATAAAAAAGGGGCGTGGATTCTTAATTTGGAACATCCCAAAAAGAAAGTGGACTCTTGAGTAACAAGATAGTTACAAGGGGCGAGGCATACCATCATCTTTTCAACAGTTGAACGTGTTTCCGGATCAAGATCAGATAGCTTGCTATTCTCGGGTTCTACTTTTTGTGTATCGATTTCAGCATCACCCTTCACCAAACACTTCCACCATTCCATTTGGTTATTCTTCGTTAGAAGCACTGACACGGATTTCTGATCCTCTGCAATAAATACAACTTTAATGCATAAACCAAATGCGGGTGACAGAGATACATTCTCAAAAATTATTTTGAGCACTGTTGTTTAAAATAAAATGGGTCAAATTAAATCTCTTTTGTAAGTGTTTACACTATGTTTAGGTGTCTAAAATTGGAGAGAAAGTGTATTCTTTCTATCTCACAAGTTTAATGATTGATAAATAGGGGATAAGACAGTTTTGATGAAAATTGTTTCAAGACATTTATATTCAAATCATAGAAAAGAGCAAGTTGAGTCAATAAACTATTTAGCCGAACCATTTGCACCACAAAAATAAATACTAATTTTATGGAAAAACATTGTTCCTCTTCTTTTCTTCCCAGATCTCAAAGAAATAAAACCATTTCATTTTTTCCTCACGGCCTTCGGCAGTAAAGAAAGAAAAACACCAACCTTTCTCTTATTTTCTCCCCTAAACTCCCGATCACAGCATTAAAAGTTGGAATCATTTTAGTTTCTATCAAGGATATCTTAGATACAGTACAGATAATTGACAGTTGGCCATATATGCTTGTTCTGCATTTTACAAAAATGTCTTGCTTTACATGTTGGTACACATGTCAAGTGCATACCAAATCAAACATATATTTTTATGTAAAGTGTGTTAATTATAATGGGCAAGTGTATCAGCACGCGCATGTTCATGTAGAAACATACCCAGGCTCCAAAAGCAATCATCAACCTTGACGGACTGAAAAAGTTCCCCCTGCAAAGATGTAATTATGTAAACATAGAGGATTAGTTGATAACATATTCATATTAGATGGGAGACCAATCAAAATGAATTAACAAGTACCACAAAGTAATATTTGAATGAATAAAGCTCCACAAACTTACATCAATTATTGGAGGCTGATCCTTGAGTCCAACCTTTAGATGGTTCTTCTTGATTTCACATGCAATAAGCCTTGATTTTGTTCCAGGAGGGACAGGGATGTTAATGGTGACCTCTTGCAAGGATTGACCCCAAGAATATTTATCCAAATCAAGGCCATTGGCTTTATTGGGAGCTGCTCAAATATTCAAACAGAGACATAAAAAACAACCTGTTAGTAATGCAAAGAAACACTTCTCTTTGTAAACACAGCAGTACAATATTATCATGGATAGTCCATATCTTGTCTAAAAGACCACGAATAACCCCATCCCTCCTTGACAAATATATATATAGATAAGCTTTATGAAACCAGTGTAAATTTGTTCCGACTCCCACAAGGAAAAAAGGCAGAGGCTAGCAACATCACAAGGAGGGAACAATCCATTTTATTTATATTTGATGGAAATCAAGATATTACCTTGGGTATCGGGGCCCCACCCCCACTAATCCCATGAGGCCTCGGTCGCTCGACCGGGAGACGTCCCCAGTGGCCCAAGAAAGGTTTCACACAGCGGGGAGATCATTTATTTGTCCTAGATCAAAACATAACGTAGATAGGGTATTTTATTTATGGAGTCTTTACTTGGTTATTTATTTATTTCCTTTACTTTTCTTTCCTTTATTATTATCTTAGGGTTTACTTTGAGTCCTATATATACCCAATTTGGGAGTCTAATCACACAATTAGCAGTACAACTTTCATTTTATCTCTTTTCTCTTAATTTATTTTCTCGTATACAAATCTACTTGGTATTAGAGGCTTCTTATATCGATCCTCCTCCACCACCGGCTGGCCACCCACCTTGTTGTCCGCCGGACAGGATTCTTCTTTTTTGTATCGTCTCGTCTCAGTTTTCTACCCATGCAAACAGTGTAATGAAGAGTGTTTAGTGAACAGTTGTCGTGAACAGTGTACTGGATAGTAATTTCAATGAACGGTGATACAGTGGTGATGAACGGTCGCATTTTTGTCGTGAACAGTGTTTTTTGGTGAAAAGTGTTCTTAGTTTGGCGGTTGGCCAGTCACGTTTGCTGCTGCTGCTACAAAGGGTTAAAAGAAATCTTAGTTCCAAAATTTCGTTGTGGAATCAACATATTTTGAGCCAGCCGCAGTTTGTGATTCGTACCTCCCCTCAATTTTTGGTGATTTTCCCTTGGTTTGGCAGCTTTGCATTATTCTTGGAGTTTCATCGCATCCATGTCTATTATGGTTGATTTGTCATCAAAGCCCTTTGTTTTACATACTTCATCATCATGTTGGTTGATAGGATTTCATCACTATTAGGTTAAAGGATTTGTTTCATCACTCTTTTGTTAATGGGTGTTTCGACTTTTGTTGATAGGTGTTTGTCACGTCGTGTTTTTTGGACCTTAGTTGACGTTCATTTGTGTTTTGAGCAGTTGGTTGGTTTTTGTGTAGATTTGGGTAGTTTGTCTTTTTGTTGTGTGATGAGGTGGTGGATGTCTTCTGTGATTTTTTTGTATTTTCTCTGTTTTATGGGGCTGGCTGTGGACATCTTGTCCACTCTCAGTCTACCTTTTGCTTGTATTCTTCTTTTTATATCTATATAATCTTAGTTTCTGATCAAAAAAAATAATTGTGTTTTGAGCAGTGTTTTAAATTGCGTGCAATCGTGTTTTTGGGGACTAAAACACCATATAGTGTGGGGCTGGTTGCCTTTTTCCCAAATTGCTTAAGCAATTTGATGACATGGCACACAATTTTGCGCTAAACTCACGCTATTTTACGCACTTTGGGACCAGACACTTTAAAAAAGGGGAAAAACGAGTTTGAAAATTAAAACAAACCCCATCCTTCTTTTCTATTCTCCTCGAGCTGTTCTCCTCCTCTGGCCGTTCTCCTCTACACAGCAATGACACAGCATGGGTAACTTGGAACAACCATAGCAACGAGAAAGAAGATCCTGTCCTACTGGACAGTGGAAGAACAAAGGAGAAGAATAACGAAAGAGAAGAAGAGAGACGAGATAAGATAGGAGGGAGGCGGCTGCAAAGAGAAGAGATGATATATTTTATATTTAGGTTTTTGTAAAGGTTAAAATGACTTATGTGCCCTTGGTCATATAAAATATTTACAACATTTAGTCTTTTCTAGTGTTTTTATATTGTAGAGGCCTCTCCTAATATATTATTTATTGTTAGTATTATCTTATTATAAATAAATAAATAATAAATATCTATATATATAAATAGTTATTTAAGATAATATTGTGTTTTAATGAATTTTTATTAATGTTCTTTAGTACAATATTTTTTTTATTATGCTATTACGCAATTTGTGAGCGCTACGCAATTCCAGAACTATAACGCAACGAATTACGCTACTGCAATTTAAAACATTAGTTTTGAATGATGGTACAATCCTGTGTGTAGGTGTTTACACCTTGTTTTAGAACCTTAGTGGAGGTTCTCATTTATTGTGGATGAGTGATGAAATTCCTTTTATTGGTGCATTGATGTCGTAGTGGCAGCATGTTGTATTGAAGTCGTCAAGCGGCTTAGTTTAAGTGTGAAGGATGATGAAGTACTCGTTGTTTGGTGTTTAAAAGTACACCTTGTGTGGTGCCATGGTGAGGATGACTTTCAATGATGATTGGCTACATGGATATCTATGGTATTGTTTATTTGTCCTAGATCAAAACATACCATAGATAGGGTATTTTATTTATGGAGTCTTTCCTTTAGGGGTGTGCACGGTTCGGTTAACCGAACCGTGCGGTTAAACCGTTAACCGAACCGACTTTCGGTTTTACGCTTAACTTCAACCGAACCGTCAAAGCGGCTAAAACCGACTGGGGTCGGTTCGGTTTCGGGCGGTCGGTTTTTGTCGGTTTGGACCTTGGGCCTAAATTAGTGTTTTGGGCCATAGGTTTATATTATTTGAATTTTTTTATATGTTTTTCTATCTCTTGGGCCTTATTTTCTTGTTGATTATTTGTGCATTTTCTCTTCTTAAATATTTATTATTATTGGAATTTCTTTTTAATTATTTAACCTATATTATTTTAAAGAAAATAGCTCATTAATTAAATACACAAAACCAATAAAAATGTAATAAGTATACTAGTCGGTTCGGTTAGGTTTTTATCGGTTTTATACACCAAAAAACCGATAACTGAACCGACCTACTTCGGTTGTCCGATTTCTTAACCGAACCGAACCGTAAAACTTGAAAAACCGCTCGGTTCGGTTGTTCGGTTTTTTGCGGTTTTCTGCACACCCCTACTTTCCTTATTTATTTAATTTATTTATTTTCCTTCACTTTTCTTTCCTTTATTGTTATCTTAGGGTTTAGTGTGAGTCCTATAAATACCCAATTTGAGAGTCTATGTAATCCAACAATTATCAATACAACTCACATATTATCTCTTTTCTCTTTATTTGTTTTCTTGTATACAATTCAACTATATTTAAATAAAACATCATAGGTTAAATAAAGCTTGCCAAAAATTGGAAAAAAAAATTGCGATGGCACTCTACTACTACTTTCAAATTGGCTTGCAACCTCGTATCCAACTGACGGAGTAAGCAAGTCCTACTTGTGATCAGTAGTTAAAACCAAAATCCTAACATCCCCACAAAAAGGCAAGAGGATCTAAGCACTTAGATTGATTATCTGATTTCTATGTAGATGATACCTATAGCATCCCATTACCATGATATAATCACATACTGATCTCTTCAGCTTCGTGAGGCCCTGGGCCTAATGATTTCCTAAACTTGAAATTCTATATATAATATCACAAATACCAAACTCAACTAAGCATATATTTCCCAGCGAGGTGCAGGACATGGAATTCTAGTCAGAAAACAGATGGCATTTCCTAGTGAAGTGCTGGACATGGAATTCTAGTTAGAAAAAAGATAGCATATTTCCCAGTAAATTGTGGCAATCAGACAAACAGGTAATGCTTGAGATGGCGAGTAGAACCTAAATTCTTGAGGTTTCCACATCAGCAATTCTAGGAGCTTCATTATCCATTGGAACAAAAGGTAGCGTTTATCAAACAGAGGTCCGTGAACCAAGTCAACTTGGCCATTTTGGATTTGGTCTAACCCTTTGGAACCATGCCCTGAATGCACAAGTGCACCTCATGCCTCTTAAAAAACTATATCCTATCCCTAATACAACAAAACATCTCCCAAAAATTTACTTAGGATTTAGGAATAGTCCATACAGGATGACATTTGTTTTGGTCCTTCGGAGAGCTGAAGCCCAAAAACAAACAAAACAAAACAAAACTAACTACCCAACGAGTGCTTGTACTTCAGCAATATCCACATCAATTTACCGTTCTACTTTCCCCCAACTATCCTAGCAACTCCACCTATCACCACTCTCTGATCATCCCCAACAACACTAGTATATGCGTTATTTGTAACACCAATAAAAAGAAAAGTCATTACATCAAAAAAAAAATTGACACAGGCCAAAACTTTTGCTGTTCCTTTCCTTCCCAACTTTCCTAGGGTCCAAAACAACCGAAAGGAGCTTAATCCTTCTCCTTGCACTTCCTTTGAGGAATTCTATAGCCAGCCTAAATAACAAAACGAGTTAATATCCCAATACTTCCTCACCACCGCAGACTTATGCCCACAAAAAAGTATAATCAAACATAAAGGAGCATTCGTGCCAGTGAATTGGCGCTTCCTTAGTAGACCAAACTTGCTTTCCAACTTTACACCTATCATTATTTTGTCCCAAATTTAATATTTGTAATTTATGTAGCTATCAAGAATTGAACACAACCTTACCTTCGCTTCTCAAAATGAAGTTTAATGTTTATTGGAGGTGTTTGGTTGGACTATTACAAAGTTAGGTGATGTCTCAAGACCTAACTTGGAGAACAATAGCTGGAGGTAAGTTCCTTAAATTTTCCCTGACGGTTTAATTAAAGTATTTAACGTGCACCAAGACATGTTCCTTTGCCAACATCACAAAACTCAATAGCCAATTTTGAATTGGCAAAAATTGAACTTGGCATAGTAACAATATCTGTTTTAACCAAGACAGGCTTCTTTTCCCACATCACATAACTCAGTAGCCAATTTTGAATTTGCAAAATTTTAACTTGGCTACTAGCCTACTACTAATATCTGTTTTCAGATCAGCTGCTAAATCATGAGCAAAAACAATTTTCATGGCATACAGGCAGAATAATTCTAGGGCGAAGATACATACCAACACAAATGAACACATAAAACAGACTAGAACACGTGGCAAGCGCGATGGGCGTGCAATATTGTACCTAATAATTTCTAATACTATGTGAACTTTACACTTTATGAACCTGTCATACTGTTTAGTTGAAGACATGCTTTCATTGCACACAAGGTCATGGGTTTGAATCTAATATTAAGTTTTCGTTTATTTTATTTTCTGATGTAATGATAAGACACCAAACATTCGGATGAGTTCAATATATAGTATAGATAGATATATAAAGAAAAAATTAAAAAAAAAAACACGATAGAGAAAAGGTTGAAGGCAAAGAAAACACCTTTAGGCCCCGTCTTCTCCTCATCCTTCGCCTCCGTATTCTTCTCCTCATCCTTCGCCTCCGTATTCTTCTCCTCATCCTTCACCTCTGTATTTTTCTCCTCCTCCATCGCTACCTTCTTAACCTGTTCCTTTACCGGCACTGCCTTTGGTACTTCAGCTTTACCATTCCCCTCTACAGCCTCCTTCTTCTTCCTCCTCTCCTCAGCCTGAAATTTCTCCTTCACAGCTCCAACCAACGAATTGACATCCTTAACAACAGATTCACTCTTAAAAAGATTCGATTCGAGAGCAGCAAACTCAAGCACTTTCTCTAGAAACTTCAGAGGATTCGATGGATCTAGAACTGCAGTGAAGGGCTTTGTTACAGATGATGATGATGATGCTGCTTTTGTAGGCTTTTGGTTTTGATCTTCTTCTTCGTAATCGGAAAGTATCGCCATCGTTACAAAGTATAGCGATTTGATGAAACTGGGGTTAGGTTTTGTGCGTAAAAGAAAGGGTTTTTGGACTTTGATCTGTTTGCAGAAGTAGAAAAGAGTATATTGTTTCTCAAGCTTATTCTATGCAGTACTTACTAGTAGAGACCAGAGGGTTCTGGAAGTACATTGTTTTAGGGGTGACAAATGCACCCCATTTTATTTTATTTTTTCACAGACACCGTCTACACCGTACACTTTTTATTTTATTTTTAGGTAATTTACACTTTATATATTATTTGTTCTTGCATATTAGATATAAGGTATTAAAAATTTGCATAATAAATGTTTGGGTGTTATTTTGGATAGAATCAATTAGTCAACGTAATCAACTGTTAGTTCTGTTAATTTTTGACTATTTTACCCATAAGCAAGTACAATATGTTTTGTCTTTTTCAAGAGATAAAACGGGTAAACTGAGTCAAAAATTAACGGAGTTAACAGTTGACCACGTTGACTAACAAATTCATTCAAATATGGCATCCAAACATCTATTGTGCAAAACTTTGGCACCTAACATTTGATATGTAAGAACAAACGGTATCCAAGGTTTAAATCACCCATTTTTAAAAAAAATTATCACAAATACACCATCTCATCGCTCTTTAAATTAAGAATCATAATTAAATTAATTAAATTAAGTTTTAATTAATTAAAACCATAAAATAAGAAGAAGAAAAAACGGTGTTCAAACTTCAAACACACCATTCCCTCTCTCGCGTTCCCTAGTTCTTTGACTCCCATCTCCACCGTCATTCTCCATCTTCACCATCATTCTCCAACTTAATTTGGTGCTTTAAACTAGATATTACTCTAGGGATATTTGATAAAAATAAGGGTGTATTTAATCATCTCTAGGACATACTCACCCGAATTAGAGATAATATCTTCATTGGTACTTTTCTAACATTGAGCATCTGAAATTTCAGCAATTACTTAGTTACGACCAAATTTTTGAGATATACTTTCCTATATTAAGGAGAGTAAATGTAATAATATTCTCCCGTCATCTAGAATATGGAATTTCAACAATTACTTAATTACGGCCCAATTTTTGAGATATGCTCTTCCGTATTAAGGAAAGTAAATATGATAATACTCTCCTGTAATTGAGAGAGTATCTTCATTATTATTCGCTCGACATTGAACAACTAAAATTTAAATAGATCTGTAGGTATGAATCTTTTTTCCCTTTTTTTTAAATATATATATATATACCCATTTGCCCTAGTTTAGCAATGAAGGCAACATTGCCTTTGGCTCTATCGGCAAAGTTTTTAAAGCTAGAGAGAGATAATTTATCAAAGTGGGTTTATCAAAATGAAAAAACAGATCATGGAAACTTAATTACTAATAAAAGGAGAAAAAGATTGATGGAGCTTCAATTAAAGTATTATGGGAAAATTAGATTAATATAGCGTTATTTGAAGCATTAATGGTGAAATTTGAAGAAGATGTTAAAGAAAAAGATATATGAAATATATAAGCATATATATTTTTGTGTGTGTATAGAGAAGGAAGAAAAAGTTGGTTTGTATTAAAACTCTCAAATGGCAAAGTTGGTTTGTATTAATAGTTAAACTTTGTTTAAAAAAGTGAGATGAGAAGATGTCGGGAATAAAGTTTAATTTAAAGGGCGTTTGTGACAAAAAATGATGGTGCATTTATCACCCCCCTTATTTTAATGGATATTACCCGTGCCAAAGTAGTAATTCGTATTGAATATGGGCCGAATCATGTTGTATTTAACTAAACTGAATCCGGATTTTGAATTTGTTATAGTTAGAAAATAATAGTCCACGTCCCAATTCGTGATCCAAATATTTAAAAGATAAAAAGTGAATAGCTTTTACTATATTAATCAAAAGATACACATAAACATATATACACAAATGAACCGAGTTAAGATATATTCATATCCAAATTTTTAATTAAAAAGTACAATGGATTTGAATCAAAGACAAATGGATTGAAAACCTCTTAACATATCCAACTAATTATAACAAATTCAAATTGGATAAGGATATTGAGTGCTAAATTTTTTGAATCTCTCTACAAAGTAAGTAATATGTTGTCCTTGTGCGTGTGACATATAGCTCAAAAGCAATCAATCAAATGGAATATTACAAGCTACTGACTTTTTGTCTTTTTAAAGTTAATTATCTAAAATTCAAGACCCTTACAATTGATTTCATTTCTTCTATTTATAGGTATATAATTATAGTTACAATACTATTAGGTTAAACAATAAAAATGAGGCTAAAATTTGGACACTACTCTAACAATTTACATGTTTCATTGTTCTTATATATTTTTTACAAAAGCACGACCATCTCAACAATATCTGACATTGGCATGTCCACCATAACAATGCTATTGCGTCAACAGGATTATCTCGACTCAACAATATATACTTGGCAGCAAGCCCACCTTCTTTTTCTTGAATTAAACCTATTAATGACTTTGCAAATATTGAGTTTATCAAGACTTCAGATCCAAAACTATGGTCATTATTTTTAAGGTCTCTCATATGTAAATTCAAATCATTTGGCAAGCCTCAAATTAATAATCTTATTTTGGAGTTTCATCTTCTTGAATTAGTAATCCTATCTTGGCTTTGTACTCTGTCAATTTCAAGTTAAAAATCTAGCCTTTTGTTTTTTATTCTCTCGATTTTAAATTAAAAACATTGGTCTCAAATCGGTCCCATTAAGTTTGGGTGAGGTAAAAAATTCGCTAATCCCTTTTCTTCTTCTCTAATAAGCAACATATATACTATTTTACCCCCAGTAAATAATTTTTATATCTAACAATTGATTAGATTCAAACCAATATTTTTTCTTTTGAAAAAAACAAAATAAAAAATGAACCTTTTCAGAAAATGCATAATTTAAACGTAATCCAGTGGGTAATACATTTTTTTTTTCTGCTAGAACTTTTTATTGTACTGATTATATTAAATTTTTTTTTAATATTTTGTAGATCTGTTAGACACTTACGTAAGTGAATTAGAATTTAGTGAAAAAAAAATAATAGCGCGGGGTCGGTTAAATTGCTTTACATAGTTTGTTTTTTCAGCTGTAACATACTTTGATGGCACCATATAATATTAATTATAATTTATAATATTAATTATAATTTATATATAATACATAATATATTGATTTTATTAATTTCTTTTATTCTTTAGTATCTAATGTCTCACCCCTACTTCATACAATTCAGAATGCAAAAAAGAATAAAAAAATGCATAGATACCAACCAAACGTTTATAAAATATTTTATTTACATGAATCATTGTTAATTTTCACCTTATGGATTATTCAACCAACCAAACATAATTGTAAATAAATTGTTGTGCACGAAAAATCATAATTGATTTTTTCTCCGCATTTGAGAAGGAGTGGGTTACAATTTTATTTTGCGGGCTGAGTGGATTGGGCTGGTTTTCACAAAACCCTGTCAAAATAAAATATGAAAACCAGTAAAATTTTGTTAAAAAATTGGTTATAAGTCTGTTCATTATTTGACAAGGTGTGTGTTGCATTTTAAAAAAATTGATTTAGACTTTAGTGCTATTTGATCTTACACATCAAATGTTAGGTGCTAAAATTTTGCATAATAGATGTTTGGGTGCCATTTTGAACTGAATTTATTAGTCAATGTGGTCAGCTGTTATCTCATTTAATTTTTACCTTTAAGCAAGAGCAATATTTGAGTTTTTTTCTAGGGGTAAATTGGGTCAAAAATTAATTGAGCTAACGGTTGACCACATTGATTAATAGCTTCCGTCTAAAATGGCATTAAAACACTTATTATACAAAATTTTGGCACCCAATATTTGATATACAAGGAACAAATGGTATCAAAAATCTAAATCACCCTAAAAGTTATAAAACTAATGAAATATATAATAGAAACAAAGTTGTAGCAGTTTTACAAGTGACGATTTACTTACAAATCCAAATGATCTAACTTAATATTTTGAATGATGTGTTAAAATAGACATATTTTAGAGCGCCGTTTTATCAATTAAGTGATAATAATAGTATCCTTAAAGTGTTGTCTCATTCTCACATATACTATTGTTTAAATATAACTAGACCATATAAACATACCATGCGTATGTTACTCTTCTATTTTTAATTTAAGAAGTAATATTTAATCAAAAAGAAATATAGTTTAATGATTAAAAAGCGAGTTTTAAAAATTGAGTAATTATATTTAATTTGAGTATTTAAAAAACACATATAAATATATGGGCATATTCTAGAATGTTTGCTTAGCGTCAACGAACATACAAATGTAACTTGCTGGTTACAAAACGTTTAGGTAAGGAAATAATATTCAACTTAGAACCATAAATGCTAAGTGAACATTTAGGCTCCGTTTGATTGCAAGTTGAAAAAAAAAAAAAAATTGAGTTAGTTTTGGAGAAAATATGAAAAATAAGTTGAGTGATAGAGATGATATCCTCTTGATTTTTAAGTTTTTCTGTGAAGAAATTTTCTTTGCTTGGTGGTGAGTAAAAATTTTCCACAAAAAATATTAAAGAATAGATGATATATACTCATAAAATGAGTAACATTTATCATCTTATTTTCTATGTGTTCACACAAACTAATTAAATTTATTTTCCTTTTCCATCTTTACAATCAAACGGAACCTTAAGGCCATCTCCAATGGTGTTTTCTACCCAAGCAAATTTCTATGATAGAAATGAATAATAGAAATTTTTTTCTCCAATGGGCATTTCTATCTCCATTTCTATCCTAAGTGAAAGTCTAGTAGGATTGGGAATTTCTATCCGAAATGCAAGATAGAAATGGTGATAGAAATTTTATATGTGACATGGCAAATTTTCATTGGTTGTTGTAGACCCACTAATTCTCTCTCTTCATTAAATAGGGGACAAAGTAAAGAAGAAATGGAACAATAGAAATTACCATTGGAGACCATCTTTTCTATCATTTTACACCAATTCAAATATATAGCCAATAGATATAGAAATATTATAAAATAATATTGACACATAGGATAGAAATGCAAAAATAGAAACCACCATTAGAGATGGCCTAAGAGCATCTCCAATGCTAACATGAATTGGATGTACTAAAAATATGGACATGTAAGCATATTTAAAAACATGGTTCCTATGTTGCACTAAAAATATTGTTGATGGTCAAGCTCTAAAAAAATCATCTCCAATGGTGTTGTCTATAAAATTGCTATTGACATAATTCGTCAAATTTTTTAATAAAAAAATATAAAGTATATGGATTTTGTTTGATAGATCTTGAAGAATATTTTTTAACAATATAAATTTTATTGAATATAGAATTGTAAATTAAAAGTTAAAATAATTTAAAATTTTAAAAATAAATTATTAATGTAAAAATGATGACGTGGCATCTAGACATCGTCTAGAAGACCCTCTAGATGTAGAGGGTCACCCTCACAATGTCTTCCCATCTTTTTGACACATCACCTTCATGGTCATTATACATGGTTGCATTGGAGATGGGTTTTTTGACTCATTGTCTATATATCCTATGTGGCACTCCATTTTTCTCCAATTCATGGTTGCATTGGAGATGCTCTAAGGACCTGTTTAGGTGGAGGTTTTGGACAAAATCTCAAGTTTGAACTATGATACCTCATCCTTCTCTCGTAATTCGAATTTCGAATATATCCATATATCACTTATATATAAAAAATAAAAAAATTTCTCTTGTTTTGGCCTTTTTATTCCCCCTTACTTTTTGGAGGAAACATAAATTCTTTCCTAGAAACCTCCTCCATTATTCAAAAAGACACAAATGCCCCCAGCGTATAACCTAAAAATTATGAAACCCTTCGGATGCTTTACCCCTCAAACTCTCAAATCCTTCGCGTATCCCCATTAACAAACCGATAAATCTCTTACTTTTTTTGTCCGTCTCTCTATTGACGATCTCTTCAAATCTTTATATTGAAAATCCTTCAAATCCTCAATGTTTCCCACCAAAGATATATATATATATATATAGTGGCGAAGCCAGGAATTGAAGTAACCAGGGGCAAAATTTAATCGAAATTCAAAACACACAAAATTTTTGTCCCTTACAGTTAGGTACCTTCAAGTTTATTTTTATGCATCAAAGTCCATATATATATAATTTTTTCAATAAAGGTAGAAGATAAGATAGAGACATATATAAGAAGTTGGGGTGATTTGTTAAGTTTAAAGTTTTCAAATTGTCCCATAAAGTTTTGCCCCTACAATTAGACACCCTCAAGTTTATTTTTATGCACAATAGTCCCTATATATATATTTTTTTCAAAAATGATCCCATTTATAACAACAAAGTTTGAACTCCAAGAGGGGGCGCTGCCCCCCTGCCCCTATGTGGCTTCGTCACTGTATATATATATTTGTTTTATATAGAGAAAACCCATTTAGATCTGATCTCTTTGTGTTCAATATCAATATATTAAGTCGTAATTTGTGTCAAAGACACTACAATCACTTAATAAATATTTTTAATTTTTACCATACAATTTATCATCTCTTTATACATTTTTAAAACAAAAAAACCATACCCCTTATTATATAAATACAAATACGTTTGAAAATATATAGAAGAAACCCACATAGATCTTATCTTTTTGAGCTCGCTTTTTTTTTTCCTGGGTGTACAATTTTCCTATATAAAGGGTTATCAAAAAAGTTTGTCAAATGGTTAGTAATTTGAAAATAATTGAAAATTCTAGGAAAGAAGCACTATTATTCAAGAAAGCTTGCTACAAATTTAGACAATATTTTCTAACGAGGTGCTCTTTAATTTCACACAAGTATCCTTAATGAGTTGGAGGGACTCCATTATGTCATTGCATAGTTGATGGGGATTGGGAATCACATCTTGGTCTACGGATAAAACAAAGGTCATTTTATTAGCACAGCTCGCCCAATGGATCATCAATGCCTGCCAACGAAATAAAATTAGTTAGTTAATTTAGGAATACATTTAATGGATAATAAGGGTAGGGAGGAGAGCTAATGAGACTTAAATTTTAAAAAATACTATAAACTCGTTTTTATTGTAACGATTTTAGTATTGTGGATAGGGCAATTGTATATGCCCAATGTTTTCAGATTGGTTATACTAGATTGCTAGCAAATTATATATTATGGGTGTAAGTTTTATCTTGCTTGAGTGTGGTAAACTGATGTGCTATATATGTATGGTCATTAATCTTTTCAAGTAAGAGGTCCTTTTGGGATAAAAGCAAAATCATGCGGGTTTGGACCCAAAGTACAAAAACAATCCCTAAGGCCTCATTTGGATAACCATAATCGCAAATGGGAATAGTCATTTCATTCTCAGTAATGAGATTCCTATCATTTATATTACTAGTAATCCCAAGTTGAATATTTGGTTAACTTCAAGAATCTTGTTATAAAAATAATATCAAATCATGAGTAGATCATATTCCCAAAATTTTATTAGAAAATTAAAATCAGAAGTGGGTGTAATAAATATTTGATACAGATGTTCATTTTTGTCAATTAAATTTTTTGATGATCATTACACATGCACTTTTAAATTGAATCTTCTAATGAAATTTTGTAAAGACGATCTACTTATTATATAAATCATTTACACGACATTTCATGAAAAACATCATTTAGCTAGCCATCGAAGTAGATCTAGAAATTGAACCAAAAGGGTAATGAAGATGAGCAAAATCTGCCAAATGCTTTACGAACAAAATGTAAATACTTTATTTTGTATAATAAAGTTCTAACCCATTCAATAAGAACAATTTAGACGCAACAAAGTAGTCCTAATTCAATTTGGGTGATATTTGATATATCTTTGAAAAGGCCAATTTTATAAAAATGGATATTAATTTGGGACATGATCGATAATGCTATGGAACAAAATGTGTAAAACACAAATATTAAAATACATTACATGGTGGTACTCTCACTTAAAGTATAAACATATAATGCACTTATCATCTATAAAAATGACTTTGCAACAAAGTTAGAGTATCTCTACAAATTTAAGGGAGACAATATATTCATAAAAAATGCAATACTTACATGTGGGAGTCCATAACCAGTTGGAGCAATGTATGTTATAGGATGGCCAAATAAATTTATCTCTTCTAGAGGACCAGCCACATTTGAGAAGGACAATGTAGTGTTGAAGACAAGTTTGTGTGCTAGAGCAACAGTTGCCTGTTAACAATTAATAAAAATACTTAATGAGAGTTAATTACATGTAACACCCCTCTAATTACACTTTTATACAAAATGTTCCAAATGAATTCTAAAAACCATGAAGTTTCGATCGCGTCTCAATTTAGTCCAAAAATTGCATGTCACATTAATGTGATCATTATCACAATCAAAATAAAAAGTGGTCTCATTTTTCAAACTAAAAGTAAATGATAATATAAAATTAATTAAATTGAAAGAGTCTCTAGAAGTTACTTGGAGAAACATCACAAAAGTTACTCTTCTAAATATTACATAAGTTAACAAAATACAACCTTGAAGGGTAACTTTTGAAGATGCAATTAGAGATACTCTATGACTAATGATCCACATGTACCAAATTAAATAATATCACAAAACATGCACTAGTTACTATGTGTAGATATTTATTTAAAATATTAATCGATCAATGCATTTTCTAAAACATCAATTGAATTATTTACGTTTGATCAGTTGTATTGATACATATAACATTACACTATCATTTTTATATATTCTAAACAAGTAATTATATATTACCTTATCACCAATCAGCTTGGCCAAAAGCTTATTTAATAAAAATGAGCATAAAGCTTCAAAGGAATGCTTCTTCCTATCAACACTGGCTTTAGCTTGATGAATATAATTGAGTGGATCATCTTGCGAAGCAATGTTTAGTGGGATGATAACATATCCAAACTTGTTACCCCACCTAATCTTTGCCCCTTTCTTCATCATCTCAGCTAATGCCTGTTTTATAATTTTCAGATAGATAAAAGAGTGATTTTCAATTAGGGGATTAATTAATTAGCGATAAAGTTTAAGAGACTGACTCGAGATTTGATAGAAGGGTATGCAAATTAATAAACTATATTTGATACTTTTTACCCCTACTTTTATTATGATTTCCTACTTGGAGTTTTGAGGCCACATGGTACCTCAAAAAGACTGAATATAACTATTTGGGCTAAAGTAGTGCGGGCTTCGGTCTTGCAATCTGCCGACGGAAGATACTTTGAGCTAGTTTTTGTTTCGATAGTTTTACCAATTTCAACAATTCTGATCCAATAATATACTTTGAACCTTATTATACTTGAATGCGCTAAATATAACATAAAAGTAAAGTAACTTCAGACGCACAAAGAATATAAAAAAGATTTTATAAATAAATTGTATTTAATTGATTGATATATAATTGAGACGCTAGCTTGCATGCAAGCAACTACTTAAAACAATTTAATTGCTAAACATTTTATGCATCTAGCATTATTTAAAAAACAATCTACGATCAAACTCTCATAAAAAAGCAATTCTTAACTTTAGATGACGAATTCATAAATTAAAGAATAACAAAATAAACCTTAATAATTAATTAGTAGCAAAATTAGTACTCTTTATAAATAAATTAACGTATATACCTCAATTCCTGCAGATGGTCTAACATTAACGGCGAGAAGTGCTCTGAGGCGAATGCGTTTAGGCAAATTATTTCTTTTCTTGGTTTCTCCCTCTTTTTCTTTCTCATTCTCATTTGCTAAATAAAAAATAAAAAATTCAATCCCAATAATTTCATAATTTCTCATCTAATTTACAGAAAAATAAACAAAACTTGAAAACTGCATTCAGAAATGAAAATTCAAATCTTTACAATTACAAAAGTCAACAATATTATTACAGCTACGAAAAGTATTTATATAAGTAATAAGTTCCGAGTCTATGAGCTTTCTTTTTTTAACTAAAGAACGAATGTTTCCTTTTGAGGAGGTAAATTATTAAATTTTTAAATGAAATTTGGTGGCAACGATCTCTACGATAAGTGGATCAACACAAAAAAATTTCATCAAAAAATTTAATCGGAAAGCGGGTGAACTAAAGATTCATATATGTGTGTGCATATCTAGACGTTGAAATTTTAGATTATTATATCACCTACTTCCTAGTTCAATTTTTTTACGAGATTCAAAAAAACTAATCTACTCGTTATGGAGATCATGCCCACCAAATTTTATCAAAAAATTCAATCATTTACCCCTTCAAGAGAAAAAGTCTATTCTTTAGTTAAAAGAATGAAGTCCTTTCCAGAATTTTACTCATACCTTATATATTTTATTTTTCTTTTTGTATACTTTTATTTTAGATCACATATCATATATACTATTAATAAAGCGTGTGTATATATAACGTGTACTTCAGTGTCTAGTGCTTCAAAATGTAAGGGCTATTTTGACTTCTATTTTTTCGATTATTATAATGCCAAACAAAAGTCACATTTTGTTTTCACAACCATTTTGTACATGCCACTGCAACAAAATAATTAACTCTTTAATGAGAAAATTGTTGTCATTAAAGTTATATTTTTCGTTATAAATTACGCGTGACAAAAGATTTCATCACTATGTGGCAACTAAAATTGCGTTGCTAAAAGTCTCTGGGTGAAAAATGTTTATTTTTGTCACAAAAAGACTTTGATCACTAAAAGTCTATGCATCACAAAAAATTTGCTCTACATTTAAGAAACATCTTTTAGTCACAAAATTCTGGGTTTCGTCACCACTTTCATTGTCACAACTTTTGTAACGTAGTCTAATTTTCATCAATAAATGAATACATTATGTAACGAAACAAAAAAATTCAACACTTATGCAATACAGTTTGTGATAAAAACGTTTTTTTGTTACTAAAGTTTTATCCTTTAGTAAGGTGCACATTCAGTGATAGAATTAGGTTTTCCAAATAAGTAAACTGAAAATGAGGTAAAAGGTCTTGCGTAATAATATTTTTTATAAAAAAAATCAATGAATAATATTTTTTAGAGACAAGAGCCTAGATACCATTATCATTATGAGAAAAGAGTTTATTTATTAATTATGTTTTAAAATAAGGGTTTTAACCGAGTGCAAACTTTACTTTGAACTAAATTGTGTTTAGTGCAAACTTAGGTTTGTACAAAATTGTGTTTAGTGCAAACTTAATTTTGTACAAAATTGTGTTTTGTGTAAACTTAACTTTGCAATAAAAAAAATTTAGTACAAATTTGTTTTGCATGATGTGTTTATATTTTTTAACAAATATATTCTTATATTTCATTCATAAAACTTTAAAATAACGTCAAATAACAAAAAATACATAGTAATATTTTAGAAAATAAATAGTGCAAACTTAACTTTGCATAACTCCGAAAAAAATTATTATGTGTATTTTATTAATAAATAGGTTTTAAATATTTGTTAAAATTATTCTAAAGCACCGTCAATTAAATACTTATTTATAATAATATACTAAAAAACATGTAGTGCTATTTTGATTTTGCATTATTCCATAAAAAAAATAAAATTTAAAAATTTACTGCAAAGTTAACTTTGCAATCTTTTTGGAATTTGGTCAAATATAAGCCCTTAATTTAAAAAAAATATTATTTTCTATTTCTTTTACATTTTTTTATACAAGTGCTATTTTTTAATATTCCGATAAGTAAATAACAAAGAAGTTGGAATGCATAAATGTAAAGAAATTTTACCATATCTTTTGTTAAGATAGCGAGAGAGTCCAGCTTGTGTAATTCCAAATACAACATCATTAATCGTCTGAAAAACAAGTTAACAAAGACTTTCTTAATTATAATATATACATATATATATATATACCCCCAAACATATATACAATTTGGAGTCCATTTTTGAGGGGGGTAAAATTGGATGGGATCGTGGGGTCTTCAATGATAAAATAACACGTGTCCACTCTTATTTAAAATTATTTTTTTTTTTATTTTTTTATTTTTTCATTTAATTTAAATAGATAAAAATAGACACGCGTTGTTTTATTATTGGACCCCATGACCCCATCCAATTTTGCCCCCATCAAATTTTTTTTCTACAATTTGTGCCATACGTAATTTTGTACGGTGATCATGGGGGGAGGGTTCCAAAGATTTGATATTTACTATTACTACACTAATATTTAGTTATAAATATTTCATACTGAATCATATATATACTAAATTCAGATCTCAAATGATAAGACAAAAAATACATCGATTTTATTGTGGCTCCATAGAAACACTTATAAATAAACTTATTGTCACATTATTTGAATTGTTAAGTTGGTCATTTAAGTTGAAACATGTATTAATATTCTCTTAAAAATTAAAAGATTAGCCCCCATAAAAAGAGTTTTTTTTTTTTAAAAAAATTAAATACTGATGCGATAAGTAATAAGATTTACGTTAAGTATAGTCAAATAATATTAATATTATTTATCACAAGAAAATGTCTTTTAAAGCGAATTGCTGCGTAAAATTATGCACCAAACGCTTTAATTTAGGATGACTTGATGATATATAGCATGACTTGATTTAGATTCAGATTTGGCATCAATTTAATTTAGGGTAAAACTATTATAACTCTATAAATGTTTTTAGTAACACTTTATAAATTTTAGATAGATTGATGACACATTTTGAAGTGATTCGATTATTCTTTTTATGCGGTAATAATTTACCCTTAAGCCTCGTTTGGTTCACGGATTTTAGTACTCGGGAAAGGAAAGCCGTTCCTTTCCTTTGTTTGGTAAGTACAAATTCCGGAAACACTTTCCCGAGAGAGGGGAAAGTAAGGGGTAAAACCATTCCTCCTAAAATATATGGGATTGATTTTCCCATGTGATTTTCAAGCATTTATTACACAAATTTTAGACAATAATACTCTTACCTAAATACTTTCCATGGTTTACCAAACACAAGAAAGAAAATTTGACAGAAAATTTACCTTTCCACCTCCATGAAAAAGATAGAGGAATTAATTTCCTTTCCGTGAACCAAACGAGGCCTTAATTTAAAATGAAGGATTTAACCTTTTAAAAAAACTTTGAAATGTCATAATTTTGAATTGAAAAATTAAATTTTAATAAAATTTATATTTTTGAGATCTACTAATTTACAATATTTACTAAACAAGATTGAAAATATAAAAAAAAACAAAAATTAAATAATACCTTTACATTTATGTGCATAGGATGGTTAGGAAACTGTTTATAACAATCCCTATTCCATATTAGTTATTTTTTAGTGTGATTTTTTATTTATGCATTTGCATAAAAATATAATTTTGCAAATGTATATTTTGAGCAATTACTCAAATGTTAAGTATAATAAATGTCAATATTTTATTTATTTAATCGTACCATCTGCTATACGCATTAGCTTAATCTATCTTATAATCATACCACATTCATTGCATTCTTCACTAGCTTCACATCATCCAAGCTAACTACCCTGTGCACAAGCCTCTTTGTACTAAACTCAACTCCTTCTCGACCCTTGATCGGACTTTCGTCATCTTTCAAAAAGAAAGCTGTTGCGATAAATAACACCATACCAACCAAAGTATTCACAGTCATCACTACCAACCACCACAAAGTCACCAACAACCACCGCATATAGCCGGAAAACCCACTGGAGCGTCTAGAAGTTGACCGCTGCTTCTTCTTAGGGATGGCGGGAACTGAATCAGGATCAGAGGTTTTGCAACTACAAGCTAAGAGGAGAGATATAAGGGACATACCGTCACCAAGGGAGTGGTGGACTTTGAGGATGGCGAGGCTACTAGCGTTGGAGGTTTGGAGGTTGAGAATGTGAAATTCCCATAAGGGCTTGTTTGATTTCAATGGAGTTTTGGTGAGGCTTGTCATATAGTCTTCAACAAATTGGTCTGGTGAGTCCATGTAAGGGTCTACATTTGGATTGATGACATGGTTTTCTATATCCACCTTTGTTCTTCTCCATTTCAGTCCTCTACCATTCTTATCACTTACCTAATTAATTGTGGGTAAAAAAATTACAAATACAAGTTGTTAATGACTAACAATAGATACATGTATAGTAACATTTGTGAAGTAGCTAATTAATTTAGAAAAGAAGTTGGTTAATTTGCTGCCAACTTTTTTCTACCTTACCTAGTACTTTAAGGTTGTGTTTTTTACTGCCAAAGTTTTCCATGAAAAAGTCAGCAAAAGATGAAAAATGAGTACTTTTATATTTATTGTTGTTGGTATTTGATTTCTTAATTTTTTTTGTAGGCAATTCTAATTCCCTTTAATTTCATGATACAAGTGGATAATGCATAAAAGTATACGAGAACTTATTCTCTTAGCTAACCCCAAAGAAAATAAAAATTCTAAGTAAGGTGAAAAATGGCTCAAAGACCAAAAAGTCTTATTTTAAGTAAGATGTGAGTAATCAAACACCAAAAGTTGAAAATTATGTCATTATTGTAAACAATTAAATGTAATCAAACGGCTTTAAATTATTTTCCCCTGAATTGAATAATTGCCTAGAATTTTAAAAATTTAGACCCTACATCCATGTTTGTATCAAACCAAAACAAAACCTAAATTTTCTTTGGGGTAGGTTGAAAAAACAAGTTTCTACTTTTATTCGTCATCTACTTGTACCATAGAACTAGATGTAATTAGAATTGCCTAGAAAATTAGGCAATCACATACCAACAAAAATAGAAAAGTATATATTAAGCACTCAAAGCATATCCAATTGAAACAATCAATGTTTATTTAGATTCTCATTGTCCAGAGAGGGATTAGTCGAAGTGCATGTAAGGTTGCGTGGATAATCTTTATTGTTGAATCCACAAATAGATATGATTTCCAATATAAAAAGAAAAATTTCTAAATTTCCAATATATATTTAGCATTTAGAGGCAAAGACAAAAATAAAAAGTAAGAAAGGGAAACATGCACGTACTGCCCCCTTAATTCTAGAAACTTTTGTATTTTAGTATTAAATTATCGTTCAGAAATGAATAAAAATAAAACATACAACCTATCTTTCCTCCTTTTATTTATTTTAGGAATAAACACACAAAAGGAAAAAATAAAGTAGCTAGAGATCGAAGTTGTTAGATATATATAATTAAATTAAATTAAATTACCAGCAAGCTAGAGAAACGAGGATGCTTGATGAGAGCGTAGTCTCCAAGCCCAATTTGAAAGTATCAATATCAATGGTTGTTTTGATACCAATAGTGGCTATGACTGAACAATTGAGCCTTTTTGTCTGAAATGCCCTTGCATATGGGCTAAGTGGCTCATCTTCTTCTTCTTCTACATTTGAGCCCATCTGATTTCTTAATTTGAGCTCTTAAATTTTGTTTCGAAGAAAATATCTATTGGATACAAGTGACAACGTAATACTTTTTGGCCTTTTTTATAGCGGGGGAATCTTGAAGAGAACCACCATTAATTATCTGCATTCAACAGGTACAGTTCGATTCTTTTAGGTCAGAGCATTTACAAGGAGAAATAGGTAGGACACTTAACACACTAACATTGTGGACCTGGAGGCTTAACTTTTTCGCAGTGGCGGGGCATGTGGTGTGCAATGCCCCCCTTAAATTTTAAAATGCGTTTATTTTAATGATGATATTTTTTGAATAAATCAAATATAGTAAGTAGAAAATTAGAGTTTTACCTCGTTTATTTTATGGAAAAAAAATTGGGCTTTGACCCTCTCACTGCAAATTATCATTAACGTCAACTGGGAGGTGGAATAAAACTGGTAAAAATAATTAACAAAATAAGTGGATTATTTGTTGCAGCTTTTGCTTCATATACAATAAATAGTAAAATTGTTTTTTTCAATGCGTTGATGACATGTGTCACTATCAAATGCATTCTTTTATTTTATCATCTTTCATTTTGTTTTAAGAATAATAATATACTTATCGGGTATTCTTACCACATCTTTTTATTGATATGCATTATCTAATGGATTGTACATTTGTAAGGTACAACCTATGTAATACGTCTTGTAAGAATAGATGATAAGAATACATAATAATAATAGATAAATAATGCATTTTCCTATTGTTTTAATTATCTTTTCATCTTCCCCTTCTCTCATACCCCTCTTTATATTTTACCATTTCTTCTACAATTTTTTTAATTATTAGTTCATTTACTTAACATAGTTTATACACCCACTCTTGCGTAAATCTCATATGTCCAAGTATGTTAAAATACGGCTAGAGATCAAAAATTTTATAAGTATAAATTTTACACAAAACAAAAAAATACAATATTGTTGAAGATACTCGATCTTACAAAATACTTTGTGGTTCACATGGTCATGAAAAAATTAAATGCAAGTTTTAGGTACATTGTTGTAGTTAAATTATACTATAACACAACTAACTTTTAATCATGTTAATGATGGTTTTATATAAAAATATTAATTAAAAATAACTATAATACCCCATCATGTATTAATACTAAGAAAGGATATTGTTAAAACTGTATTAATATTAAGAATTTAAAGGATATTGTTAAAACTAAAATGGTTACCGCTAATAATTAACACTTCAATTATCATTTTATATATTATATATAATATTACTATAAATTTATATTTTAGAACACTTGCACACTGCATGTGCAGAGTTACATGCTTGTTTCAATAGGAATCAAAGGAAATACCATATAGATTTGAGTAATTCTATAAGGATGTAAGAATTTGATATATCAATGTATCAATTATTTATTAATTATAATAAAAAATGATATTATTCTTTTAACCAATACATAGTAATTAAAACATTAATACATGAGATTTTTATATTAATTTTTTTTTTTTGTCTTTGTAGAATTACTCGCTGTAGTGAGATGATATTATCATTTCATCCCTATTCTGGTGGTTTAAATAACAATTAATTAGCAACCCAGTATCCATCCACGCACGGACACATGAATATCAACCATATATCATGTGTATCATTTATGACGAGACGGGGTTAGGTTTGGGTTGGGTTGGGCTGCCTAATGGCTCAATCAACCGGAAAATTAAATGCTGTTCGGGGCTGCAGAAGGCCGAATCCCGGCAAAAGAAATAAAACTAAATACACCCCTGATGGGGTGCAATAAAAAATAAAAATAAAAAAATACAATTAAATTAAGTTTTATTTGAAAATAAGATAAACAAAAATAAAAAAATAATTAATTTTAAGTTAAAAAATAAGTTTAAAGATGCAGTGAGATGTTCTTTTACTTTTTGACTTTTTATTTGAAAAAAAAAATCTTTTAGTGAAAAGGAAGAAAAAAATTCAACAAAAAAATAAAGAAGGATAGAAGTTAGACTCATAAAAAATGGAGAGCATTTTAACACATTACTCAACTTATTTTTCAACTTCTTACATAAACCAATTAATTGTTTTTCCAATGATTTTCCATATTTTTTTTCAAACTAACTAACAACTCTCCTCCACTTCTCTTAAATCAACACTTAGAATTAGTTTCACTTTTCCACAATTAAAGTAATTAATCGTGTATACATGTTAACGAGTCAAACATGTGGATCTGATAACCACTCAAATTAAGCACCCAACCATTAATTTATTTGTGTTATTGTTTACTGTGTAATTATGACATGTCTAATTTCAATTGCATGTGAGTGGAACGCGTGTTAGTTATCTTTGTTTACCAAAAATATCAAAATTCTTATCCCATATTCAACTACTTAATCAATTCCAACTATAGATGGAAATAACATCAATGTGGGGAAAAATGATAAGGTCAGTATTTTCAGAACCTAAAATTACAACAAGGTTCTAAAAGGCACTAGACGAATCTAAGGTGATGACCTAGCATCTAGTGACTAGTCGAGGCCTAGGTGACTAGGCATCAGGCCGTTTTTTTTTCAATTATATTTTTAATTTTTAAATATATCTAAAATTATATATACAAAATAAAATACTAAAAATTTATCAATTCAAACATAGTACTCAAATAAACATAAAATGAAATTCAAATGTTCAATTAATAAGTGAAACATGGTCATTGGGTTCACAATCTAAAACAAAATTAAACACAGGGTCACATTTATATGAAATTATCAACTTGTTTTAAACAACAATAACAACAATAATAACAAGCTAATGAAAATGAAAAGGTAACAATAAAAGAAAAAAATAAGAAAAATAAGATTGATGAAATAAGGTAGCATGATGCGTTTACAATTAGTTAAAATGCTATTCTTAATGTCTTTTAGCGATTGCAATTATTGGTTAGGATTTCGTTTCAATCGGAGGAATGAAAGATAAATTTACTAATGATGGTTGATATATTGTATTCATATTTTTAAATGAAATTTTTTTAACAAAAAGAGAAATAAGTAGCTCATTTAAAAATAGGAAAAAATATATATAAAAAAAGGTAAGTCTATCTGCCTAACTCCCGCCTAGCCCGCCTAGACCTGCCCAGCTTGCCTAGGCATCCGCATAAATCCACCTAATTTATCCTGAGATCTAATCACACATTTAGCGCCTGTTTGGTATCTCTCTTTTTTTTTTTCCCAAATTTTAAAAATTCAACTCAAAATCAACTCTACTTTTACACTTCTTAAAATTTATTTTACTTTACTTTCTCTCTCTAAAAAAACTTTTAAAACACCATAACTTTAAATTCAAAAATCAAAATTAAATAAAAAAATATATATTTAAAACATACTCGTCGAGATCTATAAAATAAGATTCCATTGTGATTATTTTTTGAAATTTGTTTATAAGAATTTTTAGTTGGTTGAAAAAAACTCAAACAAAAATCAAATTCACTTTTCAACATATTTCCAAATTTTAGCAAACACCATATTTTAAAAACTCAACTTAAAAACTTAACTCAAAACATCCACCAAACATCACCTTGGGCGCTAATTGGGGCGTCCGGGCATTGCGTAGGCGGCCGCCTAACCTGCCTTTTAGAACACTGAATTACAATAACTATGGCGAGAGAATGACTTAAGCTATTGAACGGAAAAGCCCAAAATTAGAGGCTTCGTTCGATGGTAGAAAAGAAAATGATAGAAAAATTAATTAATTTATGTGAAAACTTGAAAATAAATTGAGTGGTGTAATGAAATGCTTTCCATTTTTTATAAATAGATATTCTCAATCTTTCTTTATTTTTTGTGTCAAATTTTCTTCTTCACTCAAAGAAAATGTAGGGACTAAAAACCATAAAACAATGATTGAAAACATAAAAGGGCAATTCAGATATAGCCAACATATATATAATAATTAGGATATGCCCGTTCTAGAGGCTACGAAATAACAAATAGAATAGCAACTCTAAATAAAACAAAAATTTATAAAGAAAGTGAACATTTAGATTTCTCTGAGACAATTGTAATTTTTAGATCATAAAAGTTAGCAATCAAATCAGTAAATAGTAAATTCGTGATTTGTATTATAAATAATAGTCAAATCAATGAATAGTAAATTCGTAATTTGTATTATAAATTTAATTAAGTGGATCCAAGAGAAAAGAAGAGACTCTCGTCATATCAATTAAAAATTAGGGGCTAAATCCGAAAACAATTTTTTTTGTCAAGCTAAAAATTAGGCCCATTTTCTATACTAAGAAAGTAAGAATTACGTGCGTGGTACATCGTTAAATTAATTTCAATTTAATTATACAATAATGCTTAAGCCAATTAAAATTTTCAAGGAACAAATATATTTGTCAATATTAATTATGCTACTAAATCAACTTATTACTGCTTTTAACTATAATATAACTGGCTTAATACTCACAAGATGCGTGGGGATTTTAACATATAATTTTCTACATAATTTTGTTTTACAGAAAATCTATTAACATATAACTTTGTACACTAACTATTTTATATAGAGCTTACTAAATTTGAGAAATCTTATGCGTCTCAAATAAATAGATGGTTTCACTTTGACTTTAATATTTTTTAAGAGAACTCTAATTCAACATAATCAATAGTAAATATAATTTCTTTCCATTGTAAAATTTAAAATTTGATTTTATAAAAAAAAAAGAAAAAATTAACGGTACTATTAATTAATTTAAGAAATCACAAAGAAAAAGTGAAACGATTATTTAAGATGGGCAGTATTTCTTTACTGCATTCCACACTTGCTCGTGTACTTCTAATGATTAAAAAAAAAGGTTCTTGATAGAGGCAACACTTACATATGGGATTAACACAAAATTGGAGGAGAGCTTTAAGAAAAAGTTTGAGGAGATCTTTAAAGGAAAAAAAACAAAAAACATTTAAGGCTCAATCAACTAATATTTAATTGGTAATTAATATATTCATGATAAGAAACAATCTTCCTTTGAATCTTGATATTGGAATGATGTAACAAATCTTCCTACCACATACCTATGTATTTATAGGGGCAAGAGTGAATTATTGTGCCAAATGAATCAAGTGATTTAAAGAGTTATACAAAGGTGCATGAATAAATGAATGTGTATACATATTATGATATTGAGGAGAAGAAAAGTTGAGACGGAGAAGTGAAAAGATGAAGGCATAATTAATTGGACAACATTAATTAAGAGAGAGAAATATACTTTCTCTACAATACTATTATATATATACAGTCCCCTTCGCTTATAGACCGTTCTTAAGTTAGCTAACTTAAGGATCGTCCATTTCAATGGATAAATAGTTGAATTTTTTCATGAAACTTTGTGAAAATGATCTCTATAACGAGTAAATTATTTTCACTAAATATCATCAAAAATCGGAAGTGAGTTGACTAAAAATCTAAAATTTTAATGTCCAGAAATGCACATATATATCAATTTTTTCAGTTAACCCACTTCTTGATTGATTTTTTTATGAAATTTGGTGAAAATGATCTACTCATTATATATATAATCTCTGCCAAATTTCATGAACAAATTCATCCATTTACTCCATCGAAAAGGACAGTCCTTAAGAGAAGGGGACTATATATATATATATACATACAATTAAGCCTTATTTGGTTCGTGGATTTAGGAAAAGAAAGTAATTACTTTCCTTTTTTTGGTAAGCACAAATTCTGAAAATACTTTCCTGGAAAATCATTCTACTTAAATCTCATGGAATTGATTTTCCTTTCTGATTTTTCAGCCTTTATTACAAAAATTTTGAACAACAATATCCCTACCTAAATATTTTATCGCCAAATTTACCTATTGAATTACTTTACTTTATTTTTATTTTTAAATACAAGGGTATTATTGAAATATAGACATATTTTTACTATCCTTTCTTGTACCAACCAAATACCGGAAGGAAAATTAAATGATATTTTCTGAATACTTTCCATGCTTACTAAACACAGGAAAAAAAACCTGATAGAAACTTTAGTTCACTCCCATGGAAAAGATAAGAAAATTGATTTCCCTTCCATGAACCAAATGAGACCTTATGGTATAAGATAAGAAGCTGAAAAGAAAAATGAAATTTCAACTACCAATCAAATAATTCGAAACCACAAGGAGTATTAATTCATAAAAATGTTTACATAAAGCTAAATAATACAATATATATAGATCTCAAAGTACCTCTAAATTAGGAGAAATTAAAAGGAAGATCAAGTTGACTAATGTTGTTCAAGTGTCAACAGTTTCCGCTAATATTTGGGTACTAAGTATCTGAAATATCCTAATCTTAAATAGAATTCTACGATTGGACTATTAATTAACTCCAAATATAGTTTAATGTGAACCCAACTCAAAATCTAATTTATTCGTTATGGACTTTTGCAATGGACTTTTAAATTCTAATTATAAATTAAGTGGACTCTTACAATTGAATTTTAATTAAGACTTTGAATCTAATTTAATGTGAATTTTTAAAAGTGTATATAGTTGTCTATCTCTAAAAAGGGAAAAATATTTTAACATATTCATATTCTTATATATAGTATATAATTATAATATAGATTATTAATTTGATTTAGTTCTTCGAGTTAACTTTTCTAATGAATACAGAGTCCACTTCACTCGCATTGATGGTATTTTTTTCTGTAGACAAATTCATGTGTAGCACAATCTTTGCCTAGAACCCCATTTATGTATACAACATATATTAATTGAATGGTAGCTCGGAAAATTAAATAAGAGTAGTTATCCAGTAGGTGTTTAAAAAGATGTTAAATGCTCCTCTCTGATGAAGGAGCTTAAATCAATGAGATCTAACATGATATGACTGTCCATTTTTTATAAGAGAGAGCAAGGTTCGAATTCCTGTTAAACATTAGTGGCGCTAGTTTGATGGGATATTAAGAGATGGTGATGCAAGTATGGCAAGACGAATCTGAAGTGAAAAAAAGTTTTCGAAGAAGAGTTCGATAGCCTCGGTGATGTAGGTTCAGCCTTGCGTTGGAATAGTTTTCAAATCCCTTTAAGGGATAGTTTGATTGGGAAGGTTACCCCGTTTACGTAGGCCGTTAAATTTTTTTATAAAAGATTTCACTATAGTTCACTAGGTTTTATTTTATTTTATTTTATAAAATAAATAAAGGAGCTTAAATGCTTAAAACAAATCTGGCAAATAAAGGCACTGTCACAGTCAAAATATAATGATAAAATTTCATATACAAGTTTGTGAAAATGAATTGTTTTTAGTCTTTGTCAAAGTTAGAAACGGTAACAAGTTGAAAATTTATACATGAATTGGAGCACATACCTCTATGTTACCTAGATAATATATGCGTTGAACTTAAACTAAGAATCCATTGTTTTTTTCTTAGATGTCCTAAATTAAAAGCTACTTTCTATTTTTAGACTACTAGATAGTATCAAGCAAATGCGATATATGTGCATGTGTCTCTTTTTTTTGAATATATGCACGCACGTATTATGTATTTGAAATATCATAATTCGGTGGGATGAAACTAATGGTTAGTTATTTAAAATCAAATTCAAAACTTTAGTTATATAATTTTTTATTTTTTTAATACAATTTGGCACCTATTTGATTGTTAGGAAGAGATGAAAATAATTTTTACTTTATATGATTTGTGGCGTAAATTCAACGATAATAAGTTAATAGTTCTTAAAAGAGAGAGTGACAACACTAGTAGTGAATGAAAAATCGAGATTTAATTTCTACTCTTGGTGTAGTTGAATTGTGGCCAAAATATGAAAAAGCAAAATAAAAGTTAAAAAATAATCTTTTCTTTGATTACATTTTTCTAGCTACATAATCCATCCGATAACAGTTGGGGCACTCAAACATATAATTGAAAAAATAAATGATATTTTCTAAGTAGCACCACATATTCTTAAGGATTTGTTATTAAGCGGGCCGAATGGGTTGGGCTTGGGCCGAAATGGGAAGGGCTTTCCAGAAAATCATGTCAAAATAATTGTTCCAGATCATTTATTGAAAATTATATTATATATTATAATATAATAGTTGGTGGTAACTCAAATGATGTTGATAATACTTGTGCAACAACTAATATTCGTATCCATGCAATGTCTGCCCCCAAATTAAAACTACTGAAATAAATGAGTTCACATTGATTGGTGCATATTAGACAAACATCAAATAAATAGATGGATATATGCATATAGATAACTTACTAGCTTTATTTATTGGTTTTTTATATAGGTTGCATCGGTGATTGTATATTCTTATAATGCACAACTCACTGATATAAGTACTCAATAAGTAAAGCTAGTAAAAATATCATATTTTAGCCAAACTTTTTACTACTCTAGACAAATTTTTTTTCTATATAAGTTTTCTTCGCACAAGTATCCTTAATGAGCAGAAGAGACTCCTCTATGTCATCACAAAGTTGATGGGGATTGGGAATCACATCTTGGTCAACGGCTAAAGCAATGGTCATTTTATTAGCACAACTCTGCCAATGGATCGTCAATGACTGCCAAAGAAACAATAGTACGTTAACTTAGTATAATATATACTGCACATTTATTTAACTTAATTAATTATATATGCTCCGCGTTAATTAATACAATGGTATATAATAAGAAATATATATATATATATATAAATAATCTAACGGATAACAAATAGCTAGCCTAATATACAACCGGACATGCATGATGCATCACTTGACCAACAAACGGCAGAGTGCGCAGCTTTTTATACATGCGCGCGTATAGTATATGTATATGATCGAGGTAAATGAATTAGCTCGGGTTTTCGGCGCGCCAAACGTACATTGGAACG
The DNA here is from genome assembly GCA_021464415.1 of Lonicera japonica. Classification (NCBI taxonomy): domain Eukaryota; kingdom Viridiplantae; phylum Streptophyta; class Magnoliopsida; order Dipsacales; family Caprifoliaceae; genus Lonicera; species Lonicera japonica. Next base: position 66,534,668 of record CM038465.1, on the reverse strand, counting down.
ATCGAAAACTGTTGTCTGAACTCTGACGTGCATGTAAACGAAGAAATGAAGTTCGGCAAGCTTGGGAAGGGCAATGTATTATATTGTTCAGTCCGCACCTAATGAATACCTAAGTCGCGACTATAAAACTTAGTCGAGATCGACTATCTTTATCCCTTGGTCTATTTTCCTCAGAAGTACGTATTTTGCAAAGTAATTACTAGATGCATGCATTAGTAGGATAACTAATTAATTAAGTCCTATATATATTCAACTCAGCCGATTAATTGTGGATGCTCTTATAGCTAGGTGACAAGGGGAAGAGATTTGGTGAGACCTAATTAATTTTGGAACACGATAAACGCTTCTTACAAATGCTCCATCTGATATTCTCACTTAATATTTTTTCCAATTAGTATGGCAAGGAAATTTTCCCTTGTACGTGTCCATGTTTATAGAATTTGCTAACGTTATATATATCAGATGCATACAATGTAAATACTTTATTTCTCACAATAAAGTTTTCCCAAGTCTAGAAAACACTTCAATTTTTGAGTTCCGATGTTATTTAATACATCTTTGTAAATAGGTTTCCAAGTTCAATCTTATAGAAATTAAAGCTGATTTCGTATCATATATTAATTAATTGCCTTTTGTAAACCTTTAAACCGAAACAAGTACAAATGCCAATAGAAAATTTTCATCTGGGGCAACAATAAATTTTGTTTGGGTTGAATTACACTAATATAAATTAAAGCAACTTTGTAACAATTTAGGAGGATATATGTCTACAAAATTTAAATTGGAAACGATGCTCTTAAAAAAATAAAATTGTAATACTTACTTGCGGAAGTCCATAAACACTTGGAGCAATGTATGCTATGGGATGGCCGTAAAAGCTTATTTCTTCTCGAGGGCCAACCACATTTGAGAAGCACAATGTAGTATTGAGGATAACATTGTGCGCTAGAACAGCAGCTGCCTGTAGAAGATATGAAACAAAGAGAATTTTTTTTTTTATAAAAATTCAATTAAAGTTCTAGCATACTTTTAACCGCAAATGTGAGGGTGATACATATCCGCCATCTTTATTCACAAAATATCAAAATTCTTACCATATTGTTAACTACTCAATCAATTCCAACTATAGACAAATTAAAAATAACATCGTTGTGGAGAAAACTAATAACTGAAATATATCCTCAATTCAATCAAAAGTACTTTCATAACCTCAAATTATATTGCAATCATCGATCTGGCGGGTTAGGACTCGATCAACATCGTTTTTGTTGATGAATTGGTCAGTTAATTTATGCAGGTACGTACATGCAATTAGGAAGTGATAATGTTATTACGTACCTGAACTCCAAAGAATTTGCCCAGAAGCTCATTAGTTAAGAATGTGAATAAAGCTTCAAAGGAGAGCTTCTTCCTATCAACAATGGCTTTAGCTTGACGAATATAATTGAGTGGGTCATCTTGTGTAGAAGCAACATTGAGTGGGATGATAACATATCCAAATTTGTTACCCCACCTAATCTTTGACTCTTTCTCCATCATCTCAGCTAATGCCTGCATATATATATATATATATGTTAAAAAGTAATCTTCACATATATAGAGCTAATTAATTAATTTAATTGATTAAGTGATCCAAGGGACCAAAATTAATTGTTCCCAAGGAATATCATCTGAAAACTATTAGCAAAACCCTAGAAAGAGAATACTTGTAGTATATGGATACTTGTACTCATGTTCTTTTCATCAATAAAGCTGCTACCAACCACATACCACGAGGGTGGAGGTAAACTAGATTGATATGGGAAAGTCACCCTTACAAAAAATCCTTGTGTTCTTTGTGAGATTATTGTGTTTGATTTATTTGTACACAACTTTTGTTGACCTCATATTAAGCTTGATATTTATTATGATTCTTTCAATTCTTTTTTTAAACTTTTGGAAGAAATGATTTTTAACATGGTATGAAAGCTCGGTTGTCAGGGAGGTCAAAGATTCAAGTCTTGAAACCTCCATCCCCCATCTGTACGTTAATAATGTTCCTGATTATTCTCACATTAATACCTAATAGCAAAATCATACTCCACAAATTAACATATATACATATATATACCTCAATTCCTGTAGTTGGCCTAATATTAACGAGGAGGAGTGCTCTGACGCGAATACGTTGAGGCAAATTATTTCTGCTCTTTGTTTCTTTCTCATCCTCATTTGCTAAAAAATTTGAAACGGAATTATTTGTTATTTAAGTTAGACAACGTAAATAAATATATATAAATCTGCATTCAAAATTCACGAATCAAAACTAAAATCTATACTATTATAAAAGCCAACATAATAATTGCAGGTATAACATCAAATATATAATAATAAGTATTTTCACCAAGTAATTAATAAAAATGTCACCCATGACCCAGGTAAGAGTAATGCATGAGTCATTATTACTATACTTTTTTCATCTTCATGTATTATTTTAAATTATATATGAGTATATGACTACAAATTTATTGCGTATGTATGAAAACAAACGTGCTCATATATACCGCATATGCTTCAATATTTAGTACTAAAAAAAAAGCAACGGTTGGTTTCACTTTATTTTCCGGTTCATTAATGCCACTCACATTTTATTTTTATACCTATTTGACTATATCTCTACCGACCAGGTTATTTCCTAAGATTTTATAATAAAGTTGGCAGGCAAAGAATTACATCAAAAAAAATAACCCGAAAAGTAGAAAAAAAAGTGTAAAGATAAATAACAAAGAACACATAATTAAGTTGTAAGGGATAAATTAATGTAAAGAATTTTTACCATATCTTCGGTTGATATAACGAGAGAGACCAGCTTGAGTAATTCCTAATACAACATCGTTAATCGTCTGGAAAAAAAAAATCATTCACAAAAAGGAGAAAAAAAAATTAACCATTAAACCTTTCTTACGGTACACATATAATTAATAAGGAATTATGTTATGTATAGCCAAATATCTAATATTAACATTAATTGTCACAAGTAAAATGTCTTTCAATGCATGGCGAAATGTTTAGCAAAATTAATATTCGCTGATTACCATATTCATTGCATTCTTGACTAGCCTCACGTCATCGAAGCTAACAATTCGGTGCACCAGCCTCTTAGTACTAAACTCAACCCTTTCTTGATCCTTGATCGGACACTGATCATCTTTTAAAAACAACGCTGTTGCGGTAAACACCACCATATCAACCAAAGTATTCACAGCCACCACCAACAACCACCACAGAGCCACAACTAACCGCCGCAAACGGCCAGTAAACCCACCCGAGTGTTTGGAACTCGACCATCTCTTCCCAGGGATGGTTGGAAGTGAATCAGGATCTGAGGTTTTGCGAGTACAAGCTAAAAGGAGCGAGATGAGGGACATGCCGTCACCGAGGGAGTGGTGGACTTTGAGTACGGCAATGCCGGCAGCATCGGAGGTTTTGAGGTTGAGAAGGTGGAGTTCCCATAAGGGCTTGTTTGGGTTCAATGGAATTTCGGTAAGGTTTGTTATGTAGTCTTCAACAAATTGGTCTGGTGAGTCTATGTTAGGGTCCAAATTTGGATTAATGACATGTTCATCTACATCCACCTTTGTTCTGCTCCATTTCTTTCCTCTTCCTTTCTCGTCAATAACCTATTTTGGGGAGAAAAATTATAAATACAAGTTGTTAAACACTAAGGCCTCCAATGCATAGGCTGTTATGCCATTTTTACCATTTTTCTCTGTGTAGCCGAATGGGTATATAGTAATAGTGTAAGGTAAATTGCTAGTGAATTAGTAAAATTAGCATATAAATGCCATATCTTCCCCCACAATGGAATGTCCCACCACACAAGCCACGACGGAGTGTACATCGTGTGAGGGTGGGCTAGCAAAGACAAGATGTAGTGTCCATTGTGTGAGGGGTGGGTTGTTGTAGCGACGCGCACGATACACTGAGTATCATGTGGTTCAATTTTGCCCAATTTTACCCTACGCGCTGCATATGGTTGTGAAATGTGTATGGTATTAATGCAATATTACCCTATAGATTGGAATGGCCTAACAATTGTACACTTAGGATCCCGCTAATTTATTTATTTTAAATTAAAAATGAAAGTCTAAGTCTTTTAATTTCCTTCTATTACAAATAACTAAAAAAGCCCTCCCTGCTTCGGGTGACACTTCTACAGTTGTACTCGGGATCTCCCGAATGCGGGTGAGCACCTTTCTAGCTAGGCTAAAATTAAAGGAGTTGGATTATTGGACAATATGATCCTTCGGTATTCCAATTTGTTTATTCACTCCCAAGAGGAACATCGAGAATATTTGTACACCGATTACACACACACACATATATATATTGAAACGTTTCCTATCAAGGGCAGAGTCAGAAATATTTTTTAGGTATGGCACAAAAAATAATTATTGGTTAATTTCTCACTCTTGAAAAATTGTTCCTCTAGACATTAACAATTTAATTACTTTTATAAAATATTGCAATTTCATTGTAAGCTATTATTTTTGGTATAAAATAAAATAAAATCCCTCTTCAATCCCTTCTTCAAATTAAGAGAATAACATATAGTCTATTGTTCTTTTCAGTGCATCTTAAATTAATTAAAATTACAATTTATTTTTATATTGCAATAAGTTAAATTATTGACCATTATTAGTTTATTTTTTTGAGGCAATTTGACCATTATTATTAAGTACATAAAAAAACAATGTTTTAATAAAAGTAAAAAAAAATTAAAAGTGTGAATCTTAAATTAGAAAGGAGATACTAATTGGTTTTTGATTTACTAAGAAAAGGCAATTACTTTTCTCAGTAACCAATGTAATTTAAAAAGTTTGTAAAAAACCTCAGCACACAAAAATTGTAACTTGAAAGAAAGGGTACCTCTTCTTGTACATCAGAGTTAAGTGGGGCACTTCTTCTCTCATATCAATGGCAAAATAAGCACATCTCTCAACAGGCATGAGGACTTTCACTTTGGGGCTCCTGCCCCACCTTTGACCGGGGCGGTATTAATTATTTACATTCTTAAATGTGTTATAAATATTTTTTTTATAATTTAATAAAAAATATTTTTTATTGATCATAAATATCCCCTCCATTATTTAATATTAGGCGAATGTTTAGCTACAATTTCTCTATTTGCGCTGAGCTTATATAAGTGCATTTGCATCTCATTAAGCGAGTCTTAATTGAAAAAACTTCAATACTCCATTGCGTTATGTTAAGCAAGTTTTTATGGACAAACTCTTTTTATATGGGCCGAGTGTATGTAGTTGCACACATCTCTTATTAAGCGGACCTTAAGGGAGTGTTAGTAATAATAAATTTACCATAGAGGGCGTTTGTGACAAATATGGGGTATAGGAAAACATTGCCCTTTTACTATCTAGACCAGCCTTAGTTTTCCATACATTCCAAGTTTATGGACCATTTGAGGGAATAAACGTATGATGCATTTTTTTTTTATGAAATTTGGTGAAGATTAATATCTATTATTAATAGATCGTTAATTTCTGTCAAATGTTATCAAAAAATTCAACTAGAAAGTGGATTAACTTAAAAAATAAAATATATACATGCATTTTTTGCTGTTAAAATTTTAGGCATTATTATTCAACTCACTTTTTAATCAAATTTTTTGATAAAATTTGATAGAGATGATCTACTACTAATTATGGAGACCATTTTCACTAAGTTTTATTAAAAAATTCATTTATTTACCCCTCAAATGACACGGTCCGTAAACCTATTATGTATAGGAAATGGTTTAAGACTGTTATATGCAAGATGTGATTTTTTGAATCACAATCTATTCCAAATATATATTAAGCATTCAGAACGCATGCATATATTAATTTTTTGTTAACCAATCCTCTTGACTTAGTATTATAAGACTGCCACTTGAAAAACTTTAAGGTCGACTTGATGTTTCTAAGGTCGATTCTCAAAGTTGTTAAATAATGCTTGCCTGGTTGACAAGCGGCAGCCACACACCGCAAGCGAGAATTAATCAAGGTGCACGAAAGTTAGCCCGAATACCCAGTGAGATGACCCTCTAACATGAAAAACATATTGATTCTTTGTTATAGAAGTCGCATTTTGGTTCTATATATTACCAGCAAAACAGAGAAAAAAAAAGCGGTTAATTAAATTAAATTTACCAGCAAGCTAGAGAAACGAGGATGTTTGATGAGAGTATTCTCTAAGCCCATTTTAATAACACCGACATCAAGGGTAGTTTTGCTACCAATAATGGCTATGATGCAACAATTGAGCCTTCTTGTCTGAAATGTCCTTGCATACGGGCTAAGTGGCTCTTCTTCTTCTTCCGCTACTCTTGAACCCATCTTCCTTTAAGCTCTTACTTCTGAATGTGTCAAAGAATATCTATGGATATATATATATATATGTGTTGGACAGTTCACTCTTTTAGTACTTTAATTTAATAATACCTTTTTCAATTCATTGGTGAAGTCTTGAAGAGATAGTTAAATTTTTGCAACTAAAAACCGTACGCAGTGATATTAATATATGTATATATATATATATATATAAATAACCCACCAGCTTCTAGTTTTAAGAAGCGATGCCCGCCCGACAGGCTCATAATTCGACAGATAATGGGGTTGGAATATTAACTTGGATTTGTGTTTTAATTAATGTGTACCCAATATATGATCAATCTTTTATTTTTATTTTTAATTGGGTTAAATTGTGCTGAAAGTTGCTCTGTCAAGAATTTAAATTCAAATTATATTAAAAAAAAATTGATAACAGAAGTAATGCATTGATTGATAGTTATTATTTTTTGCCTAGGCAAATTAAAGGATAAAAGTTCTTGCTTATTTTAGAGCGTTGCTAATTACACACATTATTTTATTCGATAATTTTTAATCTCATTTACTCGATCATATTGCACCAGCTATGTACACATTATCACGGTTCAATAAAGCCGAACTATTGTTAGGAACAAAAAAAATACACTACATCGGCCCTATAGGATCGAGATCATGTATGTGCATATACTTCGATGCTATAGGATTAAGTAATACATCTGAACCAATGTTAGAGTGTTATAAAGTGTTTTGGTGTGTATTATTAGTGTTACCGGTTAATTCCACGGCAAAGCAAGAACCAAAGCTATGAACCACTTGGGATGGTCTACTGACTGGAGCTTTAACTTTAAATATGGATATCATGAATTAATTTGATTTCGTCCCACTTCATAATATTAATTAACGTACTGCTAAAAAAAGAGACTTAAAATTAGGGACGGAGTTAGATCTATCATTGCTTAAAATTTCATAATTTTTTTATGCACTTAAAAAGAAAAGCATAAAAATAATTTCTGTAGTGTGAATAAACACCGCCCCTTTCATAATATTCGATTCTCCCTTAATCACTTTTCTAATAAATTTAATAAGTTCTATAGAAGTTCTATTTTTTAATGCACTTAAAAACAAAAGTATAAAAATAATTTTGGCAAATATTTTGTTATTTTGGTTGTTCAAATAATAATGAACCAGTATCTACACACTGACACACACATGTATATATATATATACACGCATACATACATAAAATCAAATATAATAATGTTACTTTTATGGGAATTTGTAAAAGTAATAGGTTAATTTGGATTTCACCAACTGTTCTCGACGTCGGTTGGGTTGCTTTAATGGTTATAGGCTTATAGCGTGAGTCAGAACAAAAAAAATTCCATTCTTAATTTATGGGCATCAGCAGAAAGAACAAACCAAACAACCCCAACTTAAAATCATATCATTCAATTGGTTTCGTCCTAACTTAGTCTTGACTTTATAATAATAAAAATATATATTGATAATGGGTAAATAATTTTTAAGAATTTCATTATCGCCCTGTACTTAGTGAAGCTGTTTGTTGATTCATCGTAGTGAAAAAATCTTTTAATTGTCACTAATGGAATTTGAGAGGACAAAATTATTTTAGTGACAATTTATTTTTATTTTTATTTTTTTTGTTTTTGGCGGAAGAGTTGTACGTTTTGGAGCATGAAGATAAAAACAAAAGCATAAATTCGATTTTGACAGATATTTTATTATTGGCCGGTGGTTTAAAGAATTATGAGCTGTATCTACAAACGCACTGGCACACGCAAACGTACGTATATAAGCAAACATCGCCTGTGACAAATATTTATGAGAAATTGATACAAGCTACTAGCTAGGTTACTTAGGTCGGTCGGTTTCCACCCATTTTTTCTTGACTTCGGTTGGTCGGTTTCCTTTAATGATTAAACTGCGAATCAAAACAGAAAATTCAATTCTGAATTTATGAACTAGCTACAACTAACCCAGCAGCACACACCCACACACATGTATATATATATATATTTATATATAAAGAAAGCGAACCAACCAAAGTTAAATCATTTATCTGGTTAGTTCTTTGGGTTATATAGTACATTCTGATGAACATTCATATCCTCGATGACAGATCTACTTTGGCCTGCCTTCATAATAATCGATCAGGGACGGCACTGCCCTTTAATTTTGGGACTAGGGCCCCTTTTAAGATTTTTTAATTAACTAAATTTTGTCCGAAAGGTCTCCTTCAAAATTTAATTAAAATTTTTTATATGACTAAATAAAAATAATTAATACTTTATCAAGACTTATATTACTTGAATTAAGTTAAATAAAATATTAACAATAGGATATAAAATTAAGATATTCTGCTAAAATAAATTTAACAAATATAAATTTTATAATTTTGTTAATTTATTGCGTGTTATAGGCTGAACAAGAAAGTAGAAACAAAAATGATTAGACATTTTTTCATGTTCAGTAGATTTTTTTTATTAAAATTAATCTGCTACTCTCTACAAGATTGAATCATAATTTCATCCTTGATAATAATATAGACATAGATCTACGCGTAAAGCATTTTTAAGAATTTCATTCTTAACATTTCGGCCTTGCAAGCTTCTTGTTCGGTTGCTATTCTTTTATTTAGTATTGTAATGTATTAAATTTTGAATTCTAATCTAATCCAGCCTGTCAAATTAAGTAGTAACATTAACCCACCCCCTAAAAAAATTATGAATTCCCGGTTGCAGCCCGAACTGATTATGTGGGGTGGGGGGAGGATGGTCTTTGCGTTATTCCTTTTGCTTCAACGTCTCGAATTACGATGGTGCGATTACTGTACAAATTGTGCCAGAATCTTACTGGAGGCATATTTTTATTTTTATTTTGCATTAATGAAGATCAAATTATTCTTTTTTTTTTTCAATAATATCAACCATTAAAAAACATTCTAAATCTCCACAACAAGAAATCTGGAAATTAGTGGCAAAAATTTGTGGGTGGCAAAGTAAAATTTGTAACCGTATGGTAACATATTGTGGCGAGGAAAGTTGTTATCTTACCCTTATATATTTTTTAAATTCAAAAATTAGTTCACTTATTATAGATATATATATATACACATTATATCAAACCGGCTCTAAATAAGATAGTCATCTTTTCAATAAAAAGAAGGATCGTCAATCAAAGGATAAACAAATGGATTTTTTTTATAAAGCTCGGTAGTAATTCGATTTAGAAGTGAGTGACATGATTATATAAAATATCTCTACCAAATTTTATTGATCAAAAGATTTAATTTAAAAATTAATAAAATGATTATTTAGAATTTCAGTTATCGAAAATCAACACACATATAACATATAAATTAAATATATATATAGAAGAGGTTTAGATAACATAAATAATTCCTTTGCTTGAAAGAGCATTCCATACAAATCGAATGCATAAATATACAGACATGCCATAGAGCAGACTGTTTAGCAATAATCCCTTTTGCACTATTGGAGAGTAGGCAAAATTAAAACTAAATAATTAAAGCTGTGGTTCGCAAGCCAAATGTCGACCTTAATATATATAATATATATATATGTATGAGTCAGTTCTAATACGGACCGTTCCCAATCGTTTAGTGATAAATTTTTGTTGTTAAAATCTTGATTTTTTTTTTTTTGACTAAATAATTGGTCCGTATACAAACAATCCATATTAGAACTTTTTCTCGTGTATATATATATAACCTAGCGAAACTTTTGTCCCTTCTACCCAAATTTTTGGACAATTCCTCTTTGCAAACAAGTATCCTTAATGAGTTGAAGAGAGTCCAGCACGTCATTACAGAGTTGATGGGGATTGGGAATGACATCTAGGTCAACTGCTAAAGAGAAAGTCAGTTTATTATCACAACTTTGCCAATGTACTGTCAATGCCTGCCAATGAAACAGAACGAGTTATTTAGAAACACTACATTTTATGGACAATCCATACATAGAAAGAAAGCGCGCGCCAGATTTTAGAAAGAACTTTCCTTCTTTAGTTTTTTTTTTTTTTTTTTTTAAATTAAGGGAGGTCTAAGTCTCTCCCTTAATCCTACAAATAAAGGAAAACCCTCCCCTCCCACCCCCATGAGTCGAACCCTTGACCTCAAGGCAAGGGTGGAGGTTGCCTACCACTGGGCCCACCCCCATTTAGAAAGAACTTTCCTTCTTTAGTTAAGAAACCCCTAATTCCTTTTTTAATAGTGATGGTTTCTATGATAAGTAATTAAATTTGACAAAATTTTATTGAAGGAAGAGATTTATACTTTTTTCTTAAAAAAGAAAGAAAGTGGGAGAACAAAAATTGATATAATTTGGCATTTTTACTGTTGAAATTTTACAATTTTAAGTTATCCATTTTTTGGTTAAATTTTTTAATGAAATCTGTTTTTTTAACTAAAATGCAAAAGCCCGTTTTAGTGCTTAATTAACTTTATATATTTATATATACATACACAGTAACTATATGTATATATATACATAAAAAATTTGATGCGTTCGGGGCTTCTAGCGATGTATTTTTATCGCTAAAAATATCTTCATAATATTTCGGGGACGAAAAAGTATTGCTCAAGTCTCTATCCGCACCAAAAAAAAAGAAAAAAAGATGTGGCTGTAAAGTACTTACTTGTGGGAGTCCATAAACACTAGGAGCAATGTATGCTAAGGGATGGCCATAGAAACTTGTCTCTTCTTGTGGACCAGCCACACTTGAGAAGCAAAATGTTGTATTGTGGACTACTCGGTATGCTAGAGCACTAACTGCCTATTAAACATTAATAAGATACAAAGAATGTTAAAAGACATACGAAATGAATTAAAAAATAAATAAATTAGGGTGGTGCTATTTCCACCCCACAAACTACTTGCTTCCACTCCCACAAAAAAAAAAGTTCTAAACTCCTATTTCCACCCCACTCAATTAATCATTTTCAACCAACTAATTACTATTCATCATCACTCTTCTTCTTCTTCTTCTTCATCTTCTTCTTCTTCCTCTTCATCTTCCTCTTCTTCTTCTTTTTCTTCTCTATGATTTTTACTCAATGGTTAATAATTAACAAAAATTTAGATCTAATTAACACATTCTATCTCATTCAATTCATTTTAAAAGCCAACAAAAATTCAAAAGTAACTCACAAAATCTCCATTAATGTCACACAAAAAAAAACCTTAAGTTGTAGAGAATGGTAGAGAATAACAAATCAAGGATTATCAAAGTAGAAAAACCTAATGAAAGAAAGATATGTTTGTTTTTATTATGTTTAATGTTTATTTTCTTTAGTTAATATCAAAAAAAAAACTGTACCAACAAAACGAATTAGAGCATTAGAACAGGTTAACTCGGTTACGGGAAACTGAAATTTAAGCACTTATTCGATTTTCAGTGACCGAATGTGTAATTTGATTATATTTCAGACAACTTCGGTCCTAGAAAACCGAGCAATTTGATGAATTTCGGTCCTATGAAACCAAAATTATTCAAAATACTCGGTTGTTAAAGACCGATGTAAGGTCCCGAGAGCTAAAAATATAGTCCAGAATACTTCGGTTGTGAGGGATCGAGGAAGTGGATGAACCTCGGTCATAGAGAACCGAAATTATTCTCAATACTCGATTTTTAGAGGGCGATGTAAGGTCCCGAGAGCTAAAATATGATACAAGAAGGCCACGGTTGTAAGGGACCAATGAGTAGATGGATGCAAAAATTTAAAAACCATTGTTGAGAAGGAGAAGGAGAAGGAGAAGAAGAAGAAGAAGAAGAATTAATGATTAATTATAATTAGTTTGTGTCGCATTAAGGATTAAATGAATGTAAAATTTTAGAAACCATTGTTGAGAAGAAGAAGAGGTGTTGCATTAAGGGTTAAATAAATGTAAAATTTTAGAAACCATTGTTGAGAAGAAGACGAAGAAGAAGAAGAATAATTAATGATTAATTATAATTAGTTTGTGTTGCATTAAGGATTAAATGAATGTAAAATTTTAGAAACCATTGTTGAGAAGAAGAAGAGGAAGAAGAAGAAGAAGGAGGAGGATGATTAATGATTAATGGTTAAATATAATTAATCATTAATCTATGTATATTAAAATGAGAGTGGTAAAGGAAGTAGTGGGAGTGTTAATGAGTAAAAGAGAGTTGGTGGGAGTGGTAGTGAGAGTGGGAGTGAAAGCAAGTAGTTTGTGGAGTGGAAATAGCACCACCCATAAATTAAGTTTACTATTAAACAACAATGACTAATGCTATTCTAATGACTAGAACTTCAACTTGTAACATAAAGATCATGAGTCTAATTTATCAGATTTCCTGTTAATCTAATTACTAGAAATTAGGTAGAAGGGCTTATTATACATTGATTTTTACCAAAAATCCAATGAATAATATTTTTTTGAATGAAGGGCCTATTTTTAATTGGTAATTAGTGTAAGAGGCCTATTTTGTTTTATATTTTAAATGAATGTATTTGAATAAATTTAAATATCCATGTTATGTATTACCTAAATTACCCCTTTTTATGAAATTTGCACAAAAATATGGACTACAAAGTTCATATTGCAGTAAAATATGAACTGCAAAGTTCATATTGCAGTGAAATATGGACTGCAATATGAACTTTGCACTAAAAATATGGACTGCAAAGTTCAATTGCAGTAAAATATGGACTGCAATATGAACTTTGCACTAAAAATATCGACTGCAAAGTTCACATTGCAGTAAAATATGGACTGCAAAGTTCATATTGCAGTGAAATATAGACTGCAAAGTTCATATTGCAGTCCATATTTTAATGCAGTTTATTTTAAGGGTTGGAATGTCATTTTATAATGAAAAAAAAAAAGCACATGTCATATTATCTAGGTTAAAAAAAAATTATTCCTTGGCCTTAGTGTGAAAATCTTTCTCTAATAAGCCCTTTTTTTTAATTGCCCCATCTAATTAATAAATTGTAAAAAAAAGACATTTAGACATTCAAAAATAAAAATTTGTTCCAATTTATCGAATGCCCCCAAGGGGACTTGAAAACAAGTTTAAATTAATGAATAATATTTTTAACATTCTTATTTTGTCAATGACTATGATCAATAAATTTCAACTACGGACCAAAATAATTAACATCCACATGGCCAAAACTAATGATAAGAAGATATCCTTTGACTTAGAAAGATTACTGTAATAACCTCAAATTTACAATTCTTCTTGGAAGGACTCAAGCGATTGAATGGAAAGACGCAAAATTGGAAAGTGGAAATGATTGAAGGGTATTTTAGTGATTAGAAAAAATAATGTGACAAAACAGATTTTCCAAACTGTAAAGGGCAAAGTTGAAAATATAACCAAGTTTAATTTAAGTCCATAAAAAATAGTAATAATTACCAAGTTTAAGCCAATTTGGTCAAAATACTAATTTTAGATCAAGATTGTCAACGGACAAGGACGTAGCTAACATGAGAAACATGGAGTTGTTTTACAAAATTATTAACGTTCCTTCTCTTTTATCAACATATATACATATATACTAAATAGAAGTTAGGAAATGTTTTGAAATTTTTGAAATTGTAAGAAGTTCTCAAGATTCCAACTCTGGCAGAAAATAAAAAGAAAAGATAGTTAATGCATTAAATATGTAGCTCTATCAATTAATCGAAAGTGTCACATTTATTTGTACAAAATTTATAAAGCTAGCAAAAATTTCTTTTACATCACATCAATTTAAATTATTAACTTAGTCATTTATATGGATATATGTGGTATTATTTTATTGTGCCTCTTAACATTTGAGCAAAAAAAGACTGATAAGTAAAGCATTTACCTTAACTCCGAAGAACCTGACCACCAGCTCATTAGTTAAGTATGAGAATAAAGCTTCAAATGAGTGCTTCTTCCTATCAATAGTAGCTTTAGCTTTATGAATATAATCGAGTGGGTCCACCTCTGAAGCAACGTTTAGTGGGATGACAACATATCCAAACTTGTTACCCCACGTAATCCTCGACCCTTTCTCCATCATTTCAGCTAAAGCCTGTTAAATTTGATTTTCGCATTGCAATTTTCATTCATGATATATAAAATTAAACATCGTTCAAAATTTGGTACAGACCATTCTTGTATAGATTGCATTTTTAATTACAAATATTTGTCATTAAATTTTTTTTAATTGTTTTAGCGATAATTTTTTTTTTGGTTAAAAAATCGGTTTATATACTGATCAATCTAAAAGAAATATATATATATATATATATATAAAGTATTTGAATAAGCATATTTTGGAGCTTGCTCTATATCTGCTTTCGATAGAGTTGACTATGTATGGAAAATACTCAAATGATACCCGATCCCACACAATTTTATTGTAAGTGAAAGGAAGACTTTTCGGTATGCACTTAAAATTATTAAAATATTTGTAATATTTTGTATATTATTCTAAGGCGTAATTTTATTTACATATTCAAAAATCTTAATTACTCAACAGATTTCATCATATGATCTTAAAATGTATTAAAAATTTATAGTTCAAAAATTTTAAGACATAAATATTACACATGTATCAAGTGTACCATGGAACTATTACATGACTCTTAAGTGCACTTAAAAATCTAGATAATATAAAGAATTAAAAGGTACAATTCTAAGGATCTAGATTATCAAAATTAATGATAGACATATAAATAGCACATAGATTTTGTTATACACAAAATGCATTTGAATGAGATATACCCGCATGGCAAGCAGCTAAATTCATTAATTATATACCAATCTAAAAATTATGTTTGTCAGTTCCAAAATGGAGTGAGGAATTCGCCTTGGGAGGGGGGAGGGAGGGAGGGGAAGGGGAATATATCTTACTCATACTACATAAAGAATTAGATTTTTTTCTGGTAATATTTTGCACTAAAGGTAATTTTTTTGATTCTCATATTGTTAGTAAAGATTCATTTGCTATTGAAAAACATCCATTTCTTTTCCGGTACAACATAATTGCATAGTATATTTATTTACTTCCAATATTTCACTATTAAATGTAATTTATAATAATAAACATGGTTATTTTTCTTATTGTAATTAATATTAATACCATATATTTGTAAGATAATTATTCTTTTATTTACACTTGGGATGCGATACCTACTTTTTTTTTTTTTTTTGGAGGGATGGGGCTATTCCACCCCTAAATCCATCCTCAATTTGTATCATTTTTTTTTTTTTTTTTTTTGAAATTTGTGTGTGAAGAGTCATTGATCTCTCTGCTCCCAATTCCTAATGCCAACTGGTAGTCCTATAGCGCGACAAGGTTATTGGTATAAAATAATGGGTTACGTTAATTAGTTAATGTGTGTTTTAAGGGAATAGATTAACAATTAATTTATAGTAAGAAAAAATCTTAAATACACATTTAATAGTCTACGAATTTTTATACATAGGATTATTTTTTCTATTCGTCTTATGATTAACATGGACACTAAGGATAAGTTATCATTTTTTTTAGTAATTTATGATTGTAATAAACAACAAACTCACAACCAATAAAATAATTTATGATTGTAATTAATTAAACAACAAACTCACAATTTGAAGAATTACCAAATAAACTTTAATAACTAATGGCACAAATCTCCTTTCCTTAAATTACCTCGATTTCTGTGGCTGGTCTTATATTAATGAGGAGGAGTGCTCTAAGTCGAATCCGTTGAAGCCAATTATTTCTTTTCTTGGTTTCTCTCTCATCCCCACTTGCTAGAATAAAACAAATTAAAAAATTGAATTTAGAAATAGAAATCCAAACTATACTACTATTATAAAAGTGAACAGAAAATTGCAGTCACAACACCAAATTTATTAATTAGCGTCTCTAATTTTGTACACTTCATTATGCTTTTTTTCCCTTGAAAATAGAACAATTGTCTACATTTAAATTCTATATCTATATACTATCTATTGAACACATATATTGAAGGAATTTGGTATGTAAGCAAATTACCAAGTTACCCTTCCCATGCCAAAAATTATTACAAAATATTGCTAAAGAGAACATACTAATAAAGTTTGGCATG
This sequence comes from Lonicera japonica, assembly GCA_021464415.1. Taxonomy (NCBI): domain Eukaryota; kingdom Viridiplantae; phylum Streptophyta; class Magnoliopsida; order Dipsacales; family Caprifoliaceae; genus Lonicera; species Lonicera japonica. The sequence continues at coordinate 66,518,203 of CM038465.1, read as the reverse complement.
CACACGAAATTACCAAGTTACTCCTCTTGCCCCAAAAATTACTATAAAATAATATTAAAGAACGGGTTTGAACTCATTATCTTTAGTATAAATAGCACATTTACTTACCATTAGACCCTGTATTATTACATACTTTTAATGAGAAGAATAATATAGTATCATATTGTGAACACCTAGAGTGTGCCCTTGGGTTAGTAACTATGCACTAAGTTTTGAGCACATGACCCTTCTTAAGAGTAATTTCTTACCAATGACTTATTACATACATTTTCCTTTTACTTTTATTTTAAATATATAATATAAATGCGTTGTGTGTGCACAATAATAAATGCGTGTACATTCATCGGGTTTATATATTTTATTGAACTTAATTTTATTCAAATTAGATACATGCACGTCGCACATGTATGGTAGTATTGGGCAGCCAAGTTCTTTTAATGCAAATTAATGAGACGCGCATTTTGCTTTATAATTAATCATTTATCTTTTGCCTCTAAGAACATATATGCAGACATACATCCAAAGATTAAACAGTAGGGCTTTAAGTCAAAGAGTTCATAACAAGGTTTAGAGATATTATTATGAAATTATTTAGTGCATAACTGCTCAAGTAGAGAAATTAAGATAAGTACAATTTTGTGTTAAGTTTAAGAGAAAAAGATATGAAAACAAAAAAGTACGTACGTACTCTATGGTCATGAGTTGTAAATTATGTTATATAGCAAAGAGTTCCTTACAGCATGAGTTATATTCTCCTCCTCGTAAGATTTGTAATATTTACAAAGCAAGAGCTATTAGACCTTCGTCTTTTTTAAAAATAAGAAACAAATTAATAATGAATAATGCATGATAATAATGTAAAGAAATCTTACCATATTTTCTGTGGAGATAGCGGGAGAGACCAGCTTGTGTAATTCCTAATATAACATCACTAACCGTCTGAAAATTCCGTAAGCAAGAAAAATAAATTAGCACACACTTTCTTATCAGCCAGTCTTCGATCTATGCGGATCATATGTATTCAAATTGAACTTTAACAACGTTTTTTTTGTCGTTAAATGTATCTCCAAATGGGAAACGTAATGGTAATAGAAAATCATTGACTAAAAGTTTAGTCCGTATGGAGATGGTCTCTACTGAAGACAGACTTAGATCCTTTGTTATAATACACACACCAACACAATTTTGTACTATGAGTCTATGATATATAGTGATCTTGCAGCAAATAGAGTTTATATTTGACTGTCATTTTTTTTAGAATGCTTAAATTTAATCACAATCAATAGTTTGAAATAATACTTATTTTCTATCTTACGTACGTAGGTCGATTATGCTTCAATTTAGAATGACATATATTTTTTGAAATTTGAGCTTTTTGTATAACGACAAATGTATATTCAATAATTTTAACTTGAATTTAAAAAAAAAAAAAATAGTATGTACTTAGTAGTATAATCATATATATCTAAGAAAATCACACCGTATTCATAGCATTCTTGATCTGCTTCACATCATCCAAGCTAACAATCCGGTGCACAAGCGTTCTAGTAGTAAACTCAACCCCTTCTTGACCCTTGAGCGGGCTTTGATCTTTCAAAAACACCGCAGTTGCGGCAAATAGCACGATATCCACCAAAGTATTCGCAACTAACACCACGAACCACCAGAAAGCCGCCAACAACCGGCACAACCAGCCGAAAAATCCACCAGATGGTTTGGGCAGCTGCCTTTTCATAGGCATTGTGGGAAGTGAATTAGGATCTGAGGTTTTGCGCGTGCAGGCTAAAAGGAGAGAGATGAGGGATATGCCGTCGCCCATGGAGTGGTGGATTTTGAAGATACCGATGCTGTTGGCGTCGGAGGTTTTGAGGTTGAGAAGGTGGAGTTCCCATAAGGGCTTGTTTGGGTTCAATGGAGATCTGGTGAGATTTGTGATATAGTCTTCAACAAATTGGTCTGGTGAGTCCATGTTAGGGTCAAAATTTGGAATAATGAGATGGTCTTCTAAATTCACCTTTGTTCTGCTCCATTTCATTTCTCCACCTTTCTTGTCATCCACTACCTAATTAATTTTGGAGAATCGTGAAAACACATTGTTCATTAGGCTACGTACAGCAATAATTACATTAATGTGTGGTACACATAGTTGAAACTCTCGACTTTTCATCCAAGAAAAAAAAAGAAGTGTACAATAACAATTCATGTATATTCTTGTTGTCGACATTAAAAGGGATTGAGTACAGGGTTAAGAGAGTGATAATTTCTTTTCCCCTTTTAATGTTGAATGGAGGGTGATACAACATTAAAACATATTATTCATGATTATTAATAGACAAGCCCCTTGTTAATTGTTCAGTGTTATCCTTCCTATACTTATTCATGTCATGAGATGAACACATGTGAAAATTGTACGAGTAAATTTGACAATGAAATATATTAAATAAACGTTAAGGTTATATTTGACAATGAAATATATTAAATGAACATTAAGGTTCTATTTGACAATGAAATATATGAAAATGGCCCCTCTTTAATATAGTAGAAGTTCTGCTCCTTTAATCTGTAACCTAATATGCGCAAAATTTAGTAAACATACACTATAGTACTACTACGTACATTTTTAAGTTACCCATTTAATTTTGAACCTAACATACGCAACCCATTAATTAGTTCTTAAAAAGCACAAATAATTCAATACAAACACAAAGACAAATGATGAAGGGGAAAAAAAAAAAAGGAGTACGTGGTTAATTACTTAATTTGCATTTAATTAAATTTACCAGCAAGCTAGAGAAGCGATAATGCTTAATGATAGTCTTCTCTAAGCCCAATTTAACAACATCTTCATCAATGCTTGTTTTGCCACCAACAATGGCTATGATGTAACAGTTGAGGTTTTTTGTGTGAAATGCATTTGCATATGGGCTAAGTGGCTCATCATCTTCTTCTTCTACTCTTGAACCCATCTTTCTTTGAGCTCTTAAATTTTGAACGAAAGAAAAATATATGGGTAGGCGAGTATGTATTATACCCTTTGACCCTTTTTATTTATAGTTGAAGTCATGAAGGGAAGTTAAAATTTGAAATCAATAACTATTGGTGAATTGTAATCTACCCTTTTTTATACATGCTATGCTATGTGTGTGACTTGTAGAGCAGATCCAAAATTCAAAAGATGACTGAACATGAAGTAGTTGGAATGGATTAATTCATTTTCAAGTGTTGTTCACTTGCCACTTAATTTACTATTTAAATCTGAAAAATTAAAATTTTCAGATTTAAATGGTACAAAAAGTTGTTCAGTAACCTAAAAAATTAAGTGACCACTTAATTTTTATCACTTAAAACTTCAATTTTTCATCCAAAATTTTAAGGAGTAACTTTGTCACTTAAATCTGAAACTTAATTTTAAATGGTGTAAAATGTCGATTTTGCCCTCTTTCTTTTAACAAAATTATATACACACTCTCTTTTTAATATCCACAACCACAATCACCATTCCCCCGCCCCTTCTCAACCCCCATCCACCGACTCTAACTCCACCCAACTCCCCACCCCTGCTCTTCTATCCCTAACCTCTCGTCTAGAAAAATTCCATAATACATATATTTATATACACACAATATATATGTCATCTTCCACATTCAAATATTAAATAAATATATATACACATATATGTGTAACATATAAAGGGGGATTTCATGGGGAATAGAGATAAAATGGAGAGATAGAAGGGGGAGCTTAGAATAGTGGAGTGATGGTAGTAGCAAATAAAATGGAGGGATCAAAGGGGGAGTAGGTGGCAGGTTGGACTGTCACGGAGATGAGGGATCAAAATAAAAGGGCAAAATTGTCATACTAAAAAAATTTCAATTTTTAAATGTGTTATATTCAAACGAACAACATTTTTTCAAATACAATTTTCAGAACTAAACAAACAACTTTTTCAGTTTTTAGCTTTCAGTTTCAATTTTCAATTTTTTTACTAAACGTTACCTTAGTGTATACCATATTTTAATGTTGAACTGAAGGCCGGTCAATCTGCCGGGTCCCAGTTCTAGTTTTGCTTGTACGACAAAAAAAACCATTATTGATTTGGTAGTTAGTATTATTTTCAAACTAAGGGTCAAGAGCTCAAGACTTCTAGCTTATATTATGACACAACTTTCAATTGATGAATTTTTAGGGTGTATTTGATACAAGGCAACAAGTTGAAAATTGAACAAAAACTGTACTAATTTATATGAGAATTAAAAAAAATTAATCAATAATTTCGTAAAATATATTATTACTGTTTTAACTTTTTCATGGAATACAATTATTTGGGATAGGGGTAAAAAGAAAAAATATAGACCATCTCACCCAATCATTTGTTTTTTTTTTCAACTTTTTATATAAATTAATAGTGCTTTTAATAATTTTTCACATTTTTATATATATAAAGTCGTTCGTATTTAGATGTATCGGATAAGTGCTAAACTTATTTAGTTTTTATATAAATTTTTTTGTACAAATAGTTACAGTACCTATAGGTAAAAAGACAAAAACAAAAAATACATTAAATATATGATTCCACTAATTTATTTAAATATTATCACGTGAATTTTTATAAAAAATTTAAACTAAGTGTAGCATTTTTCGTGAACTTAACAACAAAACCATAAAATTTGACAGGATCGGACAAATATTTTTATTATTATGCAAGTTTGAATAATAATTAATTAGCTATTATCTACTCACTGACAAACACACACAAACAACGTAAATGCATATATACATACATAAATGATACATATAATCAATCATTTATGTCATCCGTACGTAACATTTATGAGAAACATCTACAAGGTTCGGCTTTTCACCCACTCTCTGTTGAGTTAGGTTGGAACCCAAAAATTCAATTCTTCATTTATGAAACTCGAACCAACTCGATCATCAATTAAAAATAATAATATATATATATATATAGTAATTAAAAATTATTAACATGATAAAATATTAATCTAACATTGGATGAAGAGTTAGAGTTAACCCAGTTTCCCACCAAAAATAAGGACATCTCTTTGTACATATTTTTTTGTGAGCGTTCATTTATTTTGACATCTGATTATTATTCAAACTTGTAGAATAGTAAAAATATTTGTCCTGTCAAATTTTATGGTTTTGTCATTAAGTTCACGAAAAGTGTTACACTTATTAAGAATTTTGTATACAAATTAATGTGATAATATTTAATAAATTGATAGAGCTATATATTTAATATATTATTTGTCTTTCTTTTTATCAATAAGTGTTGCAACTATAGGTGCATTTAGTTGCTTAAAAATTTAGATCTGACCACTTAATTTGAATCTTAAAAAATAATAGCATATTTGAGTCTGAACGCTTATCACTAATTTTTTTTAGTAGTTAAAATACCTCATTTGCCCTCCCTTTTTTAACTAAATTACATCAAATTTTAACCCACTTACAAAACAGCCATTTCTTTCTCTTACTCTATCCATTCAAATAGCTGACCAAAATGTTAATGCAGGTTTTTTTTTTAACACATAAGTGATTATGCATTTGAAGATTGGATTTAATTGAATTGTGCTTATAGTATGAAGCTTTTTATCGATGATTGTTTTTCCATTCACTTCCTAATTTGAATGTTAATGGAGTTGTTTTATTTTTATTTTTCGCATTTCATTTGTCTCATAGAGTATGTGCAAAATGTATAAAGTTTAAATAGCTTTCATTCAGGTTGGACATATTGGAAAAAGCGTGAGTGGGTTTAAGTTATAGAAAAAGCGGATTTAGTGTTGAATAAATGTGAACTGCTTGAATTGAGACAATGATTTTTTGAGTTGAATAAGATACGTAGATTTCCAAAAGAAAATTTTGAAATTACTCTTCCTTAATTTTAAAAAACAAATAGTAATTATAATGGGATGTTCTTACTATATAGTCATTTTTATAAAATAAGAATATAATTGTTCAAATAACATTCATTCAATATTCAAATTTAGATAAATAAACACACTCATCCTAAGTATATATATTCATTAGAAAAAGTCAAACAACTCAAAAGAATTAGGGTGTGTTTGATTGGCTTTTTTTTTTAATGAAAAATACCCATTTTCTACTTGATTTGATAACTTAAGGTGTTTGATTGACTTTTTTTTCTAGAAAAAATATTTTCTCACTTTTGCTCACACACTTATATTTTCCCCCAAAACAAGGAAAACATTTTCTTTGGGGAGGGGGGCTTGTATTTATTTTTCAGGCAATTGCATAGTTTTCGAGACAACATTTTATCCATTTTCTACATTAAAAATGCTATAAATTAAAATTCAAAATTTAATAAAAATTTAATATTTAAAATCTTCTAATCAAGATCAATTAAACAAGATCCATCATGACTATAGAATTATGTAAAAAAAAATATCAATAATTTTTTCTACATTAAAAATGCCACAATACAACTAATATTTTTCGGGTAGAAAATTAAGGCAATCAAATACATTTAATTGAATTTTCCATGCAATTCAATTCTAGGCAATTCAATTGCCTAGAACTTACTTTCTTTTCATGCAAATTCCATGCTTACAATCAAACGCACCCTTAGTTTCAATTTAGTTCTCTACGTTTGTTAATTCTATTGGACCCCCCAATCTTTAATGACAATTGAATTTAATCTTAAATTGATAATAGAAATACAAATATAAATTTGTAAGAATTTCAATCGTATGCTAGTATAAATGTTTAGGCCGGATCGCTCAATTTTAATATCTTTCAATAACTGAAGAACAAAAATGAGTAAGAATATTTGTAGACTATGCTTGAAGATTGTACCTTTTTTTCATTCTTGAGTGAAAAATGAAAAGAATTTTATTTTTTTTAATTAATCATTTCAAGAAATAAACTACATTGGACACATTAAATTGACAACTCAAGATCTTCCCTATGAGCGGTGAATATAACATTTAATCCAAATTAATAGACATCAGTGTTAGAATATATAAACTAAAGAAAGATGGGAGAAATTGTATATGCTTGTATATATATGATTGAATGAATACAATACACAAATGAGGGCTCTATATATAGAGCTAAAGGAGATAAGGAAAAGGAAAAATAATAAAAAGGAAAGAACTAATCTAACTAGGAAAAGAAAACTAACCTAAATAAATAATAAATAAGGAGAAATATAATTTAACACCGCCCCCCCCCCCCCCCAAACTCAAGAAGGCTCGGAGAGCATGCTGAGTTTGGACACAAGAAAGTGAAATCGAGCAGTCACATGTGACTTAGTAAACAGATTAGCAAGTTGATACTCGGACAAGACAAATGGCAAGCGAATAGTTCCATGAGTGAAGTGATCGATATCGAACAAAGTGGCAGTCAACCTCAATATGCTTGGTACGTTCGTGAAAGACATCATTATGGGTTATTTGAATTGCACTTTGATTGTCACAAAATAAAGGCGTAGGACTAGGAAGGTTGACTCCCATATCTTGAAGTAACCAACGAAGCCAAATAATTTCGAAAATTGCATGAGCAAAGGCTCGATACTCAGCTTCAGCACTAGAACGGGCAATCATAGTTTGTTTCTTACTTTTTCATGAGATGAGAGAGTCACCTAGAAAAATACAGAATCCTATCGTAAATCGGCGATCAGTAATATCACCCGTCTAGTCAAAATCGGAATATCCTTGTAAAACAGGACTGGAAGTATATGAAAGATGTAATCCTTGAAATAGTGTTCCTTTAAGGTACAGAATAATGCGTAGAATGGTAGCAAAATGAACAGAGCACGGTGCAGACATGAATTGACTCATAATATGAACAGTATGACTAATATCTGGTCGAGTAATGGTGAGATAGTTGAGACTGCCAACAAGTTGTCGATATAAAGTAGGATTAGGTAACAGAGACCCGTCAAAAGCACAGAGCTTGACATTCATTTCAAGTGGAGTATCGGCAATCTTGTTGTCAGTTAAACCAGCACGCTGAACAATGTCAGAAGCGTAACCTGAGAAAGAAAATAACTCGTGGACAAGTAATCAACTTCAATACCAAGAAAGTAGTGAATAATTTTCAGATCTTTCATTTCAAAGTAAGAGCACAGATAAGTTTTAAGCCTGTATATCCTATCTAAATCATCCCCGGTGATATTCATATCACCGACATAAATGAGAAGAACAACAATGCCTTACGGAGAGGTACATGTAAACATGGTAGAATCATGAGTACTTTGAGAAAAACAATATTGAACAACAGTTGTGGAGAACTTTTCAAACCAAGCTTAGGGTGCTTACTTCAAACCATAGAGAGCACGGCGAAGTTTATAAGCTTGCCCAGGAGAGTGAGGTAGCCCATGAGGGGGCTGTATGTATACTTCTTCAAAAAGGTCACCGTGAAGGAAAGCGTTTTTCATATCCATTTGGTGAATTGCTCATTTATGGATAGAAGCAACTGAAACAAGTGTGTGAACTGTGGTCATACGGGCTACTGGAGCGAAAGTTTCTTCATAATCAATACCATATTCCTGAGTAAAGCTTTTTGCAACAAGACGGGCTTTATATCGATCAACAGAACCATCGGCTTTAGTTTTAATCTTATATACCCATTTGCTCCCAATAACAGATTTTTCAGCACGTAGGGGTACGAGGTCCCATGTATTGGTTTGCCTTAAGGCAGCAAATTCATCGGCCATAGCTTGTTACCATAGGGGATCTGAGGATGCTTTTCGATAACAAGAGGGCTCAAGTAAAGACAACAGTGCGGAAAGAAAACAGTGATAATCTGAGAGCTTAGCTGGTGGTGGACAATCTCTAGTTGGTCTGAGTGAAGGACCGCCATCGGGGCAAGCAGAGTTAGGGCAAAGCAAAGAGTTGTCAGCATTTGAGTTACCAGACACCGTGGTAATAGGGTTAGCTGGCACTGGATCAGGGACAGTCACTGGGGTGGGTGGAACACAAGAGGCCTCTGTTGAGGAGGACTCGGGGAATTGATCAATTGATGGAGCAGAGTCAGTGGATAAGGTGGGGTTCTGAGCTATGGTGTAATATAGAGTATTTTTCCAGAAGGTAACATGTCAGGATATGCGAAATCTTTTGGCAATTGGATCGTAGCAGGGATAACCTTTTTGTTGAATTTCATAACCTAAGAAAACACAAATAACTGTTTTTTGGTGTGAGTTTAGTACGCTCTCTTTTGGTAAGTAAGACAAAACAGGTAAAGCCAAAGATACAAAGTTCAGAATAATTAGGATGAGTTCCATAAAGACGCTCAAAAGGAGAAATGTCATTTGTAACAAGAGAGGGAATGCGATTTATAATAAAAACAGAAATATGGACGGTTTCTCCCCAAAAGGTGGAAGGGACAGAGGATGAAATAAGGATAGTACGTGTAGTTTCAACAAGGTAATGGTGTTTACGTTCTGTAATTCCATTTTGTTGTGGGGTATCAAGGCATGATAATTAAGGAAGAGTCCATTGGGATTTGAGGAAATCAAGGAAGGATTTGGACAAATATTCGCCTCCAGAATCAGAACGAAAATTTTTGATGGTTTTAGAAAACTGGATTTTAAGCATGATAATCAATATTCGCCTCTGATACCATGTTAGGAACCATCTCTCCCAAAAGCTTAAACTGTTAAGAGAATGAACCGCAATAAATATCATGCTTAACACCCCCCTCATGTGCAACCCCATACTTGCACGTGAAGAGTAGATAGATTAATGGATGGATGTGCAACTCCACACTTGCACGTGGAGAGCAGATTTAATGGATGGGGGATGGAGGTGCCAAGGCTTGAACCTTGGACCTCCCAGAGAACAAACCTCTAATACCATGTTAGAATATATAAACTAGATAGAGATGGGAGAAATTGTATATGATTGAATGAATAAAATACACAAAGGAAAAGGAAAAATAATAAAAAGAAAAGAACTTATCTAACTTGGAAAAGGAAACTAACCTAAATAAATAATAAATAAGGATAAATATAATTTAACAATCAGGACCACCACGTTCTTCCAAACAAATAGCTAAACAATTAAATAACTCTGGCACATGATGGGTCCAGCCTATTTTTAGGCGTAGTGAAAAATTATAAAAAATGTCTTCTTAGACCATTTGCAGCGATTGTGGGAATTTGCAAAATTTGCCATATATCAGTTGCAGCAAATATGTGCGGCTGAGATTTTGTTATTGTTGGGATGTAGCCGTTGGGGGCGTTAAGTGGGAGTCACAGCCGATGCACAGTGCATCGTCTGTGACTTATACCACAGCCGATGCACTTTGCATCGTATTACACGGCTGGTATTCATTCCATCGGCTATAAGATATTTCCCCTTTCAGCCTTCCACTCCGCTGCAGAATCAGTCCAGGCAAACAGCTAAATTAACCTACCAATTCTCACTTCCAATGGAGATGGTCTTAGAGCATCCAATTGGTAAATATTAAATTACGTTTTGAGAAATAATATAACAGGTATAGTAAAAAAAATAATTATATGAGTGTACTTCAACCATTAATTTTGAGTTCAAAAATAAAAATAAATGCCTTATACGAGTGAAGCACATTAGTATGAGGCATTCTTTTATTTTTATTTTTCGCTAACTCTGTGTGATGGATGTTAGAACTTAATTTTCATTAATTATATTTTTGACCTTACAAATTTATAACAAAAATATAATTTTTTTAAAAAGACAATATATTCATGTGGCTTGTATTCAATACAAAAAAATTATACTAAGTTCCAATTTTAAATGAATGGTTCCGAAAATGTTTTGCTTTCACCCCAAAAGTTATTTGCAATACAAAAAACTAAAATTGGTTTGAAATTTAATCTTTTACAACTTATTTGCAATTTCACCCCAAAAGTTAAATAGTTAAGTCCTTTAACTTAACACCATCCAAATGCCAACGGATCAATCGAAAACAAAAACAAAATAATAGAATATATATATATATATATATAATTCCATACAAGTGTGCCTAGCTCACTCGTATGGGCTATTTTTTTTTTGTATGAGTTTATCATACTCATATGGCTCATACGAGTAATTAAAAGTGTATGAGTAAAAATTTAGTAATAGAGTAAGTTTACTATCTTTTTACCATACAAGCTTAACTTTACTCATTAACATTCTTCTGTGAAATGGGGTATGGTCAGGGGCGGAGCCATGTAGGGTTCAGGAGGGACGATGGCCCCACCTGGACTTTTGGCAAATTTTGATCGAGTACAGGGTCCTGTGTGTGATAATACAAAGATGAGTGGGCGTTTGTTTAATTAAAATGTTTTGTGGGTGGTAGGGGGCCTTGTTCTGTAAATCGACAGGGGGTATAATTGAAAAAGGTCTAGTGGGTGAGGGGGTTTTGTGCGACGAAATGTATAAGTTTGGGGGCTGGGTTTTGTAATTTATTGTAGGGATAGTGTATAAATAGAAAGAATAGCAGGTGATCTAATTTATTTTAGTCGCCCCTTTTATTTGTTTGAAGTTCAGTTGTAGCCGTAGCACTAGCACTACTGCACCAGCGCACTCCGCTTTCTTCTTCTTTTTTAAGTTTGATTTGGCTTTAAAAAAATTGGCACCCATAAAAATTATTCCTGACTCCGCCACTGGGTCAATTTACCATACCCATTGTGGTTGCTCTTATAAATTAATAAATGACGAGTTTTTTTATGCCAAAAATCATTTTTTTTATAATAAGGGTTTACATGCCACAAAAAATACATGACAATTAAGAATTCAAGTGTAAACAAGCAAGCAATTCAACAAAAAAATGTAAACAAGATTCATCTCCAAACGTAAGAACATCTCCAATCGTAGTGTATAATTTTGGTTTGTGTAAAATTTACACGTTTTGTAAAAAAAAAAGTCTCCAGTAATCTTTTAAAAAACTTTGACACCTAGAATTTGTGTAAAAATGTTGTGTAAAATACAAACCCAATTTACACAACCACGTCAGATAATCACGCGTATATTTTTCCTCATCCCGTATCTAGAAATAAATGGATTTGAAAAGTAAAAGAATAAATGTAGGATAAGTTCAACTTGTGTGTATCTAATTGGTAGTTTAATATTTACACAAAAGTCTAAAACAGACCGTTGGAGTACAAAACAAATTATTTATTATTTTTGTGTAAATCTCACTTTGACACATATGATTTACACAAAATTTATACAAGACGATTGGAGATGCTCCAAGAATTTACGTGCCACCAAACAAATTACAACTAAAATTCAAACACCTATGCATTTCATCTTCTAAAAACTTTCTAGATAGTCGACATAACACCACATGTAAATGCTTGGAATGCTATGTTAATAATTGAAAAACAAATTTTTTCTTCTTTTATATATATAAATTAATTAATTTTAGCGGCCCTCTTAATTTTTAGATCGTGAACGTCTTCTTGCTAACATTGTCCCAGGATCGGCCCTGCTCTTGCATTATATTTATTGCCTTGCTATACAGCATTCTGAACAAGTCCTAATTTATTGATAGAAGCATCTTTAATGAGTTGAAGAGAGTCCACTATATCATTACACAGCTGGTGAGGATTGGGAATTACATCTTCATCAACTGCTACAACAATGCTCATTTTACTACCGTAACTCTGCCAATGAATTGTCAATCCCTGCAGCCCCAAAAAATTAAAATTAGAAGCTTTAATAATTTCTAATGACCGGTGATCAGTCACACATGCGGCATTAATTTTCATTCCACCGATATATTATTACAAAAAAAAAAGAAGAATAAGATATTAAATAGGGTGAATTTTGCATGAATTTGAAAGAATATATGGAATATTATTACGAAATAATTAGGAGACATTTTTTTTATTCAAAAAAGAATTGAAATAAAAATAGTAATACTTACTTGTGGATGTCCGTAAACACTAGGAGCAATGTATGCTACGGGATGGCCACAGAAACTTATTTCTTCTCGAGGACCAATCACATTGGAGAAGGTCAATGTAGTGTTGGAGAATATTTTGTATGCTAAATCAGCAGCTGCCTATTAATTACCAGTAGCAAAATATTAATTTTGTCAGTCTTGTAATAGCTATATTTCTTTATATGATGAAAAAGATAAATAAAAAAATGCTAAATGTTGTCAAAACTAAAATGCATGGTTATTGTCAAAGTAATAAGCGGGTGCATAAGGTTGTTGCATGTACAAATCTAATGCAATGCCAACGATAAAATAGGTACGTATGGACAAAATTATTCGTGCATTAAGTTGTTGTACATTATACTTTTAAACTTAATGTACTGAGTGCAAGTGGGCTAGCCTAGTGTTTCGACTCATAAACAACTATTTGAGAATAAAACTACATTTGGGTTTGTAAGTGTGGCTGACTAAAAATTAGAGAGAATGATAGTGGGCTTGAACAATTAGCTGGCCCAAATTTTAAGAAGAGATTTGTAAAGTAGTAAAATATGTCCCTTTTAGTCTTTTTCCAATAGCCCTAATGTAACATTTGTAACCTAATTATATGCATATAAATAGAATAGGGGATAATCACTTAAAGGGGGAGGAGGCAGAGAAAGAGAAATATTAGCTAGATGAATTGTTACTAAAGATAGAAAGCGGTAACTTGTATCCTCATTTCAATTGCCTTTGAACTAATAGATCAAACATGCACAAGCGGAAAACGTACTATCAGAATAGTATAAGCGCTATCGGAGGACTCTATCGTACCCAAAAATCTCGTCTCCTTCACCTTCTCCATCTTTTACTCCATTGATCTTGCTTTGAATACATCACATGGGAAACCCAAATTTTTTGGCTCCCACAATAAGTATCAGTGAAAGCCGGCCAAGCAAGAAATTAAGAAACATCACGGCCGTGAGTGAGCATTTCTAAAGCAGAATGTACTTAACTTACTATTTGTTTTGACATAAGTAAAATTTAATTTGACAATAGCAATTAATTTTGCAAATAATGGTCTAATCAGTTAATAAGCAAATATATATATATATATATACCTTAACTCCAAAGCAGTTGAGCACAAGCTTGGCAGTTAAAAAGGAGCAAATAGCTTCGAAAGAGTGCTTCTTTCTGTCAATAATTGCTTTAGCCTTGAGAATATAATTGAGTGGGTCATCATCTTGTAAAGCAATGTTGAATGGGATTATTACATATCCATACCAATTACCCCACTTAACCTTCGACTCCTTCTCCATCGCCTCAGCTATATCCTGTGTTTTTTCCAACCAACATTAGTAAATATATATATAGCGAATTTGATGGTAAAATCATGAGATTATAAGATACATTTTAATTACAAAATTATTTTAATTTCAGAAGTGTTTGATTGAACACAAATTATTTACAACAATCATGTTGAACCAAAAAAGTTATATCCATTGGCATAAAGTGTAATTACTTACTTATGTAAAAAGATGATTTAATTACCTCAATTCCTGTGGATGGTCTAATATTAACCAGAAGGGCTGCTCTGAGGCGAATATGTTGAGGTAAATTACTTCTTTTCTTGGTATCTCCCCCCTCACTCGCTAAAAAAAATGAATGGAATAACGTTAAAAATTTAGAAAATCAAAATTTAATTTTAATTATTTAGACACAAGACCAAATAAAATTTCAGACCTCCATTTAGAGATCGTTTATTTTTGCCTCTTAATGTTGAGTGGCAACAACATACTATTCAACTTTAATTAGAAGGTAATATTGATGTTTGTTTTATCACATTAAGATATTGAGGTAATTAAATCATAGTGCTAAGAAGTTGGAACTGCATGCAGAGCCGGCAAAGAGCTATCATTTGCGGCCTGCTAGGAAATACCGCTAAAATTTCCTTTTTGCTTTTGGTTACTTGTTTTCATTTGTTTTGGGGCTAAGTTTCTTGAGCTTGGCTTCAAATTGTTGCTTTACTCCTTTTTCCTTTGAACTTAATTTGTTAGCCACCAGGTTTGGATTTTTCAAAATCAAATTTCTTTTTATGATATTTCGTTCTAGTAGTGCTTTCTAATTAAATATCATGAATCTAAGATTGGGAGCATTTCCCATACGGATTGGCCCATTTGGCATGCTTCCAGATGAATTTTTTGCTAAAATTTGGTGGGGATGTTCTTCATCGTGTGTAGAACATTTCCACCAAATTCATCAAAAAATTCAACCGGGAAGTAGGTTAACTACATGATTGAAAAATATTGGATTTTATATATCTATTTCTGGACCAATATTTCTCAATCACGTAGTTAACCCACTTCCCGGTTAAATTTTTTGATGAAATTTGGTGGATATGTTCTATACACAATGAAGAACATCCCCACCAAATTTTATCAAAAAATTACATCGAGAAGCGTGCCAAATAGGCCCATCCGTACGGGCAATCTGCAAATAGTAATCCGCATAGGAAATTTGCCCATTTAAGACTAATCTTAAGGTGAAATTAGATAAATCTCATGTGTCAAAATAACTGACCTTTAACCCCCACCACCCCCGCGGGCATCGCATGAAAATAAGAAAAATAGGGAGCAGTTTATTTTCTAACTTAATTTTATTAATTATTTGAATAACCTTGTATATTAACATGATAGTTTGATACCATCACATATGCATGGATGGGGATAAACTTAACCGATTACGAAAATATAAGTGTCAATCTAAGAATGAAGAATAGACTCTAAAGTGAAAATGGAAAAAACTCAAAAACATAATTTTAGGGAGCAAATTAAGTAAGAGTAAACGACGAATACATATAAAGAAACCTCACCATATCTTTTGTTGAGGTATCGAGAGAGACCAGCTTGTGTAACTCCCAATATAACATCGTTAATTGTCTGAAAAATCCATGCATATATAAATTAAGGATCACAATGAACGTATATTTTTAGGGAAAAAAGAGATGATAAAAAAATAATATTGAGGAATAAATTTATAAAATATGAGAATTTATTAAAACTTGAAAATTGTTAGATATTGCCATTTGAGATTACAAATAGCAACTGAATTAATTATTTAATAAAAACTCGATCCGTCTGAAAATTGGGCCTAATATATAGATCATATCATACCGTATTCATTGCATTTTTCACTAGTTTCACATCATCCAGGCTAACAATCCGATGCACAAGCCTCTTAGGAGCAAACTCAACCCCTTCTCCACCCTTAATGGGACTTTGATCATCTTTCAAAAACGACGATGTTGCAGCAAACAACATCACATCCACCAAAGTATTTGCAACCGCCACCACCGACCACCACAAAGCCACCAACAACCACCACAACCAGCCGAAAACCCCACTAGAGCGTCTGGAACTTTGTTGCCTCCTCCCAGGGATAGTGGGAAGTGAGTCAGGATTGGAAGTTTTGCGAGTGCAAGCTAATAGTAGAGATATAAGGGACATGCCATCGCCGACAGAGTGGTGGACTTTGAGGATGGCGACACCACTGGCATCGG
This sequence comes from Lonicera japonica, assembly GCA_021464415.1. Classification (NCBI taxonomy): domain Eukaryota; kingdom Viridiplantae; phylum Streptophyta; class Magnoliopsida; order Dipsacales; family Caprifoliaceae; genus Lonicera; species Lonicera japonica. The sequence continues at coordinate 66,501,777 of CM038465.1, read as the reverse complement.
AGGTTCGAAGGTTGAGAATGTGGAGTTCCCATAAGGGTTTTGTTACGTTAGTTGGGGTTTTGGTTAGGTTTGATATGTAGTCTTCCACAAATAGGTCAGGTGAGTCCATGTTAGGGTCCAAATTTGGATTGATGACATGGTTTTCTACGTTCACTTTTGTCCTACTCCATTTCATTACTCCACCTTTCTTCTCATCCATTACCTATAGAAATTTGAAAAGATAAATAAAAAGATTGTTATTAAATTAATTGTCCGCATCATCATATATAATTAAGGTGCCCGTTAAATTAGTCTTGTAACTAATCTACTGGAAATAAATTACTTCATAAACATATATAATTTAGTATAAACATGAATAAAGGAATCTCATATATATAGACCAAAATTTGTATGAAATTATTTTTAAACTAGTATATAAACACGAATAATGTCACAGACATGTGTTGGTAGTGTATAACTAGTAACGTGGAATACAATATTTTAACTGGGATATATTCTCAAATTGGGTCGATTTCACATTTAAAATAAATAAATAATTTATTACAAACAAATTTAAAAAGCCGCGAATAATTAACAAAATACACAAAGCTAGAAAGAGAAAAGGAATTGGTTAGTTAAATAATAAATTGCATATAATTATATAAATTACCAGCAAGCTAGAGAAACGAGGATGCTTAATGAAAGTATTCTCTAAGCCCAATTTAACAACACCAACATCAATGCTTGTTTTGCAACCAATAATGGCTAAGATGCAACAATTCAGCCTTTTTGTGTGAAATAGCCTTGCATTTGGGCTAAGTGGCTCCTCTTCTTCTCCACCATTAGCCATCTTCTAATTAATTATTAGACTACTACCACAGCACTACTAGCTAATACTGCTCTCAATCTCAATGTCTCTTTAATGTTTGTTTTGCTTAATCATCTACTTAGTTGAAGGCCTTTTTATATGACAAAAACTCAAAAAATTAACTTGGATCCAATTGGAAGCAAAATCATTTGTTTAAACTTGGGGTTTATCACTTAGCTTGTCTCTAGAATATATTGGTGGTGACAATCTTCTTGACTTCTTTTATGAGAAAATGTGGGACAAATGATCTTATCACGGTGCACCAGATCTAACACTCTGGAAAGTTCACATAAGTCTATAAAAAGAATGTTGGGTACTTGGTAAAGAAAAGAAAAAAAGAAAGAAAAAGAACAGAGATAATATTGGGTATTTATGGATTATACCAGGTGGTAGTATTCTAGACCCAATGATTGAACGCCAAGTGATCCTAGTGGGACATGAAGTACGTGTAAATTGTTACACTAACGTACACTACTACAACAAAGGGGTTCATTAATCTTGAAAAATAGAACCTTGTAGAAACCACCTTATTACAAAGATAAGAAGTATATCATCAGACTATATATAAGACTATTAATTAACTATTATTCATGGATTGTTTTATTCCACAAAATAACATCACCAACTTCCAATATGTTTTTTATCTATAAGATTCGCCTAACTATTCAAATAATAAACTAAGCGGAATTACAATCTCTAAATTCAGAGTTTGGAATCCCCCACCCCTCCCAACTCAAAAGAAAAAAGTTATGATGGTTAACTACACGGTATGCCATTGACTTATTTGCCATAAAGAACAAGTTAAGGAGAGAACAAAGTTAAGAGGAGACGTGGAAGAAGGTTGGATTTTGTCTCATCAAATTAATTTATTATATTTGCTGTTGAAAAATATATACATAGTTACAGGGCATGTTAGTGCAATAGTTGGCGAGATGTATATTCTAATTAACTTGACTAATTATATGATTGAAATTGGTTTTGTTTTTTTTTAAATATATAAATTATTTATAAAATTACATACCGGAGTGTTCTATCCAAATGATTACTCTATCCGTTGTAAATTAAGAGTCATACTTTGATTAATTTTTAAGAAAAATTGTGATTTCAAACTTTAGGGGGAAAAAAGTTGAACTTGACATCTCAAACTTTCAGAGCAAAAAAAAAAAAAGAAAAACCTTCGGGGCAAAAAAAAAAATTGAAATTAATTACAACTTGCCCTGAAACTTGAACTTGAGAAACTTGGGTGAGGGTTCTTTATGCTGGGATAACCCACTGCTCATTTATTTATATAGTTTTATATAACCAATTTGTTAAACATTATGTTCTTTGAAAATGCTGAATAATTAACGTTATTATATTATTCAAGTTTATCTTATCACCAAATAGTAAAAGGTCGGACAGTACCAAATTCAGTCCGTACCAAATTCGTAGTAATGAATTTCTATTGCTGAAAACATTTTTTAGTGACAAAAATTAGTCTCTAAGGGTCCGTTTGATAACATGAGAAAAAGAAAAAAAAAATTGATTTTTGTGAGAAGTTGGAAAATAAGTTGAGATATATGGTGAAGTGTTTCTTACTTTGCGACTTTTTCAATGGAGAAATATTATTTGGTGGTTAAAGAAGAAAAAAAATTCACAAAAAGTTATGAAAGATAGAAAACATTTACTTTTAAAATGAGCATGAAATAAAAAACATTTTATCACATGTCAAACAGAACTTGAAAAGTTGCTCCTTACCAAATTTGTACCATATAATTATATAATCAAGGGTTCATTAATATTGTTAAACTATGAGTTGGCTTTGCTTCTCTCTATATATATACAGATAAGCATAACGGAGCATAGATATCTATGAAATTTTAATTAATTAGTTGGTTGAATAAGTCTTTGAAGAGGGTTTTTCCCTGAAAGTTCTTTCTCTTCAATTCCTTGTAAGATGGTTTAAGAGTGATTTTCCACTAATTAGTTGTTGTTAGTTGATTACTTTACTATTTTACTTACCATTATGTGAGATTTGGTCAAAGGTGGGGAATATCTTAACTACAGTTTTTAGGCCCTATTGCGAAATGTTATTTTTTTTAACTTTATTTTTTAAAACTATATTCAAAGATTAAATTTATTTAGAAATATAATGGTAGTGATGAAACAACACAAATTGAATATATAGCTCTCTCCTATTAGTTGTCGGGATTTAAAAATGTCCTGATAAAGTTTGAATATCCCTACTGAGTAGGTGCAAGTGATCGGCATCTTCACTGCCCTCAAGTCCTCTCGAAAGACTTGCAATTTGTTTATCTCCCAATATCTTCTTCATCTTCAACTTGTTTTCAAGATTCAATTTAGTTTGATTCAAACAAAAGACGTGCACTTTTACTAGCCATTCTTATTATTTTTAATAAAAGTTGTATAGATGGGTGTAATGGATTGAAAGTGAAGCATTCCATCAGTGAAATAAGGATTCATAATGCAGTTGTAGCACGGGACTAAATAATTACAAAAGAGTCATTAGCAAAATTTGGAGCATTAATTTTTTGCATGTAGGAGGGTAAATAACTACAAAATTAAAAAGCCATTTGCATAATCTTAACTCTTAATTTTCCACTTAACAGTTATAAATTAATCCATAATATCATATTATATTATAGTTGCAGTGGAAGTATAATGCAATTATTTTTTATTTTCTTTTTTATTTAGTTTCCTCCCGTTGACTTGCATATTAAATTTAGCCAACTTGATAATATTTTTCCATTTTTTTGTTATATTGCCTTGAGTTATTTATAATTTACCCCCTTAAAGTTTGACATTTTTACACTTATATATGAAGTTCATTTTGCATTATATCCGTTCTTAATGTTTGCTCTCATTTTTACTTTTGTCAAAAACCCAACTATTGTTGTGTTTTTGACTAAAAATACCACATGTCACTTTGATCTTTAAGTTATGTAAGTTGCATGTAATACTTTTTGACCAAAAAACAAACGATGCTTGAATTTTAGACTAAAGTAAAAATATAATCAAATTTTATGAATGTATGTGTTACAAAATGAATTTCACATATGAAAGTGAAAAAGACGGTCAAACTTTATTATGAAAGTAAAATATAAATAACTCTATTGGCTTAATTGACTTTAGTTGCATATTTTCTCTGGCAACTTGTCTCTAGTTGGTATATATGTCTTTATCTAATTATATTACAACTCTCAAAACCGTTTTTGTTCATTCTCTCTCTCTCTCTCTCTCTCTAGAGAAATGTATGCCTCTCAGTTGGGTCAAGTAAACGGGTGAGAGTCTTGCAAGAAGGAGCTTCGATATATCAATTGAGGTACTTTTCTTACAAATTAATACTTGTGTAGAAATTATACCTTCCATGCATCAAACTTTTATTCCTGTAGAAAATGTTCTACTATTGAAAATTTGTTTGCTCAACTTAATTAAGCTTTTTCGATAGTTAACCAAATTTTCACTTTACTTTCTCTGGATTTGAAATTGTCGTTAATGAGATTCAAGTCTACATCACTGAAGAATTTTCTTTGGTAGAGAAATTCCATTTTCAATTAAATAGTTGTCGGATTCATGTATCATGTACGTATGGACTTCTAACTCCAGTTGATCTAAATATATGTTAATATAATTTTGTTGATTCCATTTTATATGCATCATTTCGTAACCCTCTGTGTATTGTAACAGAGTTGCGACCAAACTCTAGTGAGAAGAAGAAATTAAAAGAAAACAAGTTTTGGGTTTTAATTCATACATAGCATTAACATATATGGCAACTGAGAGCCATGTTTTCAGTTTATCAGGACCACTCCACCTGACTGCTATTGACTGGTAAGACCAATATTCACAACCCTCTCTATATTATATATGTGTATATATATATAGTTTTGTTTGCTTTAACAAATCCGTAGTGCAAAGATTTCAAAATTATGATACAGAGAATTTATATTTTAGTTAAGTAATTGGAAGAAGATTTTATCGCATTTTATTTTGGTCTATGGGCTCCCAAATTTCTTTCTTTTATGTCCAAGAAGCATAGTTATTACGCGTTATGATGATAATTTTTTTTTTCCTTTTAGGAAAAACCCTCATCACAGAAGATCCATTGCTGCCGCCTTAGTTCAAGGCGTGTATGTTCTTGAACACGACCGCCAACAAGGACGCTATGAACATAACGCTTTAGCCTCCTCCATGGTGGGACTTTTTTGATTTACACTTGAACCAAGTACTCATAGACGATACCGATCTTTCTATTTTTGGCGCCATTTTCGAGTTCAAATACCCAAACTCCAATTTAGACCCTCCAGGCCCTCACCCCCCACACTACATTATCGCCTTTCGAGGCACCCTAACTAAACCGGAAACGCGGGCTCAAGATCTCAGGCTAGACCTCAGGTGCGTATTCAACAGGCTCCAAAATAGCTCTCGCTTTCAGCTCGCCATTCAAGTCGTTCAGAAAATGGTTTCCATAGCCGGAGCCTCAAATGTCTGGTTAGCCGGTCACTCACTGGGTTCAGCCATATCTCTACTAGTCGGTAGGTACATGGTCAAAATGGGGTATCATCTCGAAACTTATTTATTCAATCCACCCTTCATTTCCACACCAACGGAGCAAATTAAAAATAATAAATTGAAGCATGGTGTCCGCATCACCAGTAGTATTATCAAGGCTGGACTTGCTGCAGCCGTAAAAAGTCATCGTCCTAATAAGTCCGAAGAAAATGAACCGTTCGATGTGTTATCTTCATGGATTCCCTACCTGTTCTTGAATCCGACAGACCCCATTTGCTCAGAGTATATTGGGTATTTTGATCATAGGGGTAAGATGGAAAACATTGGTGCCAGTGAAATTGAGAGGCTGGCAACACAAAACTCGTTTGGGAGTATGGTTTTGGGAGCGCTTGGGAGAGACTCGGAGCCATCACATCTCATTCCTTCGGCTTATTTGACCATAAATTTGGGGCCAATTCAAGATTTTAGGCAAGCACATGGAGTTGAACAATGGTGGAGTCCAAATTTTCTATCTCAATCAAAGTTACACCAATTTAAGTAACCTTTTTATCTTTGTGGTTAAAAGCTTTCCTCCTAATCACATTGCATAAGCTAGCAGTCTCTCCAATCGAGTTAACAATGTGCAGTTTCTACCTTTTCATTGAATGTTATCCTTGTTTCTAAATAATATTGCACCATGTAAAACACATTGTGCTGAATGTTATCATACTAAGAATTATTGGACTCTAATAAGTAATAATATGTCAATTTAAAATCTTGTTTTTGTCCTTTAATTGTACACTCTAAGCATAGTTGTATTAATGATGTCATGACTCAATCCAACCCAGTAAAACATTATTCACTACGGACCCAAGCAAAATCGTGTATATCTTTTTGGTATGGATTGCATCATGTAAAAACGTGGCCAATGATCATTTGACGCTCACATATAGGTTCAAGAGTATGGCCAAACGACCAAATATTTTCCACTTAATTTGGAACTGAGAAGAGTATTAACTACAACCTATTCAAACACTACGCTATTGAACGAATATAACAAATTAAAGTAAACTTTCGTAGTCACCCCTAATTAACCAGTAGAAACAAATACATGTAACAAATATCTATGCATTCCAAAAGTATAAAAGGTGTTCACAAAAAAGAACCCCTGGTGGGACGGCAAACATGATTGCGTTTTCGAGCATGTTCTTCGCTGTGGTGTTGCGTCCGGCATCTATACCCATACCAGCAATCCTCCCTTTGAGATACATCTCCTGGTACAAGCTACAAACACAACACAACAAAACGTCAAATGATGTAATATATAATTTCACATATATACACACACACATATAAGGCCAGTCTCCTTTGCCATCTGTTCGTGTACTGGTCTTTTAACGACAGTTTCTGTCACTGAAACTGCCTCCACATGTATTGGCAATGGAAAACCTTTGCTAAAGGCCTGGCCCGTTATATGGACAGTCCGCACCAGAGAGAGACTCGTACATATATGGCCATGCCGTCTCTAAAAGGGGCCATCCCTTTCACAGACCAACTTTTAGCGACGTGTCTTATATGACGCAGCCTGTCTGTATATACAAATACAGTTTCCAAAGCAGACTGTTATGTTCAGACGAGCTTTTAGATACAAAATTTCATCACTAAATGTAGAATGGGATGGTGAATCCCAGAGACATGGCTTGTATAGGAAGTTTTACAGAGACGCCCTTCTTTTAAGCTTTCTTAGTATTTCTGAAATTTGGTGCAGATTATGTTCTCATAATGGAGACAAATTCCATTCATTTACTTGCCAAAATCAATAAATATATATATATATATGCTGAATCCGGCGCTGATACATAGCTACGATTTTTTACACCAAAACCTTGGGAGATGTTCTCAACCATGAAAAATCCATCACTAAAAGGCCAGTCCGTATACGAACGTTCTGGCCTGTATATGTTTATTCTCAAATGTTGAAACTTTTGATAATGTATCTCACCGAGTAAATGCTTAAATTTCTTTTGGAGATTCCATAAACCATTTATCTTGAAAACTGGTGGTCCGTGGACAAGTTAAAAGAAGAGTGGCCTTTTTAGAAGCAGACTATATTATAGAAGTAAAGCAAGTAATACGCGTAAGGGTAATGAACAAATCATTTGTGTTGTTTTTTTCTGAATCAGCTGGTAGATGAATATGTTGAGATAAAAAGTGCAAACAGAATAGCTTGCTATCATAAGATCGACAAGATCATACATTTGCATCTACATAAACAATAGTAGTTGAAGTTGGAGAGATACTCACGTATCTTGGCAATGACACCCGGAACCAGTACAAGAGGAATGAAACCAATTTGTCATAGCAATCACTGCATTTATCAGATTTTTTACATAAAAATCAGAGGATTCAAAATCTAAGAGCACCTAGATCTACGGATGATGTAGTTACAAAATCAGAGATTTGATTGAAGTAGAATAATCTGTGTAATAATCTCGATTTCAAAGACTTCAAGAAAACTGAAATTGAGTAAATATAATAACTACTAAACATGCATTTCAGATTTCCATAAATACAAATAATACGTACTCGCAAATATGGGTACTAGCCGTGATCATCTCGGCATGATTCAAAGGCATTCTTGTTCGATCTGCAGTAAATATAATATTAGTTCTAACTTCTAAGCAAATTGATACAAGAAGAGGAAAGGATTTCAAAATAAGGATTGCGGAAACTACCAAAATAAAAATACTCTAAATTTTATTGAGCAGAGAGGTATGTTAACACCAAAAAAGGTGGGAAATTGAAGCACCATCTTCAAGTTTTGAAGTTCGTGGAGTTACCTATTTCTCGGTTGTTCAATTTTGTAATCCAATCCGACATAACATCCTGCAGTGTTTTCCCCGTCTGCCGAATACACCTTTCTGTTATCTACAAAACCAAGCAAAATCCGCATAATCAATTTCAGTTTTAATTGGCATAATCATATATATATGTAATCCTATGGTAGATATAAGTAGGTTTTACATGAAGTATTATACATATATACCCCTTTGGTTAAAAAAAAAAAAAACCCGGCTATACATCAGGTAGCAAAAAAGCCATTGACAATGTACCAACAAAATCTTGAAAAATTACACTTGGGATGTGTCTTGCAGCACACAAGGGAGATGTTACGTAGAAAGTAAGTTTTACTTGGTTCACACAAGGACGAAGCGAGACAATTCAACTTACTGTGGCTCTAAGCACATTTCAGTACATGCATTTTGTAATCTATTAATCTTTTAAACTATAAAAGTGTTTAGACTAGTGTATCCTACTTCATGCATCTATTCTGTTATTCTTGTTATATCCAAAACATTATTCGTTTTCAAGATTTTTTTAGCCTTACAAGGAAGGCAATTTTTTTTTTACGGGTGATAATAAAGGTACCCCTAACATGTAGCCTCACCACCACATGCATGCATTCTGGTGGTTGTACACCATGTTTAAATCGTAGTACGTGTCGTGGTGAGGCTACATTTTAGGGGTGCCTTTATCATCACCCTTTTTTATTGCCTTTATGTCAAATTGTAAATATTGGATACCAGTAAAATGTACTCTCAAATTAAAAGTCACACTTCGACTTTTTTGCCTTTTAAGAAAAACACTAATTTCAGCATTGTCAATGGTCTAGAATAGAACTTGTTTCCCATAGTGAGATATGGTACAAAGGTTATGTCCCAAAAAAGAAATGGGACTCTTAATTTGAGATATCCCGGAAACGAAACTAAGACTCTTAATTTGTGACAGACGAAATATTATAATTACATCCAAGAAAAAGAAAATAAAGTTCCATACATCTTGTTCATGGCGATTATTTTCATGGGCCAAAGGTGGAATTCTAGTGATAGTGCGTTCCGATATCTGCAAAACAAACAAATCTGCTTATACACACCACTTCATAAATCTTAAACAATAGGTTACATTACAAATGAGGATTTTATCTAAATTCTTAACAAGCATATGTATCATGTAGTCAGTAATTATATGTGTTAATGTATTATCTTTTTCATTAATTAGAAGAATAATGAAGGCTTACTCGTTTGAAAGTCCCGGGGCTGCACAATGGATGAGAGTCGCTTGCGCTAACTGACTGAGCTTGCCAATACACACCACAAAATGCACGATCACACCCTAAACCTGCAAATTTTAACGAATCAAGAACCAGTTCATATAAATTCCATAGCCAGCATGTGAGATAATCACATATTAACAAAAGTTAATCAAATTTAAGTGGCTCCAACATCTAATAATGGTGAAGAATTAAAACTTACTAGTGCAAAACTACGAATTAGTCCAAAGGATTAGCTGCATAGCTCTTAAAGTACAATGGAGTTTTCATTTTTCTAAGGATGCGTTTGCCAAATTACAAGGCAAAAAAATTGTATTCCAAAGAAAAGGCAGAGATGGGTTTTGAATTACATGGAAAATGAGAAAAATGGAATAAATCCAGTTGTACCATGGAAACCATCGAAAATTACGCGGTCAAACACCAAAATAAGAAATCTTTTATCAACAACGAAAGGTTAAGAGTAACCTTCGAATAATCTAAACTTTTGCAGGACATTCTAAACTGACAAGGAAACTAAAAGGGATCAAAAGAAAACTATTAGGCTCCGTTTGATTGCAAAGATGGAAAAGGAAAATAAATTTAGTTAGTTTGTGTGAAAAGATAGAAAATAAGGTGAGAGATGTTACTCATTTTATGAGTATATATCCTCCATCCTCAATGTTTTTGGTGGAAAATTTTTACTCACCACCAAGTAAAGAAAAATTCTTCATGGAAAAAACTTAAAAATCAAGAGGATATCACCTCTATCACTCAACTTATTTTCCATCTTTTCACCAAAACTAACTCAATTTATTTTTCTTTTCCACCTTGCAATCAAACGGAGCCTTAGGGTCTATTTGATTAAAAAAGTTGGAAAGCGATGGTAAACAATTGATTTTTATGAGAAGTTGGAAAAAGAGATGAGTGACTTGGTGAGATATTCGCCATCTTTTCCACTTTTTGCATTAAAAGAAATTTCTTAGCCATCCCCCAATGAATTGGATTCCATGCAAACTGAGAAGGTATAACAATAGAACGTATCACCAAATCACTCATCTTTTTCTTTCTTTTTTTCAACTTCTCATAAAAATTAGTATAGTTTTCAATTATTTTCCAACTTTTTACCATACTTTTACTATATATTTATTAAATATGTTTACGGGAAAAAAATAATAATAAATATGAGTAAGTTGACAAGTTACAATGTTGCGGTACACTTGAATTGGTTCTTGAAGGCATCATTCCTCCACAAGCTTGACATTGCAGATGTATAGTGTTCTGGTTGCACTGGAAACCAGCATACTGAGTGCCTGAGCAATACATGAGTCATTCGAATCAAACATAAAGAAAAATCACAAGGAAGAAGAACTGCTCAAGGCTTGAGACCAAGTATTCAAAAGAGCATCCACAGCAGTGTAGTAAAATTATCCTTCGCCTAATATACAACACAATGTTATAGGATAGATTAATCCTACTTGACCTACAATTGTACACTGCTGTGAATGCTCTAATAGAAAAAATAAGTCTGGCAAATGCCACATTAAGCAATATGATTGAATATGCATTTCATTATATTATACCACATTGGGGGCAAGGAAGCTCCATGCCATCACTTTCCTCATTTACTGGTGAACGTGCCCTCTTCCATTCGCGTTTTCTTTTAGTGTTAATGACCTAACATATAAATGTAAATAAAGCCATCAGATATCTTGAAGTTCAATTTGGCAGAATATCCACTTAGCAATGTGAATCCAAACTAAAACAGACAAACTATTGCATTTATGAGTTATAAACGCCATTCATTAAGTAGTAAGAGCACTTTTCAGGGGCCGAGAAAGGACATCCTTCTAAAACCACAGGGAGTTGCTAGTAATATTATTACTCACAAGAGGTGACTTAATTAATGCATATGAATCTAAAAGCGCAAGTTCTTCGTCAGAACGTTTCAGTGAAGAATCACTCTGTAGTATATCCTGCACAGAAGGGAGGAAAAAAAAAGAGAATGATTCAATACACTGGAAAAGGCAGGAAGAGAGAACAGCATACTCTAAAAACTTTGAAGTTCTTAATCCCATCACATCAAGTTTCAATACGTGCGCAGAGAGAGACAGTTAAAAATTTTGAAAAAAAAAGAGGGCGTACCTCCTCGATATTATGCAAAAAGTGGTTTCTTCCAACGAATTGTACAACTGCTCTACACTGGGGACAAAGAACACTCGAATGTTTTTCTTGCGACCTTTTTAACCACTCTGAGAAGCATCCATTGCTATAATAAACAAGGAAATCAAATGCCTTCACTATGGATGTGTTACATTTAAAAACAAAAAGAGTTGGAAAATGATTCGAAACACTGCTAATTTTCCCATGGAAGATGGAGAACATCTCACCAAATCATTCATATCTTTTTCAAACTTCTCAAACAAAGATTAGTATTGTTTTCAATCATTTTCCAACTTTTTAGCAAACGGGCCCATATAATTTTAAACAAAAGCCTTTGGTATATAAAAAGAGGTTAAATTCACGGACCAGAAGTTGTGCAGGCAGGGGGCAACCGTGACAACATCATGCCAAATACTCAAACAAATACTGCATTTTGCATGCTCCACATCTACGCAAATCTAGCATTAGAAAAAGCAGAGATTAATAATCAGCAGAAAAATATATTACCATACATTAAGTGAGAAGAGCACTTAGCAGTTACGTTTTGGTACGTACTAGAAATTAGGAAATTACCCTTCCTTAATTCAGAAAAAAACAACCACCATTCAGACGGAATTTGAGCTCATGACCTTACACAATGTGCAACTTAACCAGTTGATCAACATGATCACATTGTCTCCAAAGGTTTTAAAAATAGTTTAAGTATCACAAATTACTAGGTACAATATTGCAGACGCCATCAAATGTGCCACATGTTCTAGAAAATCAAGAAAATAGCATCTAAAGTAAAACATCATTCACCTTCAAGTGTTTCTTGGAACGCTCTTCGGCAGCCATTAATTTGAATCTGTAACTCAAATGCCCTAAAAACATCAAAATATAGAGAATTTATGGCACACCCGTGACATTATACACAAGCCGAAACAATGAGCAAGATAATAACACTTCAGACAGCAACTACCATAGAGGAAGAAAAGCTACGTGAATATGAAAGACTTGGGGTCCGTTTGATAAGAAAAGCTGGAAAATGATTGCAAAAAAAATAAATTTTATGAGAAGTTAGAAAAAGAGACAAGTGATTTGCTGAGATGTTTACCATCTTTCCTTCGTTTTCATGGAAAAAATTTCTTAACCATCACCTAAAGAATTGAATTCCATGGAAAAGTGAAAAAGTTATGTAACATCTCACCAAATCAGTCATCTCACCAAATCAGTGATCTCTTTTTCCAACATCTCATAAACCTTAGTAATGTTTTCAATCATTCGCGAACTTGTTTACCAAACACACCCTTATAATTAATATATGTGAGATCTTATAAATGTAAATAAAAGTTGACCTTCTCCAGTAGGGTCTGGAACCGGAACAATTTCACTTCCACAATTGATCACAGCAGTATCTTCACTCAGAACAGCAGTCCCGTTAACGAGTATTGCATTTGAACTGTATAAGCAAAACAAAGGTAAGATTCCATCAGAGTTTATTATTCAGAGATGAGCAGTATATTATAAAACCAAGCAGATACATTACCAAAAGCAAACAGTTCTTTATACAATGCAAAGAAAGAACTCAGATTCAGCAGAAAGAAATAATAATGATTGAAAAACATAAGAAATGAAATAAAATATATTTACCTCATATTTCGAAGTGTGGCAGAACATAGATCTGAGTTCCTCGTTATTTTACACCATCCGTGCTTATCAACTGAAGAGGTATTGACCTCCGAAGATACTACCATCTCATTCAAACTCAATTCAACGTCTGAATATTGCGAGTATGATGATACTACAAGAACCAATAAATGATGATCAATTACTCACATTCTAGCTGCACGATTAGTACTGTAAAGTTTTTCAAAAAAACAATTCATACTAAAAAAAAAATAGATGCAAACGGGGGTAGAAAAAAGGTTTCTAGTTTACGAACTACTCTAAATACAAATCAAAAGGACCCTTCTAACATTCATCAACGAAACAATGAAGAAAAAAGGATTCCCTATAGCAATCTCTGAAGGACAAGATGATTTGTTTTGCCCATTAGAAAATTTGGATACTGAGCGTGTTTTTTCACCATATACTGGACACCAAGATTCTTGATATTCTATTTTAACTTAATTTTTTTTTAAATCTAGGGTAATAAGAGCACGACCTCTAAGAGAACCTGACTAATCTAAAGAGTTTATTTAGAGCCTCCATTTGTCGTCACACGAAGGACGTCACAGGTTCAATCCTCATGGAGGAGGTTATCCACCCATTGTTAGTGGCGGCAATTAAGTGTATGCGTACTCGATGCCCCACACCTACCTGCCCTCACCCCACAGGAATAGGATAGATACATCGCTGATCGCTTGTATGTATACACACATATATATAGGGGGAATTCATACTCTTGACCTCCATTTTCTTGATAATCTATAAAAATCAAACAATAACATATTTGAATAGTTCCTGAAGGACCTCACTCAAGAAATGTGAAATTGAAGCTCCATGGGGATGATTTTCAGTGCTGATTCAAAATTTGGATATAATGATAACATAATTATCTTTTACCAAGATTATGACATACCATTTGAAATCACAATGTGGGTTTAAAGAATTAAATAACTTCAATCGTGTTCAGGGCTGACACATCAATAATCTTTTAATAACTATGCAGTAGAGTAAGAACCCAAACGGAATTAAAACTTTGCATGTCATCTTTAGGGCTCAAATTGCGACTTGTTGTGAGTCTTTATTACTTGAAGAACCCATAAAGCTTTCATTTTCATTTCCAAGAAATTTGTTATTGTTCTACGAAATCAAAATAACATACCAAGTTTTGCCCAAATTTCTTCAGAGGGTTTTGAACCAGAACTTTCACCCTTTTCCGCCATTCTCCTTCTGCGCTTTTAAGTGAAAGACAGATTAAAAGAAATTTTATACATGTGATGTGATGGTGAGAAGGTCAAAGAGCTTGTTTGGGAAGGAGGAAAATTTCTTGCAAAACTTCTGTATGGCACGCAAGGAAGACAAATTCAAGAACCCAACCTTGTTTAATATTTTTTTAGCTTCACTGGAAAAGACTGGGGAGGGGAGTGCCTAGGGTTTTTTTTTTTTTTTTTACACTAGCTTACACAAATGGTGCCTTTAATTGGAGTGTGTGAAAAATTAATTACAAAATAATTAATTAAAAAAAAGGAAAAAAATTAAAAATGAGAGAAGTAATTTAGTTAGTTTCATTAATTTTTATTATTTTTTCATGCAATTCAATTTTATATTTGTTAGTGGTTAAAAAAATTTCAATCATAAAAAATGAGAATATCTTTATAAATCATTCTATTTTATAAGTTAGTATATTAAATAGCTTGGTGCCTATTTTTATAATTTATACTATATATTAAATTTATCAAGAAAGTTTGGTATTAAAATTACTAAATTAATTATCTTTGAAAAAAAATTATTATTGCATTTTTATCATGAGTAACACATATTTCAATTACTAGTGAACTATGTTGTATTTTATAATTTTAATATATTTTAATTATTTTTTAGTGTTGTAATATTGTACACGCATGTAATAATTATAGAAGGCTCGTGTATCTAAAATAAATATTTTCCAAACTTACACTTCTACCTTCGGCCCATTACAGTGGATAACAAAGTCACCACCCTCCCCCGTTTTGGGCTTTGGGGCTAATTCCTAAACTCTTTCATCTATAGTGGAGAGGTTCCTTTATAGACCATTTTTATTTAAAAAAAAAAAAGTTTAACATACTATTTTAAGAAGTAAATAAATAAATTATTTGTTAAATTTAGTATAGATAATTTTATAATAAGTGAATTATTTTTGTCAAATTTTAAAAAAAAAAATCAATTTTTAAATTGTAATATGATCATATAAAATTTAAATGAACAAAATAAATATATAATAAATTTTTATATACTCATTTATGGTTTGATTTTTAAATGATTTTTTTGTGGATATGATAGAGAGTGATTATTTTCACCAAATTTAAAAAAAATAAAAAAAATATCCATTTATCCCTCTAAATGAACTATCCAGATTTTTAACGGTTCTTATAAGAACTCCCTCCTTTCATAATGTATGGCATTAATATATTTTTGAATATATAAAGACATTTACTATAGATAGGATAATGGGATCCACAACCAGCCAAGTGAAAAGGAGAGGGGGTCGATGCGACTTGAGTTAAAGTTATTGGGCAATCTCTTTTGATTTTTAATCCTTCAATTTTATATTCAAAAAAAAAATTTAATAAGTTAATCCAAACACTAGATTTTTTAAGGAGCGTGTCTTTATCCAAGTTGTAAAAAACATCTTTAGACTTGAGTCTCATCGACTACAAATACAATATATATATATACTTTATCCTTAATAAAACAGTGAAGGGGGTTTGCCAAAAAAATTATAGATTTTTTCAAAAACAATATAGGTTTGAATTTTGTAAATGACCCCAAAAAAAAATTAATTAATTAAAATAAATTAACATTACAACCCAAATACACCTACGTCATCACCAAAACACAGTAGAACCTAAAATCCCCAAAATACAGTCTTACATTTTTTTTCAATTCTTCCTCAACAGAAATAACGGCATAAACATTACAATAAACACAAATACAAATACAATGAGCGTTTTTTCCTCTTTCTTCGTTATCCTCACAAGCTCTTCTCCACCTATGTTGACCATTCTCAGTAACTCAGGAATAATCTCTTTATATCTTGCACAAATGAGGGATCAATCCATTCAAAGTACCTGCGGCCATTATCTTACAATAAGAAGAAATAAAGCTGTGAATCAAAGTAAAAAATAATATTAGGAAAAAATCCAAAATATTAACTCATAACTATCACAAGATCTGAATTTTCTGTTAGGATTTGTATCAGTCCAAGAAGTTTTCACCATGATCCTCTTCATACAATGACAAAGGTTGGTGAATCTAACTGCTCTTTATTTCTCTCTCCACTGTTTTTTTTTTTTTTTTTGCACTCCTCTATTTTTTCCCTAATAAAAGCTTATGTGTATATATAATTAATATAGGTGTAGATTGGTTTAGGCTTGAGTTAGGAGAGCTTATTTTCGCTTTTGCCCCTCACGTGCCATGCACATGACTAATTTCGTCAGCTTTTTAGACGGTTCGTCCAAAAATGGGAGAAAGTGAAATGCAGGTGAAATTTTACCCATTTTTATATTTTATACTAGAATTTTGTAGACCAAAGTGAGATACGAGGTAAACTTTAGGGGTAACTTTTGTAAATAAATCTTTTATTTTATAAGTTAGTATATTAAACAGTTTGTTACCCATTTTTATATTTTATACTATATATTAAATTCATCTAGAAAGTTTGGTATATGTATAAAATTACTAAATTAATTATCTTTAAAAAAAATTATTAATGCACTTTTTTCATGAATAATACTTATCTTGATTGCTGAATCAAGTCATATGTTATAATTTTAAATTGTTTTAATAATTTACATAATGTCATAATATGACCATATAAAATTTCAATGGACGAAGTAAATATATATATGTGTGTGTGTGTGTGTATCACATTTTTATACACCCATTTATAATTTAAAATTGTTTGATAAAATTTTATGAAAATAATCTATTCATCAGAAAGTGGCCATCTTCGCCATTTTTTTGTATCTAAACTAATTTATTTTCTAAACTTACACTTCTTCCTTCTTTTGGGCTATAGGCCCATTAGAATGGACAGCAAAGTCACCACCCTCCCCCTTTTTGGGCCTATTGAAAACTTAGAAAGCCCAAACTCTTTCGTCTATGTTGACTATCTAATGCAATTGTTAGTCATTTCTAATATCTTATATTGATTTTATTATTATATACATACTTTTCACAGTGGAGAGATTCTTATAATGACAGTTTTTATTTTAAGAAAAATAAAGGCTGAAAATTTCAAGGGATAAAAAAATGATTTTCTTATGAAGTATTGTGGAAATAATCTTTATAATTTGTAAATCATTTCCAGTAAATTTTATCAAAAAAACTCAATTTAAAAGTTGTATTATGATCATATAAAATTTCAATGGACGAAATATATATATCACATTTTTATATACCCATTTATGGTTTTAAATTTTTAGATGAAATTTTGTGAAGATAATCTACTTATTAGAAAGTGATCATCTCCATCAAATTTCATGATATTTTTTTTTATCCATTTACCTCTTAAAATGGAAGATCCATATTTTTTCACCATTCTTATAGGAACCCATCTCTTTTTCGTAATGTATGGAGCACCTTTTGTTTTTTAATAACATAAATGAATATTGCGTTAATATATTTTTGAATATATAAAGACTAAATTCTATAAATAGGGGAATGGAATCCAAAACCACCCAAGTGAAAGGTGAGAGCAAATGCAATTTGAGCTAAAGCTGTTGTGCGATCTTTTTTGGTTAATAATCCTTCAATTTCATATTTTAAAGAAATCCATTAAAATAAGTTAATCCAAACACTATTTTTGAAGGGACCGTGTGACTCGAATCTTATCTGCTACAAATACAATAGATATAGCTTCTCCCTAATGTAATGGTGCAGAGGTTGCCAAAAAAAATCCCTGGATTTTTTCAAAAAGAATATAGGTTTGAATTTTATAAATAAACCAAAAAAATTTGGATGTACGTTATATGCCAATGTGTTATTACAAAATTCCGTTCTATCTTATTGTAGTCACCATGTGATAATGCTCCTGTGGTCTGCCAAATCACAAACACACTATGTGATGTTCGACATTATATTTTTTGTTTTATTGTACTTCCAGTATTTTCCATAAAGTGAAGTTTCTTTTGCCAACAAATATCGGACAACACAGAATCAAACACGTGTTTTCTTGCATCTAAAATATTTAAAAGGCCTCATTTAGTTCATGAATTTTAGTACTCAAGAAAAGAAAGTCTTTTCTTTTCTTTGTTTGGCAAGCACAAATTCTGGAAATATTTTCTCAAGAGAGGAAAAAGTATGGAGTAAAATCATTCCTCTCAAAACACATGGATTGATTTTTCTAAGTGATTTCCAAGCATTTATTACAAAAAAAATTGGACAATAATAGCCTTACGTAAATACTTTCCATGCTTTACCAAACACAAGAAAGGAAATTTAGTTTCCCAACTCCATGAGAAAGATAAGAGAATTGATTTTCCTTCCGTGAACCAAACGAGGCCAAAGAGTGGTGAATGAATGGATTTTGTTTGGGGTAGTAAACAACATTCTTACTTTAATTTTGAAGTTTCAAGTTTTAGTCCAACCAGTTTAAATGTAGAGGTGGTAAAAAAACCCAACTCGTCAGATTCTCAACCTGATCCGAATCGGGTGGGACGGGTTCAAAGCAGGCCTTCTTTTAGGGCGGACTCGGTTTTGGTTTTACCATTAAAAACCTGTCCCATCCTGTCTCGTCCTGCCCCACCTCGTATATGTGTATATAAATATATTTTTTATTTAATATATATATATATATAATATGGCTTTAAGGTAAAACCAAAGCAAATTTCATTGAATTCGGGGCGGGGCGAGGCGAGGTGAGGTGGGGCGGGTTTAGATTTTGGTAAATTAATGTAGTGCGGGTTTGGGCATCATAAAAAAAAGCTAGTCTCGAGTTCGGCGGGGTGGATTTGGGTTTGGCCAAGCCTGACCCATTGCCATTCCTACTACAATGTATTGTACCGAATAATATTTATGATGTGTCACTATATCGTATTGTTTTTTTGGGTTCGAAAGTTACTTCATAGGGTGTTTGGGCCAACTTTTGCGCACTTCGACTAATCAACGCTAAGAATTGACATTGGGAGAACCAAGTTGACCTCAAGGTTGTTGTAGTAGTAGCCTTATACTACTGGGCCAAGATGTATTATTAAAATAACACACTTGCACATAAAACATTTTCAATAATTTTCTGGTTAATATTATCTTAATTATATATATATATATTTCTTTTATTTTTGTTTCATACTACCACTTGTTCGAGAAATTAATTAATTAAATATTAGTTAAGACCACATACATTATAAAAGTAAGAGTCAACAATTCAAATGGACACTAAACTTTCGATCTAGAACTATTTTGGCCATCAAACTTTAAAACGGATCACTTTGATCATCCAACTTTTGAGTAAGTACCACTTTGACCATTCCTTCCAATTTGGCTGTTAAATTTGATACATTTGCGTAGCAGGTGACTTCATATAAGGACATTTTAGTCATATTGCAACAAAACGGCTTTTCTCTTCATTAATTTTCGCCAAAATAAAAACACGCAAATGTATAAGACATAAATATTTTCAACAAACTGCACAATTTGAGCTATTTATTTAACAAAAAATATTAAAATAAGCTTAAATGAAGTCATGTGTCTTGCACATGATTTTATTCCATTCAATTTAGAAGAAATTACCAAAATGGCACTCACTCCAAAGTTAAATGACCAAAGTGGTTATTTTTAAAGTTTGATGGTCAAAATGGTACTTGATAAAAAGTTTAGTGACTATTTAAGTTGTTTACTTTGAAAGTTAAAAATAATAATAATAATAATAGTTTTTGTATTTTACTAGACTACCCTCTCCACAAGGCCTTCACTTAATCATATTTTTTTCTTTTTTTGGTGCTGAAAATGCCCCAAAGGCCTATCCCTTAATCATTGAAATTATGATATATATGTGCATTGCCTGTGGTTCACTCAAAATCTGGTCCGCAAATGGTTACAGATGGATAAACCACAATAAAATGAGCCAACGGTTTATTATTAATTTATTAGATTATTGGTTCAAGAATAAAGAATAAAGAATAAAGAATACCTAAGCTCTCTTATTATTGGTTCAAGAAATTCCTCAACAAAGCCACCAAATAGGCCCCTGAGCCTCTTCCACTATTTAATTTGGTAACCCAACATGAGCTAGAAACTAAATGAGTTGTCTGCATTCATGTTGTATACATGTTACTTATTTTTCATTTAATAATAAGCAATTGAATTGGGTGATTTTATTACTATCTACCAAATCTTGCAGTTAATCCGTACTGGTAAGTTAATCTGAGTTATATGTTAAGTTAATCTGTAAGGGCAGATAAATTGACAAAAATATATTATGAATTTAATTTTATAAATATTGTTTTTAATAATAATATTATGAATTTTATTTTATAAATATTATTTTTAATAATAATTTAATATTAAAATATCTACTAAATTAATGAGTACAACCACTTTAAAAATTTAGATTTTAAAGTAAATTTTAATTACCTTTGAAACAAAATAACAAAATCAAAATTTAACCCCTTCCCGTTCAATTTTTTTTTCTTTCCCACCGTCGCATCCTCCTCCTCCTCTTCTTCT
The DNA here is from genome assembly GCA_021464415.1 of Lonicera japonica. NCBI lineage: Eukaryota > Viridiplantae > Streptophyta > Magnoliopsida > Dipsacales > Caprifoliaceae > Lonicera > Lonicera japonica. Next base: position 66,480,838 of record CM038465.1, on the reverse strand, counting down.
TCTTCTTCTTCTTCTTCTTCCCACTGTCACCTCCTCCTCCTCCTACTTCTTCCCACCGTCCAAATTTAATTTAATTTCTTTTTTTAATTTTACTCCTGTCCTTATTCCCCTTCCATTTTCTTCTCAAATCTTCTTCTTATTTGAATCCTAATTTCTCTCTTTTTCTATCTTATTAGTTTAATTTTTTCTCTTTAAATTTATACCCAACAAGATCTAAATCCTTCATCTTTTTCAATTTTCTTGTTCTTTCTCTCTCTGTACATATATATATATATATATATATATGTGTGTGTACAATATATACTTCATCTTCTTAATTTGTTCTTTCTTTCTTTCTCTCTCTCCATGTATATATATATATACGTATGTAAATACTTCATCTATCTTCTTCAACTTTTTCAATTTAAATCTAATTGAATCACAAAGTAATCACATATATTTATAAAGGCCTCTTTCATCTCTGTCATGTTAGAAAAATTATATTTTCTAATTTATGTGGGCAACATATTATAATATTTTAATTATATTTGTTGTTTAATTAATGGGCTAATTTTTAGTTGTCTAATTAATTTTTAGTTAAGCCTATAAGACTACTCAAATAAATGTGGGCCAAATGCGTAGATATTTTGTATGGGCTTGTTAGAGTTTTATGGGAACCCTAACTAGACTATATATAAAGTAAATATTAGGGTTATGGTCCCCAATACACCAAATCAAATTATGGCTCCCTTCTCTCCATTTGGAAGAGAACCAAAATTCCTATCAAAACACTAAGGCGATTTGGTTGAGGAAGACCATGTACCCACTCGATCCGTGCTGTTATTGTGATCGATCCTCGTATTTCACATTTATTTATTATGGATTCAAATACGCGGTTTTATTGTTTTATTTTAGATCTTGATGATTTGACATAATGACTTAAGTAATTTAATTCCAACAAGTAATATCATAACCACTTCATGTTAAATCATTGAGATTTATATGATATTTATTATTGTATATAATTATAAAGATTAAGGCTACCGAATTTATAAGGATTTCAGACACAAAAGTTGTATTTTGTACATGCTTGTCCCATGAAAATATTTTTGACAAAAGGAGTCAAAAGGATATAACTTTAGTTGATCTGTGACATGCGGAAGCAAACTTGGCAGAATTAAAGTTACGTTTAAAAAATAAAGAAGGGGAATTAATGGTGGCCGTACTTATTGCCAGCCCACCAAAATAAATTATGGTTTAGGTTTGGTAGCTTGTACTTGGTTATATTTGTTTATTTATTTATTTAATTTTTGGCCACTGTTTTTTGGGATTATATATATATATATATATATATATTTTTTAAGAGTAAGGAATTTAATGGAGTGGATCAATTTTGTCCATACTTATATGAATTTGTTTTCTCTTCCTTAAAACTTTATTAATATTTGATTTAAAGATTTAAATAAATCGGACTAAAGATCTATAAGAAACTTTGGCCAATTAATTCGGGGACTATATATTTGTATTATTGTGGCTTTACATATAGATATATGTTCGGTTAATACACATATATATATATATATATATTAATATTGGTGTGGATTCACCAATTTTTTGCTAGCTTCCTGCATAATTTTTATTTTATAGATTCAGCTTTAATTTCCGTGCCATACATATGTTAAGATTAAAAAATTTTATTTTTGCATTTATAGTAATTAAGGGTACGGTTTAAGCTTATTATTTATTTAGATATTAATGTTTAATATTTATGCAAATAATAATTGGCGCAAAGGAAAATTGTTATTTGGCCAAATAATAGACATTATTTTTTCTCGATATTTGTGTGATTATTATTTATGCATTTAATAATCGGCCCAAAGGAAGGTTATTATTTAGCAGAATAATAAACACACGTGCGAGAATAAATGTGTGATAATTATCAGGTTTTTATGTGAGTAATAAGTCAATCCAAAAAAGGCTTTTTGTTTGACAGAAATAATAATCAATATTTGATTATTATATTGAGAGTACCTATTACAGTCTCGTTTGGGTACGCATGTCCCAGACTGCCAGTAATACAAAATTGCAGTACGCGTAAATATGGGAAAAATAAGGTTTATGCTTTGCAAATCTCATTAATACGAAAAATTTATTTTTTTAAATCATAAAAATGCAAAACACAAATAGTCTGATATTTTAATATGGGTGATGATGTTGGCACCCCCAAAATCTCTTGAAAACACTCACACTTTTCATTCGGTCCTTAACAACCGAATAATGTATACGTTATTTGGTTGTGAAGGACCGAATATAAACTTGCAAAAATTTAAAAAAACTTGAAAATGTCTTACTCGATTGTCAAGAACCGAATATATAGACCTATATTCGGTCCTTAACAACCGAATAATAGACACTTTACTCGGTTGCGAATGACCGAATTAAAGTGGGAGTGTTACCAAGTGTTTGTGGAGGTGCCAACATCACCACCCTTTTAAAATAGATGAATTGAAACGATAAGTTGCTAAAGTAACCTCTATCGCGTATGTAGGTCGGAAAATACCATAGAGGGGGGGTGAATAGGGTTTTAAAAACTTAATGCGGAATTAAAACGTTTTTAAAATATTTAAGCAAAGCAACTTAGTTAAATAAGTTTATCAAGAAAAACAATCAATCCCAAGAATAAGCAATAATATAAGCAACTTCAATCAATTAATATAACAAATAAATAAAGAGATTGAGTAAGAAAGATTGAACCAATTTGAAGTCGAAGATTTTTTGTCCACACGGTTCGGATTGTTCCCCCTACTCCGCGCTCGGTTAGGTCTCCGAGAATTTCCACTATAACCGATTTTCTTCCGGGTGAAGATCAAACATCTACAAGTGTATTCTTATCACACACTCTCTCAAGTATTGAAAACACCTTCAATACTTTCACAAGAAATCCTTCTTGCTAATCTATGAGATACACCTCTCACAAATATGATTCAAATGAGTTTTGGTGACAAAGACCAATGTATAATATATCTCTTATATATGACAAAATACAAATGAAGCTCACACTAAGAGATGTCAAAATTGATCAAAATATATAGCTCAAAAATGAAGAATATGATCAATAAAATGAATTGAATACTTGAATAACTTTGTATATATGTAAAATAAGTTTGTAGAATGATTAAAGTGTGTTAAAACATGTCTAAGACATCATATATATAGCTTGCAAAACCATATGGCCGTTGGGGATGATTAAGAGAGGTTTTGGCTCCAAGGTATACATTTTCAAACTTTCCAACAGCTAATTTTGACAAAAAAATTCAAAATTGTTTTGTTAATTTCTCCAAATTAGACCGTTGGATCATGCTCAAATTTTAGTCAAAATTGACAGGATATGTTGTCTAACTACTGTAAAAATTGCAAAATGATCAGAGTTCGGGAAGTTGCCTCCATCTTACCGTTAGATCAAAACTGGACAAAAATTGAGCGAATTTTAAATGTAAAAAAAAAAAATTTTTTTTTTTGCAATTTAACAATTTAGTTCCAAATAAAATTCTAATGATTTTTGAACCTCAAAGATATGTTTCTAAGATACCTATTTTTATTATAGCTTAAAATATGATCATTTAAAATTAATATGAATTTATTTTGAAACTCGATTTTTGTAAAATGATGTTTTCTAAATAAATTCAATTTCAAGCTAGTTTGAATCAATCTTTAAAAGATGCAAGAATATGTTTGAGTTATAGGGATTTGATCAATAAAGTATCTTTACATAAAATCTAAGCACTCACTCAATTTAATGATAATTTGAGTCTTCGTGATGCTTGATTTTCTTGTGCGTATCTTCACTTGTTTGATGTTCTTGATCCTTTCTTGGTTTTGATAACTTGTAGAAATGTGGAGATCATTCTTATGCATATCTTCACTTGCTTGATGATCTAGATCTTTTCTTGGCTTTGTTTAGCACATGTATATCACTTGAGTTCATTTTCATGTGAGTAGAGGCGTTTGTAAAGCTTGTGTGAGATTTGTTTCGGTTTGAAGTTACACTTAGTCGGAAGATATATCGGTTAAAATGGCTATCATCATTAGAAAAACCGAGTTAAATAACACTTTATTAACTTATTGTAATTATCAAAATAAGATTAATTGACTTTAAGGTCAACAGCGTAAATTTGTTTGTTTTTAAATGTTAAGATGTGTGCATTTTTTATTTATGCGAATAATAATCGGCCCAAAGGAAGTTTATTATTTGGCCGAATAACATGTACACTTGTGATAAGAAATATAATATGACAATCAAGTTTTTCATGTGAATAATACGTCGGTTCAAAGGAAATCCTATTATTTGACAGGATTTGTCATTCATATTTGATTGCTGCGTTGAGAGGGCCGATTACAAGTTGATGTTTCTGTCCAAAGACTAAATATCAATGTTGTGCTAAGTATCTTGTAATGAAGACCCACCATTGAAAATTTGGATAATTGTGTCATTCATATATATATTGTTTATTAATATGTTATGACATGTATATTAATTGTAAGTTTATGATTTTTATAATTTGTTCTCTATTCAGTTTTTAGTTATGTTTTATATATATCTACCAACATAAATTTCAGTACTGGTTGCTTAACAACACAAATTTTAAGAATTTGGAAACATAATGTTTTTATTCCAAAATTATTTTTTTGGGGGCTTTATGAGGAAAATGCTACTTATTTCCTTAAAGAAATTATAGAAATATTTTGTCAAAAACAAAAGGCTGAAGCAAGTAATCTTTTGATTAGTCTTGTTTCAATAAGGTATAAGGTATAAGGAAAAGGAACATAACGAAAGTACATTATGGAAATATCTAATTTCGCTAACGGCACTAAAGTTAGGGCTGTCTAATGACTTGCTCGTGCATTAAGTTCTTTATTTATCTTCTCGCACAATACAATTAGTTTACAATGAGTTAAAATACTTATAAGGATAAATTAATGATATCTTAATGAGCTTATATCTTACAGTGTGCAAGAAGAATAAAAGATTTAGCGATAAAAGACAGTAGTTACTCATCTAGCAAATACCTCCAAATGACAAAGGATAAAGGATAAAAATTAAGAAGCTGCAGTTGGAACAATACTATAGTAATTGCAAATGAAATATGATAAATAATTTGTCAGTTACTTTTGTAAGAAGGATATACATAGTAATGTTCCAAATATGCCACTTGGCGTGTAAAGTAGGATATAATTTTCATTATAGTTTGTTTAGTAGTTAGCTTAACTTATGTACATGTAATTACTTGATGAGTAGATTTTAGAGATACTATTCACATAAGTGTGTTTAGAGGTTATATGTGGAGCCAAAAGCCAATTGATGTTGAAATATTCATGTATCAGGGCAGTGGCAAAACATTTACAGTTAAGATTTTAAGGAATTTTAAGTTATTATTAAAAACTAGTTACTTTTGGATTTGGGAGAGACTTATATGGTATTGTCATTTAGACATAATTTCTATTTTTATTTGGACAAATATGGTTATTGTTGTTCATTTGTAAATAATAAAGTTGAGTCTTTTTCAAGATTCAAATATTTTACTACTATTTTTTTAATTTATAACTTATATACAGATATAATCACCTTATGTAATGAAACATTGTAAATTGATTCACGTGATACAAATCATAAATTAACTAATAAGAATTCTTCCATGTCATGGCACAAGCATTTGGGATAAAACTCTAAATAGAGAATTAAGAGCCTTGTGCAATTCTTGAAACCCCTTAATTTAACAGATTTTAAAATCTGTATTTAATGTGTAAAGGGAAAATGGACAAACGTAAAAAAACTACGTGTCATAAGGAATTCAACTGTCTTAAAACTAATTTATGCGGATATCTATGGACTATTCTCTACGGCCTTCTAGAATGGTTAACAGTATTTTATTATGTTCATGACAATTATTAAGGGTACCTATATTTAATTAATGAGAAGTTACAATCCTTAAACGTTGTTATGACTTTCACAGTTGGAATTGAAAATCAACTAGGTAAGAAAATTAAGGCCGTGAAATTTAATCGTAATAGTGAATACTATGGTAAATATAACGGATAAGGTAAACAACGTTCTGAACCTTTGTGAAATTCTTAGAAAAATGCAGAATCGTCTCATGGTACACCATGCTAGGCAAACCTAGTATGAACAGTGTTGCTGAGAGATAAAACAGAAGCTTAAGGATATGGCAAAGAGTATGACTGATCATTCTTCTTTACCATAATGACTCTATGAAAAAACACTTAAGACTGTAGCATATTTTAAACAGTGTTATATCGAAGCAGTTGCTAAAATAGGTTTTTCGGCTGTAGTAACGCCATAAAGAAAATAAATTGGACTAAAAAAATAATTAGCTGCTACTTTGTTAGATACACTGAAAGATAGAGAGATTATAAATTTTATGATCCCTCGAATAAATCCTTTGTTAAGACGGAAAATGCCAAATTTCTTGAGGTTATTGAGTTTGAGTGGGAAAACAAAGTTATAAACATTGTCTTTGAAGATGAATTTATTCAAATTTTAAGTACTGCTATTGACAATGATTAGGAACAAATTTCTGACATTGTTTCAGATGCAAATTAAGATCATTAAGACAATTTTGAAAAAAAAACTTCCTATATAGCAAACTCAACAATCTCAAGAATAAGTGAAATTAAAGAAATCTATCTATGGCCTTAAGGAAAATTTTTTGTCAATGATATTACATATTTCATCAAGTTATCATCTCATACGGTTTTGAGGTAAATTCGGTTGATGATTATGCATATTATAAGTTCAATGGGAGTAACATTATCTTCCTGGTATTTTATATTGATAATATCTCTTTTGTATTAAGAATACAGATACATTGACATTATTGTCGGCTATCCTAGGATTTTCACGAAAGAGATATATCGAAAGAATTCTTATCAGATTTGGTATAAAAGACTGTTATTCGGGAGATACTCTCATCGTTAAAGGAGACAATTTATGTCTCAACCAGTGCCCCAAAATAAGGTTGAAAAGAAAGAAATGCAAAAGATTCCTTATGTATCAGTTGTAGGGAGTCTGATGTATCATAAAGTATGAACGCATCTGGGTTTAACGTTCATAATAAAGATATTTGGTAGATATTTAAGTAACCCTGTAATATATCTTCGGAAAGTAACCAATTAAAAGGTTATAAGGTATTTAAAGAGAACAAAATGATTATATACTTACGTATCAAAAATTAGATCAGTTGAAGATCATATGGTATTTTAATTTCGATTTTAGGATGGAATATAGTTGTCAAATTTTGTCACTAGGTTGCGGATTATGGATAGTGTCAAAAGACTACTAAAGATATTTTGTGATAATAAATTGATTGTGCTATATTCGATAACAACATAAATTTTTAGAAATCTAAAGCACATAGATATTAAGTTTCTTATTGTGAAAGAAGAGTTCAAAGTTGTTGTGCTTATAGAGCATATAAGTACAAACTCCATGATTACGGATCCGTTCACTGAAGGCTTAACACATAAGGTATTTTATGAGCATATTGCTCATATGGGTTTTGTGTTATCTAATAAAGTGTTAGTTTAGTGGTGAGTTTGTATCATGGATGCTCTTTTATTTAGACGCATATTTTCTGTAGAATAAAGAAGATGGTTTATTTTCGTCTTAACTTTGAATATTTGTTTGCTTTCCTTCCATTGTGGTTTAACATAAAGTTTGGACGGTTAATGTTGATCTCATTAAAGTTGGGCAGTTGAAAATAAGCATGTCTAAGATCACATTGCATGTAATTTCCATGTTACTCATCCACATTTGATCTATGTTATTAAGTGTATTAGTATGGTGATAATCGTGATTTAGTCACGACCTTACTGTGATAAAAGCTATGGTAATTACATTATTTGTACATGAGATAGACCAGATTGTTTAAGGAAAATCTAATGATAAATAGCATACGGATGCGCGCTTAAAGAATTATATGATATAATTGTTTCCGGAGGCATTTGGCCCAGTAATATGTAGCCCAAGTGGGAGATTGTTAGAAAATTTATATTTTCTAATTTATGTGGGCAACATATTATAATATTTCAATTATATTTTCTATTTAATTAATGGGCTAATTTTTAGTGGTCTAATTAATTTTTAGTTAAGCCCATAAGACTACTCAAATAAATGTGGACCAAATGCGTAGATACCTTGTATGGGCTTGTTAGAGTTTTATTGGAACCCTAACTAGACTATATATAAAGTAGATATTAAGGTTATGGTCCCCAATACACCAAATTAAATTACGGCTCCCTTCTCCCCATCTGGAAAGGAACCAAAATTCCCATCAAGACACTAAGGCGGTTTGGTTGAGAAAGACCACGTACCCACTCGATCCGTGCTGTTATTGTGATCGATCCTCGTATTTCGCATTTATTTATCATGGATCCAGGTATGCGGTTTTATTGTTTTATTTTAGATCTTGATGATTTGACGTGATGACTTAAGTGATTTAATTCCAACATGTCAACATCAAGCCCCTCTTGCAAAATCAAGGTCGCCGGCAATGGTGGGTTTGATTTCGATTGATCCCAAATTTCGCCGATCACTTTCTCTCTCTATAAATTGATCCAAATTTCTGCCACTTTCTCACTTTTCCATGTTTTCTCACTCCCTCATCCTCACTTTCTCTCTCTAATCTCGCTAGAAAGTTTTTTATTGTCGATTAAGAGGAAGAAGGCCACAAGAAGAAGTAGTACTATACACATTTTTATGTATTAAGATCCATATTTGAAATATGTGAGAGAGAATGATGAAGTCAGTTTTAATTAGGGCTTTTTAATTTCAACTTATGATTTTGATTTGAAATCTCAATATTTTAATTTTGCATTTTCATTTTAGATTGAACTTGTAATTGAGTGTAAATAAAGTAGAAGAAGAAATTAGGGTTCTTAAGGAGTAAGAAGAATTTAGGGTTCTTAAAGTTATATCCAATTTTGTAATCCAAAAGCGTCCTAAAAGAAAAAAGGAAAGAAATTAAAAAGAAATTATATTTGGATTTGGAATCTTAATTAAAATGGAATCTAAATTTATAATTGGTGGATATACTTATCAATTGTAAGATACGGTGGATAGAAACAAAATCACCCTTTTAATTTCCATGCATGCTTTCAAATTGTGTCTTCTTCTTCTTCTTTTTTTTTTTTCTTGAATTGTTAAACTTTTTATTAGTATATATATTTAACTTATTCACTTTGCCACAGCTCAATGAAAGAAATTTGGGTTTTAATGAAAAATAAATAATATATATATATATATATAAACGGGACTCGTATATATTCGGTGTTTGTTCTTATGGGGAGAGAGAAAAATAGAATTCTCAAATGATCGAATTGTTCCTTTTCCAACTTAGTTGTCTTTGAGTACACGTCTCTTTTTGGAAATATTAAAGTACCAAAATAATAATAAATTAATATTTTATTTTCTAAATATATATATAGACGATGTTCAACCTACACAAGATATAGATCGAATAGAGATACTAAAGCCCCTCATCTTAATCAGGCTTAACTTCAGCTGAATTGTCCATCATATAAAATTTGGATGATTATTATACACTTCTGATTGCGTCCATAATATGAATTAAAGTAGCATATCCAACATTTCAATTGATAAATTCGGAATATGATAAATGTTGAATGGCCGGTGTAATGTTGAGACTATCAATCAATCTCACGTTAGAAGAGTAAATAATTACAAAGTAATATAAAGGGTTGCTACCAATTGGCAATGGGTGGAGTAGCCTTTTATATTATTTTGTGATTATCCACTATTCCGATATGGGATTGATAGTCTCAACATGTAAGACTCGTTAATTTTACATGCACCTGTGTAAGTTGAACATTGTCCTAAAATTATGATTCTCTATATTATTTTTTGAATTTATTTTATTTTAAATTACAAGTTTAGTTTGACTTCCACACATTTTTAAAAATACTAATTTCAACTTAATTAATGGTGAAGAACAAATTTTTGTTCTTGCAAATTTCGGTTTATTAATTATGTCCTAAATAAAAACTACGATCTTAATTTTGTACAACCTTAAAAAATATATGGATGCATAATACAGTGGTAGCATTGAACGGCACAAGAAACTGGCCGGGAAGGGTGGAATTTGATGCTCATTGATGTAAATCAAAATATATATAAATACATCTTAATTTAAAATGATAGAATTATTGTCAAAACAATTACTATACTAACAAAAAAAAAATGTACAGTCTTAAAACCATATGGTGCAATTTCTCAAAAATGAAGAGGTGACAAGAAGTAAAATTTGCACTACATCTACACCAAAATAGTTATGACTTTGTAATTTATGTTTTAATAATATATAAACGGGCATTATTAATGTGTGCACATGTTACACATTTATAAATAAAAATAATTAAATTATAATATATATTAAATTAAATAAATTCTCATACAAAATGTTATTTTTTTTATTTATAATATAATTAACATATATTCTTGGGACATATTTTATCATTTTTCATATATAAATATATAAATGAGAAGGGATGGTAGTATACTATTGCATACAGTTGTATTAAGACGTGCTAATTAATCATATCCTCCGTCCATCTTTTCAAAATTAATTTGGAGGATAGTGCGAAAGTAGGATCAAATAATGCAAAATAAATTCATTAGCATTTATAATTGTGTGTTGTTTGTTGACAATGGGCTAAGTGGATTAAGTCTTCCAATAACTTTAATTGATGGTACGTCGTCTTCCAATAACTTTAATTGATGGTACGTCTTATCAGTATAGTTTTGAAACCAATAATTAAAACGAATAAATTAAATGGCATGAAATTAATTCGTATATATGAACAAGACTAAAACTATTTATTGTCCATTTAGATCGAGAAAAGGAGAATAAAATAAAAATTAATTATAAGAAAAATGAATGGAATTAAATAGAAAGGAATGATTTTAGTTTTATTATTATCTGAATAGCTAATGTTAAAAAATAAAGGAATGAAAACAACTCTTATTTGGGTAGAGATAAGAAAAAAAAAGGAAATAGATGTTATTTAATATATTGCTAATAAATTAAGGTTAAATTTAAAAGATAGTAAATATTTCGTTAAAATCTTTCTCATTTTCTCTCAACCCTCCCAATATTAAAAGAAAATAATATGAATAAATTGAAGAGATTAACAATTCCTCCGTTACTTTCCATTTTCCCTTACAAATATATTCAAACCAATGATTTTTAATCACCGTTTCACTTTTCCTTTCATTTCCCTCATATTCCCTCATCCAAACAATTTGTTACTTTTAAATTACAAGTAAGCTATTAGCTGTCAAAATTGTATCATTGTCATCATATTTAGTGTAAATAGGTTACATATCAAAATTTCCATTGAATTATGAGGTGTTGTTTGGTTGGGCTTTTAAAAAATATTCTTGGGTATTTAAAAAAAAATGGATTTGGTTTACCCATTTTAAAAACTTCATTCAAGTTAAAAAAAAAGTCTTTTTTGTTTATTTTTTCCTTTGTTTTTTAGAAAAAACTTTGAGAAATGAAATTTTTTATATATATTTTTAAAAATCTTAAAAATAATGTACCAAACACAAATTGAATTAAAAAACAGTTTTAAATACTTCAACTTAAAATTAAATTTGAAGTTCAACTTTCAAAATTTCCAACTAAAGTAAACCTTAGTGAGTATTTAACCTATTTGAAACCTTAACTACAGCATTTTTTCAATGTAGAGCTTAAACAATTTTTTGTTTCAAATTTCAGGAAGTATTTGTTTTTACCTTTGAATGCTTAATGAAATAGTATTAAGCGTTCAATTGTGCAATATGATGTTTGTTTTTTTTATCATTAAGAGGTTAATGGTTATTTATTTTTAATGATTAAGCATTCAGCATGAAGAGGCACATTAGTTACGCTAAATGTTTATTAATACTGAATTTAAATCATTGTTTTATACAAAAAACATAAAATTCAAACCTCATTCAGAATAAAAAACAAATAATATTTTCAGAAGTTGAATTCAGTATTTAGCACTAAGCAATTAGTAATCAGCATTCAGTAATCAAATGTAAAAAAACAAACGCACCCTTAAACTACGAAGAAGGGACAATTTGGAACTTATGTAAAGACCCGTTAAATAATTTAACGGATGTGTTCCAAATTGAAACTTCTTCAAAATCTTAGCCTTCCCTCATTTTTCCTCCATCCAACTTCGTCCAAGGGAGTTTAGTTTGAGACTTAAATTGATGAATTTTTTCATGAAACTTGGTGGAGGTGGTCTTTGCGATGAGTAGATCAATTTCAAAAAAATACAGACCATAAGTTAGTGAAATTCAGACCGAAAGTGCATTAAAATGTTATATATTATGTAAAAAGAATTGATATTTTAAAGGCTACTAACTATGTATAATTATTTTTTTGATTAAATTTCTTTAATTATAAAACCATATTCTCCGGAATTGAACTGGATTGGACCTTGTATAGTTGTATGGTTATGAAATCTAGCTTGTTTAAGATGTTTTAATGCATGTATTGAAAAGTTTCCAAGTGTCTTTGCCAATAATCATCAACTCCTTGTGAAACTTAATATATTTTTTTAATACAAGCATCAGAAGGATACACGTGGTGTTCGGCTAATGAGGGAGGGGGAAGAGAAACAGAGTTCTCGTGGCTCAAACCTAGGCGTGGGGTGGGAAAACCCATAAATTTTTCCACTATGCTAACATCTCATGTGTGTGAATCTCAATGTATTAGTTATCATCAAATCTTGTTTTATCTGCAAATTTAGTTTCTCGTAATGCTATTTATTTACTGAATGGGGATAACTTTAATGTTATGTTGAGATATTTCTAGAAAAAAAAATCAATTATTTTTACATAATATATAACATTTTAGTGTACTTCCGGTCTGAATTTTGTTAACTTTCAATCTGAATTTTTTGAAAATGATCTACTCATTACAAAGATCATCTCTACCAAGTTTCGTGAAAAAAAATCTTTAATTTAAGTCTCGAGCTATACCCTCTTAGACGAACTTTGATGGAAGAAAAAGGAGGGAAGATCATGGTTTTGAAAAAGTTTTTTAACAAACTTTAACGGAAGCCCCAAATTGACACTTTTTCGTAGTTTAAGTTTCAATTTAAAACAAAAAATTGTTTAAGTTTCACATTAAAAAAGTGTAATAGTTAAGGTTCTAAATGGGTCAAATACTTAAACCTTAGTAATTTTAAATACGTATTAAAATTTTACTGGAAGCTAGTAATTCTCTCACAAATTAATAAATAAAAGTAGAAATGACACTATAATCGCGTGAAAATTCGTACTTAAGAGACCGAGTTGGTCATTCTGTCCTGTTTGATCCAGGTTCTTTAAATAACGACCAGAAAATAGTGATAGACGAAAAAGTGGTCCAGCATAAACATGAGTCTCTTCTTCATTCATTTTAGCGATTACTATTACTTAATCATATTAACAAAGGAGGAGTTACCAATCGCCCAAGTGAAGATACAACAAAAATTATTTTATATATATTGCCACAAATCCAATCCAAACTAGCTTATAGCGAGAGTGAAACATGTGAACTTTCACTAGTTTAGTTAAGACTTTTTTGTCTAGATGGGGTTGTTATAAAACTTAATTTGGTAAATGGGGCACTTTTTGACATATTAAGGGAAATGGATTAGAATATAAAAACGTGAGAGGGAGTGGCCGTTTTAAAGTTAAAAACGTTAGTGCCATTAACGATTTAAAAAAAAAATTACACGTAAAAACGCTAATGGATATGACATTTTTACATGTAAAATCGCCAATTGTAGTAGCGATTTTACATGTAAAAACGCCACTGGCACTAGCGTTTTTACCAACTTTTTTTTTTACTCTTTGCTTTGTTTTTCCATATATTTTCTTTGATTTGGTTTTTTTTTTTTTTTTTTACTCTTGCTTTGTTTTTTCATATCTTTTATTTGATTCGGTTTTTTCCAGATCTTTTCTTTTGCCTTTTTTTTTTAAATTTGCTTGCTTGATTTTATTAAAAGTTGAATTTTTCATTTAAAGTTATGGCATTGAAATTAAAAATAAAAATATTAGTGAGTGAGTAAGAATTTAAGGGCTTACGTAAAGTGTTGGTGTGAGAGTGTTATTTTTGAATTCTTGATCTTGATGCATGTATAAAATTTATGTAATGATATACAATGCCTACTATAACATGCGTGTATAAAATTTAAATTGTTCAGTACACATAACCAAATAATTTATAATAATTAAAATTTAATATAACTTAAAAAAGGTATGTAAAGAAATAAAATATTTAGATAAACTCATTACACATAATAGAGATTTAAAACGAACATAAACTTATCTGTCATGCATTAGACGAAGAAACTTAAACATCTGTCTGATAAACATAAAAAAGAGGAAGACGCTTTTCTTACAATATAAGAAAAACATAATAAAACCCATGATTTCAATCAATCTCCAGTTGCATCTATGCATCTGGACTCGTTGCCATTTCTTCAGCATTGTATTCAACACCTGTATTTAATGACTCTGCTCTCCATATTGCAGTTTGGCATACATTGTTCAGTAAATGCTCTGGGTCGTGTCCGTGTAAAGATCCATTTACATTGATTACTCATTCGAACTAAGTTGGTTGACGACTGCCATTATCCAATGGAGGCTTATTCGAGTTGAACTTTGATATCAAAATGACATGTTTATTAATTGGCCCAGTCAATGGATGCAGTGAGCTTTGTCCAGATCCAACAATTCTCCAGTCTTCACTAAACAGTTCAAACCAAAACTTGTCAAATAGAGTGTAGTCATAGTATACCCTTTTATCCCATGTAATTTATAAATGTGGTGAGAATACAATAGGCATGTGATAAGTATTTAGCAAGTACCACAGATAGACATAAAATAAAGGCGTCTATGAGTGCAAAGGCACGAACGCAAATGGTGAACGATAGGGATATTCGAGATTAGGCCAATGATATATAAAATTTCTTGTCCTTAAAAGAGGAGATGGAGTCCGCAATATGCCTTGACACATTGATATGATTCTAAGAGCTTCATTTCGCAAGACTCGATCTCGTATTTCCTTTTAAATTTCAACTGGAATGAGGGGAACCATATCTAGAATTGTAGAAGAGTTGGCCATATTTTGTTTATAGTAAAATGGGAGTAAGATGATAGTTGCATTTTGAAAATAGGAGTAAGAGATTTGGGGGTTTTTGATGGCCAGCGATTTTAAATGTAAAATCGTTGGTGGGACTGGCGATTTTACATGTAAAATCATTAGTGGGTCTGACGTTTTTAAAGCAATTTTTTTTTAAAACTCGCCGGAGCTAATGGCGTTTTTTTCGTTTAAAAATGAGACTGCTACTCATGTTTTTATGCGCTACCTTATTTCCCTAAATAAATTCAAAAGTACCCCATTCACTTAATTAAGTTTCAAAACTACCTTACTTGTACAAAAAAATCTTTAGTTAACTATACACTCATTGTAAAAGTGGTAGCCTATCTAATATTTCTACTATTATTTCTCTAGTAAAACTACTCTTTGTCAAAAAGTTTTTTTTTCTGGTAGTTGGCATTTTAAATAAATCTTTTAACAAATTCGTCACAAATATAAGTGAAATAATATTTAAAATTACATAAAAGGTGTTATTAAATATCATATTAGAATATTAAAAAAACGCTTACATTTAGAATGCTAGTAACCATAATTCTTAACATAGATGCATCACAAAAATAATATATCAACATAGGGCGAGTGAATGTGTTCGAATAATGAAACTCTTCTTAGAGCATTCACACTGGGTACGTAAATTAGCAAGTTTACAATACTCCTATCTACAACGGGGGAAACTTAAGGGACGAACTTAGTTTCACATGTTAGGGGGTGTATAAACTTAGCATACAACTAAAATTTTCTTATACGAGTCACAATCACTAGTATAAACCAAAAGATTGTGGCATATTCACACAGGTGTGCCACGCTTGTATGAATTTTTTTTCCTCAAGCTTAGCTTACTTGTATAAACCATATGGGCTTAAGACATTTGTATGGTTTTTTTTTACTTTTCAGTGTAGTCTTTCAAAAGGCTTATTAGTAGATTTGCAAATTTGTGGGTTAAATTTAACATATCCGGTGTAAATACACTTAGGCCTCGTTTGGTTCGCGGATTTGAGGACTCATAAAAGAAAAGTCTTTTCTTTTCTTTGTTTGGTAAGTACAAAATCTGGAAACACTTTCTTAACAAAGGGAAAAGTAGAGGGTAAAATCATTCATCTCAAAACCTATGAGATTTATTTTTTCTTGTGATTTTCTAACATTTATTACAAAAAATTTGAACAACAATACCCCTACCTAAATACTTTCCATGTTTTACCAAACACAATAATAGAAACTTAACAGGAACTTTAGCTTCCCACCCCCATAGGAAAGACAATGGAATTGATTTCCCTTCCGTTAACCAAATGAGGCCATAAAGTGTAATATTTTATAGCGTGGTGCAAAACACTATTAATCTTGCTCATTTCGAAAATTTTAACTTTTTGCATTTTGAATATTATCATTCTCCAATTTGTTTTTAAAAACTCCAATAACTGATCATTGTGTGACAAAGTTTAACAAAAGCATATTTCTACAAGGATTACTTGCACGCTTACATTTAGGCCTCATTTGGTTCACGGATTTAAGCACCTAGGAAAGGAAATACTTTCATTTTCTTTGTTTGATAAGCACAAATTCCGGAAATACTTTCCTGACATAGGGGGAAAATAGGGGAAAATCATTCCTTTCAAAATCCATGTGATTGATTTTTCTTTTGTTATTTTCCAGCATTTATTACAAAAAATTTAGACAATAATACCCATACCTAACTATTTTCCATGCTTTACCAAACACAAGAAAAAAAATTTAACCGAAACTTTAGTTTCCCATCCCCATAGAAAAGACAATGGAATTGATTTTCCTTCCGTGAACCAAACGAGGCCTAAGGTGAGTTGGCAACCCAAACTTCATATTATAGAATTAATTGGAATTAGGGTAGGGTTTTAAAACTCTACTAGTTAGTAACCCGTGCAATGCACGGGCGTCTAACAAACTTTATTTACGTAAGGTGTGGATAATTTATACAAGAAACCCTTTCACGTTCATAACCCTTTTTTGTATAGTATTTTGGACAAACAATTTTATATCATACACATTGTAGATATTTGGATTTCAAAAGTTTGTAAACTACAATGTTGATTGAACTATTAATTCAAAAGGGGAAAAAACGTAGAACATGATATAAGACGCACATAGAAAAATACAGTCGAAACAAATTGTTATGGCTTCAATATTGAAATGGAGAAATCATGACAGGAGAAAGAGAATATGAAGGGATATTGAAAATAAAATAACTTTTTATATGCATTAAAAATGAAACTTTGAACCTCTTCTTTTGGTCAATTGTCCTTAAAGTCCAAGTATTATGTAGCTTCTCGATTTACTTCAATCAATGATGTCCTTGCCATTTTAATTAAGTTAATAAGTACAACCTTGTAATGTATAAGAATGGTGGATGAACATGTCAAAAAGTAGTCAGAGGAAAAAAACACATAAACTTGTAAGTGAATAAAATTATTGGTGCAGTATTAACTAAAGTTTTGAATAATTGTTTTAAATGAAACTTGACTTACTCGTTTAAGCGTATTTTTTTAGCCTGACTATCCTCTTTAGGTGAATTTTTGCCGTCATGTTTGTGTTTCTTTATTTTAGTCATCGTGCCTAATGAATAATCCTTGAAGTTTCTTATGTCGCAGTCCTATAGTTGGCATTAAAACGATCAATGTTGTTATTTTGTCTAAACTTTTAAAATTAACAATTTGTAAGAACTTACAATGCTTGAGCTTGAAGCATTGATTTCTGAGTTGGCAATCTTTGACATTGTATAGTTTTCAAAGCGGAATCTTAAATTAAATTTGTTAAGTTTCAGCTCGAATGTGTGTATTGTGCCCTCTATTTTCTTTAATATATATGGGAAGTCGTCCTGCACGAAAAACAAAATAGAGAACCTTTTTAAGTCATCCATTGACTGGGCCAATGTGTGTATTGGTGAAAAAAATAAGTATTTGTAATATAAAATTGTCAGTTAAAATTAATTTTGTAAGATTATAAGTAAGAATTTGAACTTTATCTGGGTCGCAGGCATTGCAAATTTCTAAGACTGGGATTTGTAGTATTTTCTCTGCAACCTTATCAAATATGACGAATGTAGTTTGTGCTGTTTGATCTTGGACATGCACATGCAATTTGTATCTAATGAAGGGAAAACCAATGTTAAGTTTTTATACTAATTTGACGATATTTAGCTGATATTTAAGATAGTGTTTTTATTTAAACCTGGTTTTTGGAAAGAGCTCATCGACGTTACATTTCTCACATTTCAAAGTTGTTTCTGCCTGTTTCAACTTTTTAAATTATTTTTTGCAAGACATGTAGTACAATCCTTTATTTTTATCAATTGATGTTATTGTAGCACGGCATATAACCATGATCTCCTGTACATTAAAATAATTTAGCAATAACATAATGTATAATAAAGATATATAACTTTGTGAATCGAATTTAATAAATACAATTACCTCGGAATCTAAATCAGAGCGCATTGCTAATATTTCTGCAACTATTTTCTTTTCGAGCAATTTAATGTCTTGGATGGTGGACATATTTTCTTATAACGGCTGACTTAATTGAGACCTAAGATTGTAACATGTTATATTTGTTTCTTAAGCCTATTTTTGTGATTTAGGAAATGTGATTGTATTTTACCATTCTATCAAGTCTAATAATTCTGGAATGTTAAGGTTTATGTATAGCTTGCTTGCGGGTGTTGTTGACAGCCACGTTTCTCCTACAATGAGTATAGTTTTCATTGTTTAGATTTTTTTCTCTTATATTAATTATGACATTATTTTGGAATAGCATTTCTTAGGCAACTTATTTTGATCTTACCTTTGAATTTCTTCACAGTTGTTGATGATACAATAAGGATTAATGGTTTTGAGTTATATGACCATGATCCATCATCTATATGTAATGCCCTTTCAGCCCAAAGCATTATATGTATCTTTCTCCCTTTGGTGCAAAAGAAATAATGCTTTATTAGTGATTTATGTTTTTTAATTATTTATTGTAGTGTAAATAAATAAATAAATATATATATGTTGATGTTATTAAAACTGTGTTGTAATAACGTGAAAGTACTTACGTGATTCCTTTAATTTGTACTACTCTTTTTTTCACAGTTTGCTGTCTAACTTGCTGGTCTTCAATCTCTCCGATTACAGTTACTGTCCCAATAACATCTGTATTAAAAATGGAGCTTAGTGTTCAGTAATAATTTAGTATAAAATTATTTATAAAAATGATATAAGTTTATTATAGTTTTATCTCACCGATAAGTTGTGTGTCATTATACTAATAGGTATCCAAGTCTTCAAGTTGTATGATATCGAATCGATAGTGTGATATTTTTATCTGTTCTCCTTCTTGTTGTTTCAAAGATGTTATTTGCATGAAGTTTATCATATAATGATGATTAACTATTCTAAAAGACGTCTTAACCTCTTTGACCTTAAAGTTCGTTACAGTATAAACCTTTATTTCTTTTAGCAGTTCAGAGAACGTCGGAATAAGGTAATTCCGAATTGAGGCATGAATATGGTTCCTTTGTTAGTAATTTAATTGTTGTTATACAAATATAAATATATATATATATATGTATATATATGTATATAATTAAAATTAATGTTTCACTAAAACAGTGGCATGTATTTTGTATACTTACATTTTCATCTAGTAAAATTATGTCCAAGGATATGAGTTCGATGTTTGTTTTGCGTGGTTCCCATTTTCGTGTAAGTCTTGCTTTGATAGTCCATTCATCACATTCATTTGTGAGTTCACTTAATAAGTTATACCTCGGGGCCATTGTGAGTGTCATTTGTAATCAAATGAAATAACAAAATTAATATGTTTTATTTTAGGTAATCAAATAAAATTATATACATAATTTTATACCTTATTCTAAAGGTGCTAAAACCTATTTGTATACAATATTTTTTGTGTAGTTATAGTGTTGATGATATTCATTATCAATATAGGTTTTAAGGCCACCTCGTGAAGATACACGTGAGACTACAACATAAAGTTGGCCATGACTGAATACCGGTTTTGGCAAGTATATGCATACTTTTTCTAATGTTTGGCCTTGACTTAATTTTATTTATAGTCATGGATAAGGATGGACAAACAGGAAAGTGTCCTCGCCTTAAAACAAATGGCCATTTTAGGAACTTTTTTACCAAAGTAGACCACTTATTGAACTTATTTGCCAAACTAAACCACTTTACAACATATTTACCACAATAGCACACTTTTTAAAATAGTGATTTGAAATCACTATTTTAATGGAAAAATAGTGATTCGAAATCACTATTTTAAGTCGAATCTGGAAAAATAGTGATTTCAAATCACTATTTTAATGGAAAAATAATGATTCGAAATCACTATTTTAAAAAGTATGCTATTTTGGTAAATATGTTGAAAAGTGGTTTAATTTGGCAAATAAGTTCAAAAAGTGGTATATTTTGGTAAAAAAAACTCCATTTTGGGTTAGTTGCGGTCATAATGATTCTTGGAATGAAAACCTTTGTTCCAATATGTGTACCCGTTATGATTTTTCCTTCAATTACCCACTGGGCTAGTTGTGTGATGATTAGGCAAGTCACATTGCAAAGCCCTAAACTTTGATTTATATTTCTGAGCAGGATGATTGGAACTTCAACTTTTAATTGTAGATCGTGATTCGGAAGGCCAGGGAACTTCAGGCTATTTAAGAATTCAACTGGGAATAATAAGTCTTGATCATGCACATTCGTGGAAGATTTACAGACATAGTCAGAACTAAGGTACACTATTTGGTCTCATGGAATTTGGTTCGTGATATAGGAATTAATTTCATCAACCATATGGTTTGTTGGTGTTAAGATTGATTGGCTTTTGCTATAATCTGGATCTTTGTATCTGTTTATTAAATCTATATATATACTTGACACAATATCCATAATAGGGTCTTCTCCCTGTGGAATAAGAAATTCGTCTGGTGTTTTAATCCATGACGGTTTCTTCTTATTCTTCGTATAAGGAGATTGTTGGCAATTTTCCATATTCGATAGCAAGGATCCATTCTTGGAATGTTGAAAAGTCATTAACTCTCGTGTTTTAAGTGAGAGTAAAGACTTCACAAAAGTTCCATATTGAAGATTTATTTATTTAAGCTCATATTACATCTTCTCTCCCTCCTTTTGGTACTATAGGGAGTGTATGTTTGAAATTAACCCCTAGAAGAACTGTTTTTCCCACAAATATTTTCATACTTGAGTTTTCATCATTGAATCAAAGAATATCTTTCAATGTGCTATCATGCATGTGGTCCATAGCTGCTTCGTCCTAAATTATTAAATTCGCTATCTCCATTAGTTTAGCGAGTTTGGTGCCTTGTCGAATTTGGCATGTAGAATGATTGCTGATATCAATTGGAATTACAAATCTTGAATGAGCTGTTCGTCCTCCAGGTAATAACAAAGCTGCGATTCCTGATGAAGCTACGGCCAAGACTATTTTCCCTTCTGATCGTAACCATGCGAGAATGGTCTTGAATAAGTTTGTTTTCCCTATTCTGCCAGCACCATAAACAAAGTAAAGGCCACCGTTATTTTCACCAACTGAATTCACAATGACTTTATAAATCTTCATCTACTCCTCATTGCACAGCTTCGAGTATTCATCAATTAGTTTTCGCATGTCGTATGGGAGTTCTTTTCTAAGCAACCTGTTACCCATCTCTTGAATTATTGCAGGATCTGAACTAGGCAAAGATAGGAAATATTTTAAAAATATATTCTTCTTCATCAAGATCAGTTCAATTTTGTGAAGGGCATAATTTTTTTATTGTGTTTCTGTTAATATTAATTCTAAAAAATTGAGAAGTCTTATTTGACGTACTAGTATATCTTCTGATAGTACTTCCTAATTTGCCTCCCAAAGCTTTAATGGATCAAATATTTCACAAAACATCAACATTATTACAAATAATTCCTGCAACTGTGTTGCCGTTGCCCAAACTACGGCGTGGTTGATTGTTTCTTGCCGTGCCTTGTCACCGTCTAATAGCCCAAGTGCATAACATGTGGCCTTAAATGTTTGGTATGTGACCCCATTAATTGTTCTAATTTTCTCAAAATTCTGAGCTCATTTGACAATGTTGAGTAGCATTCGAAGATAAAATCTTTCTCTTGATGAAGGATGTGCATATACAATACGGCCTATGCATTTTCTTGTTTCTCTCATTTTCCATTTTTTGTAATTTTGTTGCCATACCCACTTTGTTGGAAAGTCAGAATAAGTTAGTTCTCTTGCATCTTCGTAAGTCTCATTTGCTTCCGTCCATTGTGTGAACATTGTTTTATCCGCATCCATCATGTTAAATAACATTTTGTAAATTTTCAGAGTCTCTCAAAGTCAATGAATGTTCATCAGGTAAATGGAAGTGAAGCCTTTCAACACCGATATTCCGGTATTGGATATTAAATTAATAAATTCCCGAACAAGCCTCGTATGCAGAAATGTAGCGACAATCCAAGAATGATTTTATTTCGTCAATATATCTAATTTTTTCATTATAATTTGTGTTTGTTTGCGTAATGCTTTCCTTTAATATTATCTTAATTTTATCAAGGCCTTTATTTATATATTTGAAGAAATACTTAATTGCCTTTGATTTGTTACACCATTCAACATTAATGTGTGCTTGATATTCAACTACTAAGTCAAGGTTATACGGCACAATAAATCGATTATCAAGCTTGATGCCATTTTTTTTTTAACAAATTTCCCATTGTATTTTTGCTTGTATACTGGAAAACCATTTTTGTCTATGGTCGTTTGGGTACATAATTTTTTTGGAAAGTGCTTTGAGCAACCATCTTTGCTCATACACAGTGAAGCGAGATTTGCACTGCCATAGAGGCCATGCATCATAAATTGGGTAATAGTTGCGTAACCTTCAGGGTCTATGGCAAGGTCCAGGATTTCGACAGAAATGATGTTGTCAATTTATGATGAAGTTGGGTGCTTATCATTGGGATATAGAAAGAGTAATCTATGTGCACGTGGCAAACCTCTTTTTTGAAATTCTATCGTGTAAATAGTTGAAGGTGTAAAACGATAGTTATTATAATATTAAGTTAGATTATAAATGGTTTTTTAGCGTGCAAAATTGTAATTGTAATAATACATGCATACCTGCCATGACCCGACCAAAATGCTAGCTTTGTACCAAGTCTCTGAGTAATTGATCAAGCTTTATTTTGAAAACTCTTGATACAATATCAGGTCTTTCATCAGGTTTTCGGCCTGGTATGGGGTTAAGAAAGCTTTGTATTTCTACCCACTTTGGATTGGACGTGAATGTGAGGAATTTATCGGGGTTGCCTACCCATTTACAAATCGCCTTTGCATTTTGGAAGTTTTGGGCCATGTATCAAGTTCCTCTAGTGAAAGTTGACGGTAACACTATACGTTTTTCAACAGATGCATGTGTGGTATCTCTTCGCAAGACCGCGTCTTTCAATCCTTTATATGATTCTGATTGAAGTTGCGGTTGGTTTGCTCGAATCCACCGCAGCCTGTCTTCTTCAATGCATGTGTAGCAATCAACCAAATTTTATTGAAATAACCTTCCAGATCGTATAACTGTTTGCGCTTCATTCGGCCTTTGTTGCAATCTATACGCATAATACTTCCTCATTGTTATGCAACTCCTTTGTATTTGTCTCCTTCCTTCATTGACATAGTATTTTATACCTAGTCTGAATCCATCTTCCCCATATGGAAACAAAAGTGGGTACTGCATAGCCATAAATGAAGGATGGAGTTCATTTATTCTTTGTAAGCTATTGGATTGATGATCAACCACAACATCTCTTATAGCATCAGTGTCGTTCAGATCTCCAACGATTAGAGCCCCTACTTCTGACGCAGTGGGTAGGATCCTTCTATCGATTTATAATTAAACGGATTCGAACAGATGCATAATTTATATCTTGAAATCGATCACGTGCCATTCTAAATACTTTGGTTAATTCATTATGTTAGTCCATCATTTGTAACAATTCTGAAACCACCGAGGAATTTAATTTCGATGATGAATTATTCCCAGTTATTGCTTTCATTATGTTAGACACTTCGTTATCACTGTCATAGATATATAGTTGAGCAAATCTCAGGCTGTCTCCAGCAATACGAAGTAATGAGCCAATTTTATAATGGTTTTAACCATTAATACGGTAAACATATGGCCCTCGACTACTATAATAGAATTGTCAATTTTTCCACCTAGAAGGCAAACATTGAATTATTTGCCCTAAGGTCTTCTCTGAACATGGTTGATTTTCGGGCACCGTCATATTCTGAAAGGTTTTTAAGGGTTGTAGGTGCGTCTTTCAAAAGAGGCAGCTTAATTTTCCCTTCTTGACAACACATTGAGAACTTTAGAGATTGTGTTTGTTTATGCTTATCCTTTCTCTCTTCATACCACATTATTACTCCACAATATTGGCATAATTGATTTGGACCTTTAAAATTCCAAGATTTGCGGAATTTCCCTATAATAAATGAATTAATATTAAATTATGTAAATATTGACTTTATCATTATCAGTTGATTGTCGTAGGTATTTTTAACGTAAATTATAATTTTTGTACTTAATCTAGTTTGCCCGATTCTTCTTCTTATGCTGGTTGTAGCAGTTGGTTGCTCTGAAGATATGAAGGAAGATCCACTTCTTGTAGAATTAATTCGAATTATTCCTCCATCAATGGCATTTGCAGGAGAGATTCATTCTGCTGCATGGAAATTTTTTATAGCATTTAAGGAGTTATTGATAAAGTGATAAAGGGTATTTCTCTGTTGTTGTACCGTAAATTGAAGTAAATAAGTAGTTTATATTTCTAATGTTCTAACCTGTTTGTGAAGTCCTTCCTGCTTATTCAATAGAATTTCGAATAGAGTCGATGGTATAGCCACAATAATTCAAATTCAAGTAAGAGTGTGAAGTAACATGTGTTGTTGTAGCAACACTTCCGTTTTCATTCACTACAGATCGTGAGGTAATGTTCCGTACAGCAAGTCGAACATGTTTGTGGCTTGTTAAAAGTCATAGAGGACAAGGCTTTAACTTGAATTAGAGTGTGTGAGAGGAATTTAGGGAGGATTTTCACAATGATAATTAGTACGGGTGGTTCTAGTACCAGTGCTGGCTCGGTCAAATCGACTACATGCCGTGATGAATCTTGCAGTCTCATTATTATCCATCTATAAACGTCAAGTTGACAAAATGCATTTTTATTGGAGTTACGCTAACATAAATTTATAAAAATAATACAATTGGGAGATAAATTTATTATGTACATCACGTATGTTAATACAATTTGCAGGATTTGTGCTTATTATGATATCTATAAATATATAATCTATATGTAAAACGGAGGATAAGTGACATTCAATATAGCGGCCTTATGTTAATTAATAGTAGAGATGCCATAAAAATTCAAGTTTTTTTTACATAATATATATTATTTATTACTATATAGTAAAATGGACAAAGTAATACAATTAATATAATATATTTTCTTCACTCTAAATTACTCTTGCGCTCTCGATCCTTTGGTCTTATTTTCTCTCTATTATTATAACATTACTCATTAATAATGGAAATGATAATTTGTATATACTTACTTTCTATCTTTTTAAATCCCATCATTTTGCTCTCAAAATAACCAACATTTTTTTTTCATAGCATCCAACAGTTTCATAATATTATATATATATACATATCTATGTACACAGTGAATATATGTATGTATATGCATGTATATAGTATATAAATATATATATAACAAATCTCTAAATGCATCGTTCACTGCTGTCACCCCTTGACAAAACTTTGTGTTGGTCGGAAAACAACCCTAGAGGGGGTGAATATAGTTTTAAAAACTTAATCCTGAATTAAAAACTTTTCTAAAAAGATTTAAGCAAAACAAAATTACTAAACAAATATATCAAGGAATGCAATCAATTAATCAATCAAACAATCAATCCCAATGTAAGCAAATAAGCAATCTCAAAATACAAGCAATGAAATAGCAATAAATGAAAAGCTTGAGTTTGGAAAGATTGAACCAATTTAAAGTCCAAGACTTTTTGTCCACACGGTTCGGTTTGTTAGACCCTACTTTCGTGCTCGGTTAGTTCCCCGAGAAATTTCACTAATACCGTTTTTCTTTCGGGTGAAAAACAAACCACTAGAAGTGTATCATCTCACATACTCTACAAGTATTGCTTTACTACAATACTCACACAAGATATCTCTCTTGCTAAACTATGAGATTTATCTCTCACAATCACTAAGCAAGAATTTAACTTCTTGTTGTCCTATGAGATTTACCTCTTACAAATGAATACAAATTGTTTGGTGAATCACACCAATGAAAAACAACTCTTAAGTGTTTGATAGATACAATTTGAAGCTCACATTAGAGTTATCTTGATTGATTAAATGGATAGCTCAAAGATGAATGAATATGATCAATAATAAAAGCTTGACTTTGAATAGATGAAAAATGAGTTTGTATAAGTGTTCAAGCATGCCAAAATGTGTCTTAGATAGTGTATATATAGTCTCAAAAATGATATAGCCATTTGTGAGGTTTGGTACTAAAAATGGTAAAAAATCAGAAATTCAACGGCTATATTATAGGCCATCAGTCGACTGGGCAAGGATCATCAGTTGACTGAATGGGACTCAGTCGACTGAGCACAAGCTATCAATCAACTGATGGACCAGACTGTTCATCAGGCTATAAGGCCAAAAATCTCAATTTTTGCACTTTTGTATTTTAGCTCCAAAATCAATTCTAATGCTTTGGGGACCTTAAAAATAAGTTCATAAGACACCTATTTTCGAGAAAACTCAAAATATGATCATTTGAATTTAATGTGAATTTGTTTGAAAATCGGTTTTTGTAAAAATGATGTTTTCAAAGGAAATTCAATTCACGTTTGTATCAATTGATCTAAGAATGATGCATATTCATGTTTGAGGTATATAAACAATCAATTCAGAAACTTTACATTAATCCTAAGCACTCACTCAATTACCGAATAGTCGAATCTTTGAATGCTTCGATTTATTTCTTCAATCTAATCTCCACTTGAACCTCTTGCCGTGAAGCTTTTTGCATATGATCCTTGATCTTGATTTTTATGAATTTCATTGTGATGAGGTTGATCTTCCTTATCTTGTCCAATGCATTGTTGACTTGATCGGATAAAATTTCGATGATCCTTGTCATGCTTCCTTTGAGCAATCATGATATTCTTAATTTTTCTAGTAAATAAACTATAAACTTAAATCAAGAAACATGTTAAATAACACATGATTGATTTATTGTTATTATAAAATAAGATTAAGACCTTTAGGTCAACACTTTGGCAATTTCAACAGAGCTCCAATGATTATTGTCGAAATTCGGACAATCTTACTAGAGCTATTTCGAATATGCCAAATAAAGAATTTTGAAATTCTAATAAAATTCTAAATAAAAACTACATACAAGTTAAACAACAGTATCGTAATTCTAAAAATTACTATTTTAATAACACAACTTTATTGTAATTTCGTATAACAACTGTTTAGGTAGACTTAGTAATCACTTTGCCTTTCACATCCGTGCACTCAATTTATTAAGCATCACAATGGTTACTTTCAAGTACTTACTTTTTCAATCAAATATGTGGTTGTCATAATTTATAGACTATAACAATAGTTACCACAGTTTTTTGGTGATACAACCAAACCTCAGTTACCATTAGGGCAAGTCTCAATTCTACAAAGTGTTTGATTATGCTTCGTTTGGTTTGAGTTTTAAATCATTTTTAAAAAGCTATATTCTTTTTTGAAAATATTTTAATATTTGGTTTAAATTTTAGGTTAAGAATGTATCATATATTTCAGGAATAGAGCATTCTTTCAAAACTCTCCCTCTTAAATAGATGGGAATAAAGAATTATCCTAGATATTCTATTTTATATTTTCTTATAAGATTATCTCTTAATACCAAAATATCCATTCTATTTACCAAGACAACCTTTTTTTTTCATTTATATTTTTTTTAAAGGGGAAATTTTTTTTTTTTGGTTATTGAACTTTCTTCTTATTATTATTAATGTTATTGTTACATACATACAACGACTTTTCACAGTTCTCAATAATAAAAACAAATTTTTACCTTTGTAAAATTGTTAAAACTTATCTTTTAATTTTATAAAATGAAATATATTTTGGTAATTCACACGTATTTCACTCGTATTCTTATTTAAAACAAATATAGAGAGGTAATTTAACGTTCCAGGAAAGAAGAATTCATGTCTAAACCAAACATTGACAATGCATCCTAGATGCCATAAGAAAAGCTTTTTAAGAATTTAGGATGTCCATTTCATTCTTAAAACTTGAACCAAATGAACACTAAATATACAGAAATGTAACAAATGTTAATGTATGTTGAAGCAGTTTTTATTTCTGTCAAAGTAAAATATACATTGTGGTTAAATAGTTATTAACCTTTTACATTGTTTTGACAAATTTAATTATTTATGTTTTGACAATAATTATTGATGGTGCAAATTAATAACCGAATTTATCCCACCAACCACGAGTTGACATGTGGCCGTCCATGTCAACAATTGGGTTTATATCAACGGAAGGAACTCAGATGAGCTCTACTCGAGCACTATTCGGAAATACAGGCCCTTCATAAGTTGGGTACTGGCTTATGGGTTGATTACGCACAAAAAATTACGGAGTTCGGGTTTTAGAGCTCTTCTGACGAGCTCTAGAGCTCCATCGTCCAACCACTCTGACAGAGTGGCTGACGAACGGTATGGGCGACTACTATCTACTCTACAAAATATGCAGAACTTTTCTCACCTTCATTAAATGAACACCAACTACATTTAATGCACCGAAATTCATTAAAATGCAAGGTCAAAGTTGGTGATGATCGAAGCATGGCTTCAGACCTGCTTTGGGAGCTCTGGCCACAAGTTTTCCCTTAGTCATATTTATAGAAGAAGCATTTACTTTTCTCAACAACCTAACAATTAACTTAACGAGAGATAATTACTGCTGAACAACCAAAGAACAATAAAGAGAGATCAAACACACAGTCGACTATAAGTACATAGGGGCTAGAATTCGTGTAGTCATAGACATACTCTCATTGTAATATTGTGAGGATAGCCTAGCTAGAGAGATCTTAGTGAATTCGTAATAGCCATTTAATTACATCAATAACAAGGCAAAACCGAACTTCTAACTCTATTTCAGATAGGAGGACTAACTCGTATCTTCATTCGAGGCCAACCTCCTTTAGACATCTTTGACTCTGTTGGTTTGTTGTATCTATTATAACAATCATTTGATCCGATCATTTGATTGTATGGTCTAAAATACATTTCCAGTTTTTAACACCAACAATTATCATCCTAAATTTATGATCTATATATATTTTGCATTATTATAAAATAATTTATTTTAACATCTCATTACAATAAGTACAAATCGTCCCTTAAGAAATGAATTATTGATCATGTTGTCAACATCATATATTTGATTGGTGTAATTTAGACCAAAATATAATTAAACAATATTTGTGTAACCCCGCTTTAATTGCAACAAAAAACACTATGTTTGGTTCCTCAATTAAACATAAAATGTGAGATAGAAATTGTCAATAAATGTTGAAAACAAAACCATGTGATTCAATAGGGGCTGTTTGGCAGTATGTCCCCCACCACTAGGGAAGTTTGCACATGGTTATTTATTTGTTTGTTAACCTGTACTTGTCCCTCCTCATCTCTCCTCATTCAATTTGAACTTGGTTTTGCGTCATTACACCATCTTATTATTATTATTATTATTATTAGGGCTTCAAATTATTTGATATTGATATTATTATTATTATTATTATTATTATTATTATTATTATTATTATTATTTGATATTGAGACTCATATATGCTTAAATTTGGTTTTTATACCTCAAAATAGATTATATATACCGTAGAATATGAGGTGATATGCCATAAAGACTTTGTATTGTTTGAATTAGAGTGTCACTGTAACAAAATAGCTCATCAATGATAAAATGTTTAATCACCAAAATTATGTTTTTTCGTCACAAATTATTTTAGTGGCAAAGGATCTTATCACTAGTTGTCACTAAAACTGCATCAATAAAAGTCTCAAAAAATTAATTTTCGTCACAAAACATTTTGGTTACTAAAAAGTTCCTACCTCACTAAAAGTTTGTGCCATATTTAGGAAACACCAATCACTAATTAACAAACCTTTGAGTTCCATCACCTTTTCTTTGTTGCCGCAATTTTGAGAAAATATTCAAGTTTTGTAAATAAAGGAATATATTTGGTGACAAAATACAATTTTTTGTCGTTAAAGAAATACATTTTGTGATAAAAATATATATGTCGCAAATATTATGTTAACAACTTCATGCGATTGAAATAAGTCTCTTAAATTTTACAATATAATATAAATATGTTATCTATTTATATCGTAATAAATTAGGTGATTAATTTGTCGAATGAGTGCAAATGCAAATACGGGAATGAAATATTTAAAGCCAAGTGTTTTGACAAATATGCGAAGACACCCTTTTCAATTATATCAATCAAAGTTTGAGATAATCAACCATCCGATTTTTCTTTTCCTTTTTTCTAATGTTGAAATTTTGGTCCTAAAATACTAAACATGAATGCCTCTTTCCCAAGCAAATATTCAATGAACAGGGGCCCAACAAAAGTGATTAAGACCATGAAGGAAGCAACCACCGATATAAATATATAATCATATATTGTGGGGACTGATCTGACCATCAGCTTCTCTAGATCAGCCCAGTACTTTATTTATTTATTTATTTTGCAAAATAGAAGGTTTATATTTATTTATTTTATTGTAATAATAAAAAAAATCCTCCAGCTATAAATATTGCCAACATTTATTTGAGTGGGTATCTTAAAAAAAGAAGTTAAACAAATTTAATATAATATATAATTGGACCAATAGTTTTTTTTTGAACAACTTAGTACTTAGAGGGATTCGAACACGAGATCTCCTACTAAATAGATCAATCCCTCACAATTATTGGACCAATAGTTAACTTCTAGTTTTACTGCTAAGTGCCAAAGGGTTGATTCTTGTTAGTTAACTTCTAGTTTTACTGCTAAGTGCCAAAGGGTTGATTCTTGTTATACCTGTATAATTGACTATTTAAAAATATGACACAATTTTACATGGCACATATTTGAAATATCGTTGTCTTTTTAATATTAGACAGTTGTCGAATTAGAATTGACAAAAAAAAGTTGTTGTATAAATTCATTAAATATGTTATATAACGATGAAAATAAAATCTGACCCAACCCAATTCGAATGAGGCAGGTTTGGGCTGTTTTTTCAACACTGGGGTAAGATTGAGTTTTGAAATAAAAACTCGGTGCAGGTTTGAATTTGCACAAAATTAACTTATTTGACTTGCCCATCCTCGCATATAATATTTTCTTCTTTAAATACCTTTATAATATGTATAATTACCACAAGTCAGGGCAGGTTTAGATTTTAAAAAATAAAACTTGTATCGGAATAGGGGGGATTCTAGTTGGACAAGTTTATAAACGGGTCGGGTGTAAGTTTAACCAAACACAACTCATTGCCATCCCTAATATAACTTTACCTATGTATCTAATTAATCAACAACTATATCGATCTTAAGCCTATAGGAGGACGATTTATTTAAAACGTGAGAGCATGTCTAATGAATGTGTTCAGTGTGCTAAATTAAAATCCCTAATGAGACCGGTCACTAGTTAATGGTTAAAAAAATTAATTAACTTCAATGATAAAATACACTAATTAAACCCCCTTCAATTATCACAATTTGACACTAAACCCCCTAAACTATTAGATATTGTCTCTTAAGCCCTCCAAATGACATATTTGTCCTTGTATAAAAGTTTAAAATAGAAAAAATAATATAAAAGAGGAAAGTAAAAAAAACCAACTCTCTCTCTCTCTCTCTTTAATTATCCTCCATTCTTAGTGGGAAAGAGCTACACCTCTATTAACACCTCTCGTCATCACTCGTTTACACAACCACCACTTCACCCTTATGTTCTTTGTCAAGTGGATGACCCAATTCTACACACAACTTTGACGACCCATTCTCTCTCTTTAATATATGTCTAATTATGTGATACTCAATTTTTTCTCTTTAAAAATATTCATAGTTATTAGTTAAAAATGAGAAGAAAAATAGATTGAAATTATCAAATTTTAATGGATGAAAAGACTAAACACTGTATATATATATTTTATATAAAATATATATATAGAGAGACATAGATTATTTTTTTGTTTTTTTTCTATTTTAAACTTCTATACAAATATAAATATGTCTTTTGGGGGTTAAGTGACAACAAGTAATAGTTTAAGGGGGTTTTGTATGAACTTTATGAGTCAGGGAGTAAAGTGCAAAATTGTAATAGTTTAGGGGGGTTAAGTGTATTTTTACCCTAAATTCAATGAAGTTTATTTGTGGCCGAGCTGGAAATGAGAATGTTAGGGCCTTTCATAAAAATTCTAAAAAAAATGGACAGTGATACGTTAACTTCTCTGTAATATATAGCCCGTATAGTATATATGTTTTGGTTAAAAGTGCAGTGAAACATGTTCTGAGTGTCCCCATTTCTACCATTAAATAGAAGTGTGCAGAATTTATTATAATCCGCTTAAATTGATCGATCTAATTCAATCTAATCTAATTTTAATTGGATTGATTTGCATTTTAAAAAATCAACTAAACACTGGATCAATTTGGTTATCACATTGATGAAACTAATATCAAATTGATCAAATCCAATCTCAATTTAAAATGACACTTGTCCTTATATAATTGGTTATTATTATATACTAAGATATTAATATAGATTGCGCTACACTTTATTATTGCTACATATATAAAGAATTTAATAAGTAAATACTAATTTAATTATCTTTCTTTTTACTAATGAATTAGACTTTAATATATAATGACTTAATGTAGTTTTTTATTTTAGCAATGAAGGAAACTTTTTATTTATATTATCTTGATCCCGTGAACTTGATTGAATTTGTTTTGCATGTTATTAAAACTTAAAATAATCTTTACACAAAAAACATTGGTTTTGAACTAATCCAATTCACTGTTAAATTGGATCATATTTGATTGGATTTTTAAAATTAAGTCAGATTGGATGTATTCTAAAATATACAATTATATTAGATTGGATTGGTTGGTGGATTATAATAAATATATTAATTTTCAACCGATACACATTTCTACTATTAAATATTAAAAAAATTATATTAATAATTGATGACTTAAATAATTTTAAATTATTACATTCGTAAAGTTAAAGACAATCAAATAAAAACATTTTAAATGTAGAGCGGTTGAAATACATAACTGAATTATATTCCAAGTCCTTCATGATCTATATATATGAATTAATAATGGCACATTATATTGAATGCTGACCCCCATGGTTTATAAAATTGATTTGACCTCTGTTATCTTCCAACGTATCTAATAATATATTTGAAGAATAAGTCCACTTCAATGCACCCCTGTATGATTCATGTAATGTAGGGTGAACGAAAATGAAGGATAGAGGTGCAAATAATTTGAGGACACATATCGTGTTGTGATTTGATAACATAGGCTCCTATTTTGAAATTTTGCATCTCTATCCTTCATTTTCATTCACCCTACATTACAGGATTATACAGGGGTGCATTGAAGTGGACTAAGTTATATTGTTTTTGCTTTTTAATATATTATTTACACTATAATAATTTATGTTGAACTAGAATAGAGCTGCTCTGTCGAGACTCTTTAAGTCTCAACCCTTATATGCACGTACAATGTAATATATATATAATATATATATGATTGTTATTGATATACACCAAGCTAAAACATTATTTAATATTCTAATATTAGTTTAGCCCCTAAATATCAAGTATACGTACAGTTTACCTGGCCCCTAAGCACCGAATAAATATATACATTTTCGGTGTTCAAGAATCAAGCTAATGTATTTTTTTTAATACTTAACAATGATTCGATTTATAAATACCAAATAAAAGTACACATATTCGTAATTATGAAGCTGAATAAATAAGAGGAAATTTTAAATGGCGTTTTGCAGTGAATCCCACTATATATATATATATATATATAACACATGCAATAGTCTCTGTCGGTGCTATTTTAGTTAGTAGCTAGTGGGAAGAAAAACCTAAACATTTACCCTGTGTATTGCGTCACACCATTGTCCCATCCGTTAATTTACTAGCTAGGGTCCTCCGCCTTCTAAACCCAACACGTACTAAAAGAGTCAATATTGTACTTTCCGATTTTCTTTCTTTTTCTTAAAAATTAGTTTATCTTTTATGTAACTCTATCCTATATCATAATTTACATTAAAAAAAAGTTCAAAATTAGCACCATAATTGGTCACTGGTTAAGAACAATTCCAACCTCTTAACAACAAACTAACAAAGAATATCTCGTTGTTACTAATAATCTTGTAACACAATAGTAATATTAACTAATATTAAAAGTGATAATTTGTATATTTATGGATCGTGTTTTTGTTGGATTAATTTTATATTAATACAATTAGGGACCATACATGTTATAATTAACGTGTGTGTTATTATTTATAAGCCTAAATTTAAGTGATTTAAATTGAGGTTTTAAGCAGGCTTCGGAGTATATTTGTCATGGAATTAATGTGTAGATACTTATGGGTAATTTCTAATTCTATGAAAGGCCATAATTAGAAATAGTGAAAGTTGACAACCACCATCAACCGCTATATATATATATATAATGAAGGGTTATGGTCCCCCCCCCCCCCCCCAAATGTCATTTTTCTCATATCCTCTCAAGAGAGAAACTTAAGTACAAGGAGGAAAATGGTTGGAAGATCATCCCGTATTCACACTTCCGCTCAAACTTTATCAATAAATTCGAGTACGCTTTTTCTTATGATTTCTTAATAATATGACGTGATATGCAATTGATCCTTGTATTTTAAAATTCTTATGGATTTAATTCCTTCAAGTGGTATCAGAGCGATCGTATCATGTTTATTATTAGAAGTAGGGGTGGAAATTCGAGTTAGCGTGTCGTGTTCAGGTCGTGTCAACATAAATTATTACAGTATTACTGCCAACCCGAACACGACCCGTTTAATTAATCATATCATTTATATTAACTCAAACACGACCTGTTTATTTTACAGGTAACACGACATGACCTGAGTAACCCGTTTAATAAACATGTCGTGATAAACCTGTAACTCGACACGACACGATTGACCTTTTAAGATTATAATGACAATTAAGTCTCATGTGAAAACGATTAACTTGTTTTATAATAGTTTTAAATTTTTAATAAATAATAATAAGTATCACCCAATACCAAAATTTAATATTTAATCAAAATAATATAATAATAATTTATAGTCAAAGTAAATAGCATTCCATCACCGAAACAAAAACATAAAAAATGACTAGTTTATCCATTATCAAAAACATAATAACTATCATCTACTACCACTACTCAAAATAAGAATATAATTGTCCAACCAAGATGGCAAAATAAAAAATACATATATAACTGTAAAAAATAAAAAAAATAATCGTGTTAATTTCGAGTTAGCGGGTTAACCTGAACATGACCCGTTTATTTTGCGAGTTAAGTGTGTTTGACCCAAAATTTACCCGAAATTGACCCGAACCCGTTTATGCTTGACCCAAATCCGTTAACTTCGTGTCGAGTTAGCGTGTCGTGTAAAATATTGCCGGCCTTAATTCGAGGTACTTGAATATAATTGAATTCATGCAATTCATATTAACAATTGATGAATTTGGTCCATATATGCATGCGGCAATTTTTTGAAAATTTGTCGTGATGTTGATATTTTTTATTTTTTTAGATCTGATAAATTCGAAAACATTTTAATGCATTGATTTTTGTGCCACTACTTAATTGAACAATGCCTACAATTGAAATTCTTATGTTTCAAAAAAAAAAATTTAATGGACTCAAACAAGACAGAGTGAGATTGCATTGTTTGAGGGTTTAGATTTCTACTTATTTACGTTTAAGCCATTTACATGGTATGTGATTCTTTTTCTCTTATAATCATACTAAGCACATAGATAATATAAAGATAATGGATATGGGTTATATTCCATTAATTATTATTAATATATAATGTAAAGGCTTCTATACATATATATGTATACCATGGTTATGGACACTAGATGTTGATATTATATATATGTATATTAAAGTTTGGTTACAAAGTTTAGATTTTGGATGTGGATTTTGTCGGATGGCTTCAAAATATATATATTTGGTTGCTATGGTGTTAATGATATGATTATATTATATATATATATAAGTTCTGCCAAATTATATGGATGTATATATATGTAAGCTCTTGACACAATTATATATATAATATGTGTGTAAAGATGTATATGTATATTAATTAACTCATGATTATGTATTCATGATTACGGTATGCATAATTTGTTCCCGTAGAATTTTATATATTCAAAATATATATATATAAGGAGAGAATTTCAGAAAATTGTAGAAGAAGATGAACAGTTTTTTATGCGTTATAATTGTCACGGTTTATAACCGTGACCAATTTTTGCCATAATTGTCACTACTAAAAACAGTGACAAACTTATCACAGTTACCAACAATGACAAAGTATTAGAACTTTTATGTTTATAGTATATTTGATTAATTAAATGATACATCTATTATTTTGTTTATTACTTGTCTAAACATTCTATTAAGGCCAATTTACAAAAAATGTTACCAAAGTGACATCTCTTGTGTAGATAAAGAATGTTTAGATGTTTGTGTTTAATTCATGTGAATATTAATCAATCCAAAGAGGGGTTCATATTTGGCCGAATTTCATACACAATTGTGATGGTAAATACGTGACAATTATCAAGGTAACATAATGTGAATAATAACCCAATCCAAAGATATATTTGTTATTTGACATAATTTATTATTAATATTTGATCATTACAACGAGAGTACCATTTACAATTAATATCATT
Source organism: Lonicera japonica (assembly GCA_021464415.1). Classification (NCBI taxonomy): domain Eukaryota; kingdom Viridiplantae; phylum Streptophyta; class Magnoliopsida; order Dipsacales; family Caprifoliaceae; genus Lonicera; species Lonicera japonica. Next base: position 66,443,420 of record CM038465.1, on the reverse strand, counting down.
GTCCAAATATTTGGTATTAATGTTTTGCCGGGTATCTTGAGATGTTGTCATAAAATTAATCAATTTAAAGACTATTTATTTTCAATTCAGCTTTAAGGATGAAAAATATAACATGTTAATTGTTCTTGACTATATAGACATAAACTTGGCATTGAGAATGTTGGTAGACTTGTCTAAAAGAAACTTTAAATTCAATTACAGTTTTGCATCAGAACGGATAAAGAACTAATATATACTTTTACATATCCTTACTATGGTAATTTTGGTATTTTCGAGAACATATAGAAAGGAAAGTATAAATCGTCCAGTTATCTCAAAATTGATGAATCGAAACAATATGTTGCCAAAGTAACATCTATTGCTGTGAGAATCCGCAAATGCGACCCCCGGGTCTCGTCCCCGTTCGTTGGGCGTCTGAAGCGTCGGAAGGGATTCCGTCGCTCCATTTGCTTGGAGTTGTTTGATGATTCATATCATGTGTCCCTACGTCTATTCTAGATGCAAAGGGGTTCGTTCAGAGTCGCCAGTACGTTTTACGAGAAAACGAACAAAAAGGGTTATGTAAGGGGAAAGGCTACAGATAAGCCTTTCTTTACACATTTTGTCTGCGAAACCAGGATTTTATAGGGTTCGGGAACTATATTACGGTTTGGGAAGGTGTTAAGCATCCATTCCGCCCTTTCGGTCTCTAGTGGTCTTTATATGTTTATTCTATGTTGAAAAACTTGGATGCTTTTACTGACAGTCTACTACTTTTCAAATAAAAACCCTAATTTCTGGGGGAAAACGGGAAAGTGATGAAAACCTTTGTGTTCCGAGATCCGATGTTTTTATTTATTAAAAGGTGTAAATACAAGTGACAAAACCTTTTATTTTGAAAGAATATCCCGTATTATTTCCTCAGATAATGACGGTTTTCTCGTGTTTGCGTTTACTTTTGTAAAAGTTCGAATCTATATCGGGACTAGTTTAATATGGAATCATGACTCTTGAAAGGAGAAATATCAGACACATCGCAGTCTATAGAGAAGACAGGATATGTTGATTTTTTATTCCTAAATAAGTCTTATCAGTCCGGGTTTTGAAAACAGAATTTTGTCCGGACGATAACGTACTTATTCTTCTGATTTTGAAAATGGTTTTATCAGGGTCTTTTGTGTCGAAAATGATAGACTATTTGTAACTTGACAATAATTTTATTCAAATAAAACGTGGACAGAATAACAGAAGTAAAACAAGTACACAGATATCTAATTTTAAATACTAGAAGGGACTTTCTTTACCTTCCCGACGAGAATAATAATAAGAAAGAAAATATAATACGGCAGAGGGATCTCTGGCGATAATAATCTTCTTTTTCTTCAGATATTTCCGAGAAATCGATTCCGGAGACGGGACACGTCGAGTGTCGAGGACAGATTCGATAATTCTTCAGAAATAAGATAATAGTAGAAAAGTGCTTGATAAAAATCAAATCTAAAGCTCCAAATTCTCAGATTCCAATTGCGGCCCCGGAACCCTTGGGGGTGTTGGCCTATTTATACTGCTCGGGGAAGATTGTCGCGACATTTCCCCGAAAAAGGCAAGTGTCGCGCGACATATCTGTTTGTCGCGCGACATTCCTGTATGTCGCGCGACAAGCGGCTGAAGTGATGGGGTCCTGACACTGTGATGTGTCAGAAAGTGGTTGGTCGGGTGCAGAGAGGGATTGTCGCGCGACATATTGGGATTGTCGCGCGACATTCCAATGATTGTCGCGCGACAATGTGATATGTCGTGCGACAATCCTTCATAAAAATAGGTTTGTCGCGCAACAAACCCCCCCGGGGTAGTTTCGGATGCTCGGGTGGGTCCCGGACTCCAAAAACAGTAGTCTCGTAGGTCGTTTAGGGTTCTTGCGGGGGTCACGGATCGGGGTGTCTACAGACCCTCTCGACTCAAGCTCCTTGCTTGCAAGGAATTGAGGCGACTGGAAGAGACTATGATCCATGGCTCCCGCATGAACTCTATCGGAGTGTTTATGCAAAAAGTGCTTGTGAGTGCCTCCGGACAGGGCTTCGTGTTCGGTTTTGCCTCCGGAGAGGGCTTTTGTTACCTCGTTGCCTCTTTCGAGGGCTTTGACTTGCTCCACTTGCCTCAGATGGGAGGACTACCATTGATCTTTTTTGCGCCTCAGGTGGGAGGACTACCATTGCGCCTCAGATGGGAGGACTACCGTTGTGCCTCTCTGGGAGGGCTTCGCCTCAGGTGGGAGGACTACCGTTGTGCCTCTCTGGGAGGGCTTCGCCTCAGGTGGGAGGACTACCGTTGTGCCTCTCTGGGAGGGCTTCGCCTCAGGTGGGAGGACTACCGTTTGTTCCTCTCTGGGAGGGCTTCGCCTCAGGTGGGAGGACTACCGTTTGTGCCTCTCTGGGAGGGCTTCGCCTCAAGTGGGAGGACTACCGTTGTGCCTCTCTGGGAGGGCTTCGCCTCAGGTGGGAGGACTACCGTTTGTGCCTCTCTGGGAGGGCTTCGCCTCAGGTGGGAGGACTACCGTTGTGCCTCTCTGGGAGGGCTTCGCCTCAGGTGGGAGGACTACCGTTGTGCCTCTTTAGGAGGGCTTCGCCTCAGGTGGGAGGACTACCGTTGTGCCTCTCTGGGAGGGCTTCACCTCAGGTGGGAAGACTACCGTTGTGCCTCTCTGGGAGGGCTTCTAGATCTGAAAGAAGAAGAAAAAATGCCTCTGGGAGGACTTTCATGAGTAACTTTTGCCTCTGGAGAGGGCTTGTGATTTTGTGTATTGCCTCCGGAGAGGGCTTATGTTTGTGAATTGCCTCCGGAGAGGGCTTGTGTTTGTGTATTGCCTCCGGAGAGGGCTTGTGTTGGTGAATGCCTCCGGAGAGGGCTTGTGTTTGTGAATTGCCTCCGGAGAGGGCTTGTGTTTATGCATTGCCTCCGGAAAGGGCTTATGTTTATGCATTGCCTCTCTTAAACTGCTAGGGTGAGAGAGAGTAGATTTTTGCGAAGGTGAAAAGAGCTTCTCAGGGTCTATTCCAGATGTCCGTTTCCCTGTATCTTTCTGAACTTTACTCTCATGTTTTCCTCGAGTGAAGATGCTTCACTCAGAAGGCAGTTTTCGGATTTCTTTGCTCTCCGCAGAGTGATGGTCCGAGGTTTTCCAAATCATCTCTTCTGTATCGTGCTGAAAAGAAAATTTGTTTGAAAGTTCAATCTCTGATCTTTATTCTTTTCTTAGTTTTCTCTTTTGGTGGGCCCACATCGTTTTCTGTTTTTCGATGCCCTTATTTCTCCCTCTTTTGGGAAAGACTTTTCCTGGCCTTCTCTGTTTTTTGACCAGGAGTCTTTTCATCCCTTTGTCGTGATCAGGAGCCTTACTCACCCTAAAACGAAGCCCTGAGCCGTTTTTTGGCCTAGCTATCACTTTTGGTGTGGCTCTCCCTGTCACTCTACATTTCTGTTTCTCTCGCTTGCTTTGGGCGCTCATGCGGGTTTCTCCTCTTTTCTACTCTTTCAATTTTTTCCTATTCCCGTCTTATCTCGCTATTCTGCTTTTTCTTATTTGATGGTCTCGGTCCTTCTGTGAGATCAGAGACTACTTTTAATCGTGGCATTCTGTTCTCGCATTTTCCGGAGAGATGATTTGGAAGTTTTCTCTTTGAACTCTTTATCATGGGTGTGCGGTTTTTAGCAATTTTCCAAAAACTGCTTCTCTGAAGTGCCCCTGCAGAAGATAAAATGAGACAAAGGTCAAAAAATCAGGGAGGAGGGGGGATTGTCGCGCGACACTTCGGTGTCTGGCTCTTTGTCGCGCGACAATGTGGCCATTTGTCGCGCGACAAACTGACCCACTATATAAGCCCCTTGCTGAGCTCATTCCACCTCATTCTCTCCTTTCTCTTTCTCTCTCTAGCTCTCTTTTTTCTCTTCTCTCCTAAGCGCGGAAGCTCTGCCGTTTTCTCGATTTTTCCGTCTTCTCTCATATATTTACACACACCCAGATGGATCCCGGACAGCCGGATCGACTTGAGGGCGACCAGGATGAGGTCACCTTTACTGACGCTCAGGGCGTTCTCCGCTGTAGCCCTCACCACGATGATTGGGCGGACCTCGATTGGTATGGTGAGGATGGATAGACCGCGGCGGGCGGTGGTCTACCGTGATGCTATCCGGCTGCTCCAGTCCCGGATGTTCCTTGGCTCTTGATGGAGCCAGTTTCTCACGAGATTCGTCGTCGATCTCTGGTATGTCTTTTCCCTTTTGATTCGTTCGTTTATTTCTGTCGTTTCCTGCATGTTATTTAAACAAACGTTTTAAGATGCATATTTGCTTAAAAATAACGTCCGATTTTAGCGAATACATACTTTTACCTGTGATACCCATAATTTATCCCTATGACCTTATAACTCTCGTAATTACACCAAAGTACCCTCAGGTTTGGAAAATTACATAATTTACCCTTATAATCCTATAACTCTCGTAATTATACCAAAGTACCCTCAGGTTTGGAAAATTACATAATTTACCCTTATAACCCTATAACTCTCGTAATTATACCAAAGTACCCTCAGGTTTGGAAAATTACATAATTTACCCTTATAACCCTATAACTCTCGTAATTACACCAAAGTACCCTCAGGTTTGGAAAGTTACATAGTTTACCTTTATAACCCTTATAACTCTCGTAATTACACCAAAGTACCCTCAGGTTTGGAAAATTATATAATTTTACCCTTGTAACCTTATAACTCTCGTAATTACACCAAAGTACCCTCAGGTTTGGAAAATTACATAGTTTACCCTCATAATCCTATAGCTCTCGTATTTACACCAAAGTACCCTCAGGTTTGGAAAATTACATAATTTTACCCTTATAACCCTATAGCTCTCGTAATTACACCAAAGTACCCTCAGGTTTGGAAAATTACATAATTTTACCCTTATAACCCTATAGCTCTCGTAATTACACCAAAGTACCCTCAGGTTTGGAAAATTACATAATTTTACCCTTATAACCCTATAGCTCTCGTAATTGCACCAAAGTACCCTCAGGTTTGGAAAATTACATAATTTACCCTTATAACCCTATAGCTCTCGTAATTACACCAAAGTACCCTCAGGTTTGGAAAATTACATAATTTACCCTTATAACCCTATAGCTCTCGTAATTACACCAAAGTACCCTCAGGTTTGGAAAATTACATAATTTATCCTTATAACCCTATAGCTCCTCGTAATTACACCAAAGTACCCTCAGGTTTGGAAAATTACAAAATTTTACCCTTATAACCCTATAGCTCTCGTAATTACACCAAAGTACCCTCAGGTTTGGAAAATTACATAATTTTACCCTTATAACCCTATAGCTCTCGTAATTACACCAAAGTACCCTCAGGTTTGGAAAATTACATAATTTTTCCCTTATAACCCTATAGCTCTCGTAATTGCACCAAAGTACCCTCAGGTTTGGAAAATTACATAATTTTTCCCTTATAACCCTATAGCTCTCGTAATTGCACCAAAGTACCCTCAGGTTTGGAAAATTACATAATTTACCCTTATAACCCTATAGCTCTCGTAATTACACCAAAGTACCCTCAGGTTTGGAAAATTACATAATTTACCCTTATAACCCTATAGCTCTCGTAATTACACCAAAGTACCCTCAGGTTTGGAAAATTACATAATTTTACCCTTATAACCCTATATTTATATATACATCTCTCCTTGTTGTCTGTAGTGGGTCGGCCGAGGTTGGGGTTCTCCCAACACTATTTCTATGGAGTGGCGACAGGCACCGACCCCTGTCCAGGAGTTAGTTCTTGCGACTCCTTTTGGCTCTTTCTTTGATGCCCTACCGGAGCGGGTATCTCGGGCTGCAGTCTTGGTGTCGGCACTGGCATGTCATTGGTGGGACACTACTCATACCTTCCACTGGAGCTGGGGAGAGATGACGATGACCCCCCTCGATCTATTTGCTTTGACCGGGATTCCTTCAGGGGGGTCCCTATTCAGATTGATGTCCCTTTGCGTCTGACAGCAGAGGGCATCGTTGGTGCACTAGGATGGTTCCCGGAGCGACGGAGTTCTGGTGACACGATTCCTCGAGCTGTTTTGGTTACGCGGCTAGCCACAGAGAGAGCTCGGTTAGTTGCTTCGGGGGTGCCGATGACCCGTCAGGAGGCGCGCCAGTATGCCCGCGTCTTTCTTCTACTGACACTCCATGATCTGTTTGAGGCTCGTGGGGGGGACACGGCCCATCTCTGGTGGCTGCCCTATCTCCGGGACTTTAGCATCATGTTCGACTATGATTGGGGCGGTTTTATTCTTGCCGTCCTCTATGATGCTATGGATCAGGTTTCTCGCCACCTAGCCCTGAACCTTAAGGGCTTTTCTCTGCTGTGGGAGGTACATACTTTAGTCCTTTTATCTTTGCTTCAGTCCTTTTATTATCTGTTGTTTTGCTGATTTCTCTATGCTTTTTCTTCTCAGAGTTGGTTTGTGGCGTACACCCGTCTGGGTCGTGCCCAGGTGGATCTCCTCGTTGAGAACGAGGATCAGTTCCCCTTTCTCCGCCGATTCATTGCGGGGAACTACAGGGCTCCCTATGTATACCGGACTCGGGAGACCGGAGCTGCTGCTGTCCACGACCTGCAGGAGGAGCAGGTAAATATTTTAGCATTCTTGTTTTTTAATAGTCAGATAGAATATATAATTTACTGAAATAAAATGCTGTTCTCTTTTCAGATTGAGTGGGCCCCTTGGGGCGATCTGGGTCTCCATTTTGGGTATAGCCGTGCTTTGACCGCCTCGAGGACCAGGCGGCTTATCCGGGATGAGTACGGCCTTCACTTCTATTTAGGCGAGAGGGTCATTCGCCTGCACACACCGTCCCAGTGGCCTCGTGTTCCATTATTCCCCCCTGTTCTGATGAGGCGGACGGGCGAGATTGATCCGGTGACGGTGCAGGCCTTGGTCGACGGACTCGGCTTTCAGACGTTCACTGAGGAGGGAGACTACGCTATTTTTGCTACTCGTTATCTGATGCGGGAGCCGAAGGGGACTCGGGGACGGGTCTTCTATGAGAGATACCGGGCATTGGGAGGTGATCCTTATTACATACGGGGACAGACTCATTTAGCTAGGGCGATTCCGGGTCATCTGCCACCTGTCCCTGATCAGAGGGACATCATTTGGATTCCGAGGAGACAGGACCCGAGGGTGAGAGAGGTGTCCCTGCTGCTGCTGAGGGAGGTGATGGTGGGCCCGAGGGTGTGATGATATATCCGAGGGTGGCGAGGGAGGTGGGACAGCGGCGGTTCCTGAGCAGCCGCCCAGACGACACCTAGAGAGGAGCAGCCTGCTGAGGGCTTCGAGTTCCCTACCGGCCCTTCTGTGTCTCCGGAGGTCCTTTTTGATGCTGCTGAGGTTGCTGAGGGGAGAGCCGATTTTTCGAGCGGTCCTGGGAGCCTGCGGACCTCGGGGCAGATTATGAGCAGTTTGGGCGGACCCCTCCTGCTGCGGCGACCACCCTCCCTTGAGGGCGACGGCTGTGGTGGATCCTCCGGGTGTCCGTACCTATGCTACGTTGACTCCTCTCCCGTCGACTGCTATGGGTCCTCCTGCCCGATCTCCAGGTCTCGGCGGTTCTTCCTCCGGCTTCCTTGTTCCCGATCCATGAGGAGGGCGGGTCCACTTTGCTGCTGTACCGGCGGGTTCGTCCGTCCTCCGATAGACCTTCCGCCACTTCCCGGGAGATTTCTTATGTCGGTGCTGGTTCACATCGGTACACGGTTCCTGAGTATCCTCTTCCTGAGGACGCTTTTGACTTCTTGGGCGGCCGCCCCGGTGATGAGGTACCTACTCTGACTTTCTTGACACTTTTATCTCTATATATTTATTTATCTCGATCGTGCTGATTCTCTTATCTTATGTCTTTCACAGCGGGTGAGTATACGGGTGGCGGATCTGAGAGCTTGGCATGCCAGCAGCACCTCTACAACTGGAACTTGCTCCAGTACGTTGGTCGAGACCCTCCAGCTTACATGTGTGACTAAATCAGAGGGCAATTGACGTCTCTTTACGGCCGGGGGACCCTCTGACTTCTTCTCATGCCCGGACGGAGTCTCGGAGGAGTAGTAGCCGGACCTCCAGGCGTTCTCGATCCTCGGTGATCCGTCCCACGGCTCCTGCCCAGTCGACGGGGCCTTCCCCGGCGGTGGTTCCTCCTACTCAGGGCGTCCCAGTGGTCGACCTTTCTCCGGAGGAGGGTTCGGGTGATAGTGGGAGCGTGTCCAAACGCGCCCGAGTAGATTAGTTTTCCCTTTCTGCACTTAGTGTTTAGTTCGGACAGATATGTACTTATTTAGACATGTTTATACAGATATTTAGTTTTTAAAAACTGCTTTTTATTGGATTTATGAAACATCTTTATTTGTGTGTGATTATACTTTTATTCTCTGTATGTGAAAAAAATATATACACACATATATATATATAAGAGTCGGCAATTTAGAAGTCATATCTCGTAGTGTAGTGATATTTTTCCTGTAAACAAAGAGCAAAGTGAGAACAAGAAAGCATCCAAAAATGATTCTTTTGGCAATCATGACTGCTATGTGTAGAAAGAACAAAATTAGGGTGACCCCAAAGAAGTTTGTCGCGCGACAATCCCTCCCGGATATGGGTTTGTCGCGCGACAAACATGTACAGGTCCCTCCTTTTTTGCTATAAATACACCCATCTTCCTTCCTCCATCCCCACACCTCTCCACAATGTCTTCCTATCGTACAAACTCTGATTTTTCTTTCATTAATGCTCGGGATGCTTTGGTATCTTCTGAAAACGGCTTGAACTTCGGTGCATTCAGTCCTTTGGCGGGCTGGTGTCATCGCCCTGTAGATTTTTCCTTTTTGTTAGGCGCTTTGCATTTTTGGAGCCCTGTGGATCACCTTTTCCGTTTTGGGCTTGACGAGCTCTGCCCGACTTACGAGGAGTTTTCCTGGCTGCTACGTTCTGACGTCTGTCTCCCAATGGCAGTTCCCATAGAAGAAATCGGTCCCCGTGACATGCTAATTGCTCTGTTAGCCATTCCCCCGGCGGCCTGTGATGGTTTTATTACCGATGGTTTTCTTGACCTCCATAAAATGGTGAGGTTCTTTCATCGTTATGAAGATAGGGCCTCTTACGGCGTGGGGCGTACTGTAGCGGCCCTGATTTGCCTGGTTTCTGATATGCTGCTGGTGACGGGTTCTTCCCGTGTTGATCCGACTATCCTGAGTCTGATTTACCAGGCTAGAAATAGGGAGTCTATAGTGCCGATCATTCTTGCAGAGACCCTGAATGGTCTTGATGATGTTCAACGGGGGGCCTCGTCCTTCTTCCGGGGGAGTCCGCGTCTGCTATACATGTGGTTGCTAGAGCGCTTTCGATCGGCGGGTTTCAACATAGCTCGGCTCGACAATCCGACTCATTTCTTCCATCGGCCTCTCTTTGGTGCTTTGACCATGTCTTCCTCTGATTGAACGGTATGGTTTTCGGAGAACTTTCGGGCTATCCGGTGGAACATTCCTTGGTGGAAGCTGAGGGCGATGGTACTTAGCACTGGGGGTCAGAACTATGTTCGGCTCCGCGGGCTCTGGTTCACTTCCTTTTATCTCCCTGGGCATCTTTTTCGGCAATTTAACATTCCTCAGGAGGTTCCCCTTGGTCTGAACAACTTCTCTTCTGAGTCTAAATTTGTGACCCCACATGTTTCTTTATCAGTAGAGAGGATGTGGCGTGCTCGACTGACTCGTCGGTTCAACTATGTCCGTTTTGGTATTACCCGGCCCCTCCGGGCTGATATCATCCGCTCTTGCTGGCAATCTCTGGAAGGAGAACTGATCGACGACCCCTTTCAAATGGAATGGTTCCGGTTCATGGATACGGAGGCTACTGATGATAACATTGTCTTTGCATATCAGATCTTGGACGAAGCTCGGATCGATTTGGCTATTGAGGACCCAGTGTGGCCAACCCCTAGGGATTAGTTTCTTTCGTATTTGTTATGTCTCCTTTGTAACCTTCGGTGTTCTGAACCACCTTTTAATAATATATGAGAGACTGTTTGTGGAAAATAAATTTATTTACAAAGTTTAAACCGGGCCTGAAGTCACTTCTCAGGTTGCCTACGTTCCCCTTTTTGATTTTCACAAAGAACAAGAAGTTTTGAGTAGGGGCTCAGGTTTACGTAGTTCTTATTACATGTCACACCTATTGATAATACTTCTTCAGTCGATCCATGTTGACTGGTGAATGTAGTAACTGTCCATCCAAATCAGTGAGTATAGCGGCACCTCCTGTATCGATTTCTTTGACGATGTACGGCCCTGTCCACTTCTGCCCGAACTTACCCCTCGGATCTCTGGCTGGTTCTCTAATTTCTTTCAATACAATATCGTTCTTATTGATAACTCGAGTCCTCACTTTCTGGTTAAATGCTCGAGCGATTCTCTTCTGATACCCCTGATGGTGGTATGCGGCTTTCAATCTCTTTTCATCTAGTAGGGCTAACTCGTTATAACGTGCCTGGACCCACTTCAGTTCATTGACTTGATTTTCTAGTATTACACTGAGGGAGGGGACTTCTAACTCAACAGGGAGGACTGCTTCCATCCCGTATGTAAGAGAGAACGGGGTTGCCCCGGTGGAGACCCTCTCGGTGGTGCGATATCCCCACAATGCATAGGGTAATTTCTCAGGCCAGTCTCGACAGGTGTCGGTCATCTTGCTTAGGATATTCTTCAAATTTTTGTTGGCGGCTTCTACTGCCCCATTGGTTTGTGGCCTGTATGGCGAAGACCTGTGTCTGGTAATACCGTATTCTTCCATGACGGTATTAGCTTCTCCTTCAAAGTGGGTGCCGTTATCTGAGATGATCTCGTGTGGGACTCCATATCGGCAAACAATGTTCCTTTTGATGAATCGGGCAACTTTTCTGGCATCCAGGGTCTGGTAAGACTCGGCTTCCACCCATTTGGTGAAGTAGTCGATGGCTACTAGTATGAATTCATGGCCGTTGCTGGCTTTGGGCGAGATTTTCCCTATGACGTCGATTCCCCAAGTTGCGAAAGGCCAGGGAGCAGTCATGTTGTACAACTCTTTTGGAGGAAGCTTCTGGGATTTAGCATAGATTTGGCATTTGTGACAACGGCGTACATGGTCAGCACAGTCGGTTTGTAGGTAGACCAGAAATACCCTTGCCTGATGATCTTGCGGGCAAGTGTATGCCCGCTCATATAAGGTCCGCAATCGCCCCCATGTATCTGATCCATCATTCTAACCGATTCTTCTTCGGTGAGACATTGAAGATGAGTCCCGTCGTAGTTCCTTTTATATAATCTTCCGGCACAGAGTATGAATCCTGATGCTAGTCTTCTGAGGGTGACCCGCGTTCTCTTGTCTGTTTCCTCGGGATACTGGTGGTTCTTCAGAAGGTTCCAGATGTCATAAAACCAAACGGTCGAGTCACCGTTTTTTTCAGTTTCTACCTCAAGGGTCATGCAGTGCGCGGGTCCTGATTTCTTTTGTACCGTGAGGGTTATTTCTTTCATCCCCTCCGGAATATCGATCATAGATGCCAGAGTTGCCAATGCGTCAGCAAAACTATTCTGGGACCTGGGGATATAGTAAAACTCCACATGCTCGAACTTTCCTGCGACATCCTCTAGTCGGGCGAGGTAAGGGACTAATTTCTCATCTCTGATCTTCCATTCCTTCAGAACTTGGTGGACCACTAGTGCTGAATCTCCGTATACCTGTATTCTCTTTATACCCTTTTGAAGAGCGATCTCTAACCCGAGTATGCATGCTTCATATTCGGCCATGTTGTTGGTGCAGAAAAAGTCCAGACGATATGAAACCGGGGAGTGAGTTTGGTCCGGAGAAATTAACAGGATGCCTATCCCGTTTTCGTTTCGATTGGCGGCCCCGTCAAAGTACAACTTCCAGTCTTCATCGATCTCGACGTTCATGATGGTTTCGTCCGGGAACTCGGCTTCTTCTAGCATGTCTCCTAATATCGGATTGTGGGCCAAGTAATCAGCTATGATCTTGCCTTTGACTGCCTTTTGGGTCATGTAGGTGATGTCGAATTCGGAGAGTAGAAACAACCATTTTGTCATTCGGTTCGAGAGAGCCGGTTTCTCGAAGAGGTATTTCAACGGATCGATCCGTGATGCCAGGATGACTGGGAAAACTAGCATATAGTGCCGTAGTTTCTGTGTTACCCAGACGAGAGCGGTACACGATTTCTCCAATGGTGTGTAGTTTATCTCAAACGGGGACAGCTTTTTGCTGAGGAAATAGATGGCCTGCTCCTTCCAGGTATCGGTCAGGTGCTGGGCTAGCATTGCTCCCGCAGCCGAATCAGTGACGGTTAGGTATAAGATTAGTGGCAGTCCGGTCTGGGGAGGGGCTAACACTGGGGGTTTGGAGAGGTATTCTTTGATTCTATCAAAAGCTTCTTGGCACTGGCCGTCCCACTCTCCTGGTGAAGATTTCCTCAGGAGTTTGAAGATGGGCTCGCAAGTCTGAGTGAGCTGAGAGATGAACCTACTGATGTACTGCAGATTACCCAAAAATCCTCGGACTTCTTTCTCGGTACGAGGTTTAGGCATGTCTTGGATAGCTTGAACTTTAGCGGGGTCCACCTCGATTCCCTTTTTACTGACGACATATCCCAGGAGTTTTTATTTGGTTACCCCGAACACACATTTCTGCGGGTTGAGTCTCATCTGATATTGGCGGAGCCGATCAAATAAGGTTCGCAAGGCTGGTACGTGGCCTTTCCTCTCTTTTGACTTGATTATCATGTCGTCTACATACACCTCTACTTCTTTGTGAATCATGTCGTGAAAGATAGCCGTAGCTGCCCTCTGATACGTTGCCCCGGCGTTCTTTAGCCCAAATGGCATAACGGTGTAGCAGTATGTTCCCCACGGTGTGATGAATGCTGTTTTCTCTTGGTGATCTGGGTGCATCTTGATCTGGTTATATCCGACAAAACCATCCACAAATGACTTCAGGGTGTGGTTGGCAGTATTATCTACTATCAAATCGATGTTGGGCAAGGGAAAATCGTCTTTTGGACAAGCTTTATTGAGATCCCGGTAATCCACACACATGCGGACTTTCCCATTAGCTTTTGGAACAGGCACGATGTTGGCTAACCACGAAGGGTATTCGATTACCCGCAAGAAACCCACACTTAATTGTTTCATCACCTCTTCTTTCACTTTTAAGGACCATTCTGGCGTAAGTTTCCTCAGCTTCTGCTTGACGGGCCTAAATTCTGGCTTGGTGTGTATCTCGTGCATGACTATCTGGCTGTTCAAACCTGGCATATCCGCATAAGACAAGGCGAAGACATCCACATACTCTTTCAGAGTTTGTGTGAATTCTTCTCTTTCTGTCTCACTTAGGCTTGCCCCAATGCGAACCTCTCTTCTTTCCTCATCTGTTCCGAGGTTAATCACAAGAGTGTCTCCTTCCTCGCTTTGTATACGCTGCTCCTCCCGTTCTGGGTGTTCGTTCAGTCTTTCTAACTCCTTATAAGCTATTACAGAATTACAAATAACAGGATAACGCAACACAGAGTTTTCTTCATTGATAATAGTGTTTACAGGTACAAGTTTAAAGAGTAAATCTAGGAGTGGCTCTTTCCTAGCCTTACTTTTACTCTCACCTCTCACCTCTCACCCTTACAATTTCACTCTTTTCTCTTTCCCTTTGGTAGTCTGGATCAGCGTATATCAGGTGTACGGGGTCATCCCTTGGCTCGTCATCCCCTAGAACCATGATGTCAAAAAGATCTCCGATCATTTCTTCCTCCTTGTCTGTCTTGTCTTCATTTCCTTCTTTCAACCCGATCGTTAATTTGGTGGAGAAACCGTGTTCAATGCTTTCTTTGACATATAGGTCCTCTTCATAGAAGATTTCCCATCCCGGCAGGTTCTCTCCGTCACTGTTTCTCCAAGGTTCCTGAAAACCGCAAAAGGGGAAGTCCTCTCATTCTTTGACAAAAAACCCGTTCAAAGAGCTGAAACTCGGATACTGATGCCCTCGGCCCTTTTTTGCTGATCGTCTTCTTCAGTGTGTTGGTACCCCAAACCTTCCCTTTCGTACCTCGTTACCGGTTCCAAGGCTTGAAGTAGTCCTGATTGTCCCATTCCTAGGCCGGCTCCAGTAAATATTTCATCATTCTTAGCATATTTGTAATCTTGGTGCTGAGACCGGGGATATTGTCTGGGGGAAGATATTCGATTATCTGAGTGCTGAGAATTTGTACTTGAGGCTCATAAGAAAAGCCTCCTAACTGTATGCTCTGGCTCCCGATTCCCAAAACAGGTAACTCCACATCTGCCAAGGTCCTTTCAGGATCTCCTTGGATGGTAATTATGTTCCCTTCAAACGGTATCTTGATCTTTTGGTGCAAGGAGGAGGGGAGTGCTCCTATGTCGTGTAGCCACGCTCTTCCTAGCAGGAGGTTAAAACTGGAGGGAATGTCTATGATTTGGAAATCGGCCGGAAAAATTCCGGGACCGACCATGAGATCAAGCTTCAGAGAACCCAGAACGGCCCTCCTGGTATTATCATAGGCCCTGACGGTTACGGCGGATGGTGAAAGCTCTGAATCCAAGATACCCAAGCATCTGGCAGTCTTCAGGGGGCAAACATTTATGGTTGACCCATTGTCGATGAGGACTTGTGGCAAGATCTTCCCTCGGGTTCGGACGGTGATGTGGAGAGCCAGGCTGTGTTTTCTCCCCAATGGAGACAAGTCTTCATCTGAAAATGACAGACTTCTTTGGACTGTAAGTGACCCGATCATGTTTGGCAGTTGTTCGGGTGTGGAGTCCGGTGATATCACGGCTTCGTCCAGAAGTTTGATGAAAGCGGTCCTGTGGGGTTTGGAGGCAACCAAGAGGCCCCAAATGGTGATGTGTGCCTGGGTCTTCTTCAACTGCTCAAGCACTCTATCTTCTCCTATTTCCTTAGGTGGCGGTGTTTTCTCAGCATCCGGTGGTGGTTGGTATACCCTTCCTGAATGGGTGATTTGTTGGATCCAAAGGGATGCCTGGTTTGATTCCTCTGAAGTTTCTGACGATTCTGGCTCTGTCGACCAACTGAAAGTCCCGGGGGAGGTTTCTGTCATACAGATTGTCTCCCTGGGGGGGTTTTGGGATTTCCATGATTGTTTCTTCTTATTCTGGGTCCATCCTATCCCAGATTTTCCGGGATTGGTTTTGATTGTGAGTGGTTGTGAGATCTCCTGATTTGTTTTTCCTAAACCCTGCTCGGGTAGGAAGTTCATTTTGGCCATCCATTGGTCGATTATTGGATTGAGGCCTGGGGTAACTTGAGCCTTTGCTGGCAGTACAATGAGTGCCCTGTAGGTTGGGTCATCTCGAATGAGTCCCATGGGATCGAAGCCTTCTTCATCAGTGGTCAAGGCATTAATCCCTGCAGGTGGAGCATGGTTAGGAAGTGGATTGTTAGTAACATTGGGCCCGCCGGGTGCGGGGATGGTTCCGGCTTCAATGAGGTCCTGGATTCGATGGCGGAGAGCTAAACAGCGTTCCGTGTCATGGCCTGCCGCTTGATGGTACGCACAGTTCTCATTCATTCTCCAAGTGTTGGGAATAGGGTTTGGTGGGGGGCGTGGGTTGAGTGGAGCGACTAGTCCAGCTTTTTGGAGTAGTTCCAGGCTCTTAACCAGAGTAGTGGGGAGGGTGCAGAAATTTCTCCTTTTCTTGGCCTCGGTGTTTGAAGAGTCTCCCTGCGTAGGCCAATTCATTGGGGGGACTTGCGGTGACTGCTGGAATGGGTTTTGTTGATACGGGTACGAGCTTAGTTGGTTTACGGCTGGAGTGGCCGTCTTTCTTCCGGCGTAAGAGGCTTTCTTGGTATCGGTTTCAACTTTCTTGGCCAGTTCTTCCTCTACTTGTGACCCCATACTCAACAGGGCTCTGAAGTGTGGGAATACGTGCTTTCCCATGCAACTCAGTACGGCTGGAGTGAAATTCTTCTGAATGATTTCCAGCTGTTCTTTTTCATCGGGTCGTTTGGACATTTGGGAGGCCATCTCCCTCCAGCGGGTGACAAAGTCGCTGAAGCTTTCTTTCTCGCCCTGTTTGGCCATTTTCAGGTGTTTACGGGTAATTTCCAAATCCTCGTTGGACCCGTATTTGGTCATAAATTCTTTGACGATATCTCCCCAAGTCTGCGTGTGATGCCTTTCTAGACCAAAGAACCATCTCAGGGAGGCTCCCGTGAGAGTCATGTGAAAGGCTTGTGCTAATTCCGGCTCTCCACAACCGGACACTTGCATGGATCTGATGTAGGACTGTAGGTGAGTTTTAGGGGGCGTGGTTCCAGTGAACTTGGTGATGGAAGGGAGTTTGAATCCCTGGGGTAATCTCGCTTCTGGGTAGAGGGAGAAGGCATTCATATCCGTGATCTCGTCTGCACCTTTTATTAGGGACACCCCCTTCTGTAGGACCCTCATCTGCTCTTTCAGCTTCTTCATTTCCTCACTCTCTCTTGACATCTCGTCGGGCTGTTCCCGTGCTATTACCGATTCTGCATATACTGCCCGAAGTCGGTTGATGTCTGGGTATTCATTAGGGAGGGCTGCTGGGGCCAGTGGTGGAATGGGTTTTGCGGGAACTTGTGGCCATGGTTGGTATTGGGGGTCAAAACCGGGTTGTACTTGGGGTTGCGGCCAGACTATGGGTGGCTCCTGCTGTTGGTAAGTGGGGCCTGAATCCGGGGCCCATTGGTTCTGATTGTTGGGGTCGGTTTGAACGGGACCAATTACGATAGGGCCCGTTTGGGGTGGATTGGTTCCTTGAACTGGGGGGAGTACTTGTGAAGACTGTCCTTGGTTCGGATCTCGATTCGGTGGTAGTCGATCAAACCCAGGTGGTGCAGTTCGTTCGGCTGATAATTCTTCTATTCGGATCCGGGTACCCTGTTGCTCGTTCGTGAGGTTTGCCAGATCCCTGCTGACGGTCATGAGTAAACGGTGCATTTCGGCTAGGGTTGGCTAAGCTGATGATGCCTCGGCTAGGCTCTGATCTGTCTCTCGATTCTCACGTTCATCGGCCATTTCAGGTGTGCTTGGTCTTACTAGTCTTCCGGTGTGATCACGGCCGGCCCAACCTTCCAGTCTGTTTGTTGCTTTACGACTGTAGACGAAACCACGTGGCGAAGATGAAGGAAGACTGTGATGCGACTCGATTTTTTCCAAAAGAACCACTAAAAATTGCCGAGAAGAGCCTCGGATGTAAAAGGGCGTCCAAAAGTAAGCCGTAAGGTGGTACATCCCCTACGGCTGTTTGACAAGTGTTTTAACTTGACTCGATCTTATATGCAGCGCAGGTGTACGAACGGTTAAGGCTTCAGGCTCCCTCCTTTTTGGCAAGACCTTGCGATATACCCCAGGGGCGGGTACATGCAAGAGCCTTTTGATATACTTCCCGGGTACGTGAGTGTTCTCGTCACTCGATATACCTCGGGGGCGTACTTGGCCAAGAAGAGTGGAAGTAAATGCTTTCGGTTTATGTTGGCCCAAGCAAGCCAACTCCCTACTCACTTATAATACTTCCGAGGGTTTGGGGTAAATTCACACTCGTAGAACCAATGCATGATTTGTGATAGTGCGTGTGAAAAAGGTTGGGTTTACAAATATCATTATCTTGATTACGTATTTTTTTTTTTTTGAAAAATTCCCTTTTTCTGAAAAAATGTTTCTTCTCAATCAATTAACATAAGTAGGGAAAGCAGAAAAAAGCAAGTTATTCAAATAAACAAAAGTCCACATATAAGAGTCTAGTTCTCTAGTGTCCCCAGCAGAGTCGCCACTGTGAGAATCCGCAAATGCGACCCTCGGGTCCCGTCCCCGTTCGTTGGGCGTCTGAAGCGTCGGAAGGGATTCCGTCGCTCCATTTGCTTGGAGTTGTTTGATGATTCATATCATGTGTCCCTACGTCTATTCTAGATGTAAAGGGGTTCGTTCAGAGTCTCCAGTACGTTTTACGAGAAAACGAACAAAAAAGGTTGTGTAAGGGGAAAGGCTACAGATAAGCCTTTCTTTACACATTTTGTCTGCGAAACCAGGATTTTATAGGGTTCGGGAACTATATTACGGTTTGGAAAGGTGTTAAGCATCCATTCCGCCCTTTCGGTCTCTAGTGGTCTTTATATGTTTATTCTATGTTGAAAAACTTGGATGCTTTTACTGACAGTCTACTACTTTTCAAATAAAAACCCTAATTTCTGGGGGAAAACGGGAAAGTGATGAAAACCTTTGTGTTCCGAGATCCGATGTTTTTATTTATTAAAAGGTGTAAATACAAGTGACAAAACCTTTTATTTTGAAAGAATATCCCGTATTATTTCCTCAGATAATGACGGTTTTCTCGTGTTTGCGTTTACTTTTGTAAAAGTTCGGATCTATATCGGGACTAGTTTAATATGGAATCATGACTCTTGAGAGGAGAAATATCAGACACATCGCAGTCTATAGAGAAGACAGGATATGTTGATTTTTTATTCCTAAATAAGTCTTATCAGTCCGGGTTTTGAAAACAGAATTTTGTCCGGACGATAACGTACTTATACTTCTGATTTTGAAAATGGTTTTATCAGGGTCTTTTGTGTCGAAAATGATAGACTATTTGTAACTTGACAATAAGTTTATTCAAATAAAACGTGGACAGAATAACAGAAGTAAAACAAGTACACAGATATCTAATTTTAAATACTAGAAGGGACTTTCTTTACCTTCCCGACGAGAATAATAATAAGAAAGAAAATATAATACGGCAGAGGGATCTCTGGCGATAATAATCTTCTTTTTCTTCAGATATTTCCGAGAAATCGATTCCGGAGACGGGACACGTCGAGTGTCGAGGACAGATTCGATAATTCTTCAGAAATAAGATAATAGTAGAAAAGTGCTTGATAAAAATCAAATCTAAAGCTCCAAATTCTCAGATTCCAATTGCTGCCCCGGAACCCTTGGGGGTGTTGGCCTATTTATACTGCTCGGGGAAGATTGTCGCGCGACATTTCCCCGAAAAAGGCAAGTGTGGCGCGACATTC
Source organism: Lonicera japonica (assembly GCA_021464415.1). Classification (NCBI taxonomy): domain Eukaryota; kingdom Viridiplantae; phylum Streptophyta; class Magnoliopsida; order Dipsacales; family Caprifoliaceae; genus Lonicera; species Lonicera japonica. The sequence continues at coordinate 66,424,274 of CM038465.1, read as the reverse complement.
CTGTTTGTGGCGCGACATTCCTGTATGTCGCGCCACATTCCTGTATGTCGCGCCACATTCCTGTATGTCGCGCGACAAGCGGCTGAAGTGATGGGTCCTGACACTGTGATGTGTCAGAAAGTGGTTGGTCGGGTGCAGAGAGGGATTGTCGCGCGACATTCCAATGATTGTCGCGCGACAATGTGATATGTCGTGCGACAATCCTTCATAAAAATAGGTTTGTCGCGCAACAAACCCCCACGGGGTAGTTTTGGATGCTCGGGTGGGTCCCGGACTCCAAAAACAGTAGTCTCGTAGGTCGTTTAGGGTTCTTGCGGGGGTCACGGATCGGGGTGTCTACAATTGCTAGATTTGTTTATTTTGACAAAATTAGAGGTGTATGCTTATTATTCATGCGGATACTAACCGGCCCAAAAGAAGGGAATTATTTGGCGGAATAATAAGAATACTTGCTATAATAAATATGAGATTAATTTTTATGGATCTATTAGGTTTTCCATGTGAATAATAACTGGCCTAAAGGAAAGTTATTATTTGATAGGATTTGACTTATATATTTGATTGCTGCATGAAGATGGCCACTTAAAAGTTAATATATTTGTTTATATATAAGCATAATAATTGTGAGCATGTTAAATTAACATTCAGTTTCTAATTTTATTTTTATTTCTACCAACATCGTTATAGATTTTGAAAATTCTTGAAAATATTGAGTTTGGGGGGGGGGGGGGGAAGATAAGGTTTATAATGTTATCTTTGATAAGGTATTAATTTTCTTGTTAGATATTATTAATAGTAATCATAATTTTAATTCTGATTAACTGGTTAAGAGATAATTAATAAAATCAAGAAAATCTAGAATATCAAGACAACAATAAATAATCTTCCCAATAAAGATTAACAATTTTAAAAGAGTCAAACTTAATAACCTCAAGAAAAAATATCGTCCAGGAAACTAATATACATAAGCGTATATTAAGATGTTATTTCTCAGTGGAAATATCGAAGAAACGACATATACAGTGCAACTGCAAAGTTTAGTATCAAGGAGATACAAAATATACAGTTTGTAAATCAAGAAATCCATCTATGTGTCTGAGCAAGTTGCTTGTGATTGGTACTACAAATTCCATCAATTTACCACCTCATACGGTCTCGAGGCTAAGGTGATGGATGCTAGTATATACCATAAGATCAGTGGGAGTAAATTGACATTCCTGGGGACTATGTAGATAGTATTCTACTTGTTGATAATGATATAGGTTTATCATATGAAATCAAGAAATTTCATATAAAGAATTTAAAGTTGAAAGATCTCAGCGATATACTCTTTTGCAAAAAACACTCAAGTATTAAGTTATCATTAGGTTATTGCAAAAGAGTTATATCGAAAAAATATCTTGTCAGATTTTTTGGCATATAAGACTAAATTCTAGGGAATACTCCTATTATTAAAGGACACAAATTAAGTATAAAGTTTACATAAGTGTTGGATATTGGAAATATTATTCATGGTTCAGTATTAATGCATTTGGTTTTAGCGTATGAAGGGGAATGTTTGGTATATGTTTTATGGAATGAACTAATAAAGGCAGCAATCAAGATTTAACAATATTCATAAAGATTACATGCTCATATTTTGGAATCGAATCAGTTTGAAATCATTTGGTATTTTGATTATGTATTAAGGTTACGATTGTCACAAAGGTTGCATAAGGTATTAAAGAATCATTAAAGTTTAATTATGACATAGAGTTCTTCTTATTATTAAGAAGATAAGTTCGAAGTTGACAAGTATGAATAGAGCATATAAGGATAACTCCACTGATACAAATCTACTCGCCGAAGGCTAGATAGCCTGGGCTATTACGGTTAACTTGGTTGTGGGGTATTGTTTACTTGATGGTGTGACAGTTTAGTGGGAGTTTGTGGGTACTTCCTTATATTTAAACATACTAGCTTGTAATTTTTCGATCGAATAAAGGATTTGGTTTTGACTTTAAATGTTTGATTTCCATTTTGGTAATGACATTAAGGGGAAAGCTTAAGGACTGATCTCAATCAAGCAAAGTATGACCAGTTGGAAATAGGCATGTGTAAATCACATTGCATGTAATTTTCATGCTACGCACCATGATTGATCTATGTCATTTGGCTGTGTTAGTATACGTGACCATTGATAGGTCGAGTTACGATTAATGTAACAAAGATCGCTTTAATCCTATGTCAGTGTTGTTAATGGACGAGATTATTCGGATACCCTCGGGTCATGATAACATGTTTTGGAGCTCACTAAGGTTAAACACATTTATCAGAAGGATGCATATGTGGTCCAGTGGGAGATTGTTGGATTAATTTTATATTAATACAATTAAGGACCACACATGTATATAATTAATGTATGTGTTATCATTTATAAGCCTAAATTCAAGTGATCTAAATTGAGGTTTTAAATAGGCTTCAGGGTATATTTGTCATGGAATTAATGTGTAGATACCTATGGGCAATTTCTAATTCTATGGGGGCCAGAATTAGAAATAGTGGAAGTTGCCAACCACCGTCAACCGCCACCAACCGCTATATATATATGAAGGGTTATGGTCCCCAACCCCCCTCCCCACAATGTCATTTTTCTAATATCCTCTTAAGAGAGAAACTTAAGTATAAAGAGGGAAAGGGTTGGAAGATCATCTTGTATTCGCGCTTCCGCTCAAACGCTATCAATAAATTCGGGTACGCTTTTTCTTATGCTTTCTTAACAATATGACGTGATATGCAATCGATCCTTATATTTTAAAATTCTTATGGATTTAATTCTTTTAGTTTTCTCTTTAAACGATATGATATGACAAATCAAAATATGAACAAGGCTCGCTCAAGCACGCCAAAACACGACTAACATGATTACAATATATTGTTGCATTTTAATAAAAACAATATGGACGAATTTTCTTATCTCATTTAGACGCAACAAAACATAATTGACAAGACCAACATGACATAACTCTAATTTTGTGCCAATTTCATTCCATACTTTAGATACGAACACGACACAGCCTCGTGTCGATTTTCATACCAAATTCGCTTTGTGATGTGTTTTCATGTTGTTTTCAAAATTGTCTAATTTAGCTAGAACCAGCTTTTGAAAGGTAAGAAGTCCAGATTCACTTCTGCACTTCTCATTGTAATAAATTAAAAGTAAAATCTTGTTTGCAGCCTATATTTTAAAGATATGATTATGGCATGAATCTCGAGAGCTTTGCCACTGAACTGAAGTATAATCATGTGAACTCTTCAAGTACTTAATATATCATTAGTCTCTCATTGGGATTAAAAAGATTTTTTGCTACAATGTGCATTAACTCCTTGAACCATAGCTTAATTTTTTGAGTAAAATCGAAACACCGATAAATCTTAGATTAAGTGTTTGAGGGAGGGAAAATACAATGTACTGATGAATATGATATTCAATATTGTTTGAGGGAAGGAAAATACAATATAGTTTCCAAAGTTCAAACTTGAGACCACATCTATAATACAAATTAGAGTTTTACTATTCATCAACAACGATCGCTCAGATTAATATTCCAATGATTACAAGATACTAACATAAATCCAATGACTTAGATAGGTTGTGATAAATCTGTAATATTCAACAACATCATGAGTCAAATTAACACATTTCTGAAAGAACAATAATTTACAAGATGCTATTTTCTTTTATATCTCTTTTCTCATGTTCTCTTTCCCTGTTATTGTCTTCCTTTAAAAAAAACGACATTCTTTAAAATAATAAAAAAACAAAAGTAATTTTTTTTATAAGAATATTATTTTGGTAGATTATTAAAGTTTTATACTTTTTATTAAAGATACTTGTATTTTCTTAGGAATGCTTTTTCCTGTTCATCCTCTTCAATAATGTTTGATTGGAAAAAAATATTAATATATTAAGTTCCAAACTTCCAATTGTATTTTGATTTAATTTCGACCAAACAAAAAGAGAAATGTCAAAAAATTTAATTAGAACAATCATATATTGCGTATGAGCTATGTTGTTTGTCTAGTAGTTTTAAACAAAAATATTGGCTATTTAAACTTTTTTCATAATTTCATTTGTAAATAGTTTATTAAGTTAACTTTGCGTTTATTCTATAAAAAAATCTTAAGTTAACTTTAGTAAACAAGAAATAAATTTTCTTTGAAAGTTAAATCTAGAAAGTTTTTGGTAACTAATTTTTATGATACGACTCGGTTTAGTAAATTTTTTAAGTGCGCTTTAAATATGATGATAATAGTGACAATTTTAAGTAAAAACTATATACTTATTTTCATGCAATTTTATAGCTGGCTTTATTTATTTTAATCTATATTCTGCTAAAAGAGTGTGTAAAAACTACATATACGCCGGGTTAAGAGGTTAGCTTATTTGGTATGAGACTTACTCACCTTGACTTTCACCATATATCAATCTGAGCGCTAACATTGGTAGAATTCTTATTACATTCCCCACCATTATTTATATATCGTTCAACAACTTTTAGATATTGCGGAGAGCGAGGCAAATAATGAAATTTATTAAGAAATTTGTTTGTATATTAATTCATATTTGAACATAATCAATATAATAAATATGGAAACAATTAGTCATCTTTTTACTATTTATAATTAATATTATTATTTTTTTCAAATATAAAAGTTAAATATGGACTCTTAATTTGCAATCATGATCTTGGGTAGACTATTAATATTTTTCATATTTGATTTTTTTTTTAATTTACCAAAATTGCAATTTCATTTTAAAATTGAATTCTTATGTTTCAAAAAATTTCATCTAAAAAGAGAAAATTAAATGGAGAATAAATGAGCTCAAAAACTAAGGCGTGTCAGTTGACACATTCTTATCTTGCAGTAAGACCAAACCTAGAATAATATTTTGCATAAACAGAAGTTAATTACTACTGTCGCGATACAATGAACAATGGTTGTACATATGTTATTAAAAAAAATTACATTAAACATTTTTTTTTCAAATTACAAAAAATATATTTTATATTTTTGAAAAATTTTAATAGCGCCAAATGGTATAAGCATACCCTAATATTATAATATACAAAATTTTGACCAACAACTATCTTTTAAATTCTCTTATTTAAAGATTCACATGGCATCTATTTTACTACATCAAAAATAGCTTTTTGTCACGCATCTATGCTCATTTTGTTACGGTCAGTGACCGTGACAATGGTTGCCACGATCTTTGACCGTGAGTCCGTGACTAACATTGCCATAGTCGTTGACCGTAAAAAGTGCAAAATTAATTTTTGATAATTAATAGTACTACGTCGTTTTATTTTTGTTCGAGGTTTCTAACTTAAAACCCTAGCGCCGTTCACACTCACCACACTCCCCACACTTTCACCCTTTGTTCTCTTATTCTTCTCTATCTACTGTTGCTGCCAATTCACAACCACCACCGCCACCACAAACCCTAGCCGCCTTATTTCTTAAAGGTGATTTTATTTCTTTTTGTCATTTTTTTGCATATCTGTTTGTCCATTTTTCCCTTATTTTTTGATTTGTAGACAATGCAGATCTGTTCTTATATACTTATTTTCTTCAATTTTTTGCAAATCCGTTTATCCCTTTTCTTGCCCCATTTATGTTAAATTTATTAATCCACGCCTTGCTTCCCCTTTATCCCGTTTTGTCCATCTTGCTAGTTCTTGATCACGGGGGAAAACACTATTTTTTATTGTTATTTTCTTTTTCTTCTTTTTTTTCTTTTCAGATTTGATGAGCATGTGGAATAACTTATAAATTACATGTCCATTTCACCATGATGTGGACTAATGTTTGAATTGTTATGGCTTCAAGATGTATAATTAATGTTTTCTGAATGGCAATTAATTAATGAGGCTACTAGGACTTAGTTTACATGAAGTTATGAATTCTAAAAAAAAACTGTGCGTCCAATATACTTTTGGTTTATGTAAATATTCATTTTTAAATTAATATGTTTATTATGTTCCTATCCGTTTTCCTTGATGAAAGAAGATAATTATTACAAGTACGTAATTGAGACATATGAATTCCTAGCTTATGCAATAATAACACAAGCTATACATCTTTGGATAATGATGCTTTAACATAAGCTTTTGGCAAGGACAAGATGGGATGGACCAATGTAGGTCCAGTGTCAAAAACCAAAGTGAAAGCTATCACTCCCATTCAGTCAGAAATGCAAAACATGGAGAAGAATGTGATGATTGAAATTTCAAAAAATTCTAAGAGGTGAACTCAAATATGCAACTTATCTTGAAAGCAGTTTTTTCACTGGGTCAAATGTTTTCGCCTCCACAATTTTTTACAAGTTGTGCACCTTCAAAAAGTCCCTTACAAACTCCAAGTCCCTCATCTTCTACAACTCCGAACACAACTCCAAATCAAATATCTTCAACTCTTCAACTTGTCAAATTAAAATATCATAGTAACAAAATGATAATTGCAGAGGGTTTCATAGAATTAGTGGAAGCGGGAACGGTTGTCCATCATCGTCGAATATTAAATTTGAAAGAAAATGAATATCGTCCGTATTTTGGGGGATGATAGTGAATCTTTGTATCTTGATGTACAAGGGTGTGCCACTACTATCGAAGAAGTTTTAGGTGGTTTTGTGATGTGGCCAATATATTTTGTTTAGTTCTAGTTCTAATTGTTATGATTTTGATATGTTAAATTTGCAGTCTATCATTTGAACATTAATCATTTGAATACCTTTTGCTAGTTAATTATGTGTTCTTTAGCAAACTTTATTTAGTAATACAATTAGGTTTTATTATATGTATTTTGCTTTTAATGTTGGTAGATATTAGTATAATAGAATGTAATCGAAGCTTGAAGTTAAAATACATTGTTTTATATTTACTTTTAAACATGGGAAAAAATATGGATTTCATTTTTTTTAATAATTTCTTTGAATTTAATTTAATAATTGTCACAGTTAAAAACCATGATAAAAAACGATGAAAAAGTGAGCAATAAATGTTTATACTTTTCACGGTCAATAACTGTAGCAAATCTTATATCTTGCCACAGTTGTTGATCGCATCAATTATTTATCTTTGGCATGGTGAATGACCATGTCAATATATTAATTGTTACAAATCAAATTCACACTTTTCTACTAGACTTGTCACAGTTGTAAACTGTGATAACAAGTTTGTCCCAGGGCTTGTTCACGATCAATGACCGTGACAACATGCCTTTGTTACGATCATTGACCATGACAAATTCCTATTTTTAAGTGTAGTGGTATAATTATAATTAGTACATAATAAATCTTATCTTTTAAATGTGATTTTTCCTTACATTGAAGTATCAAATCAATATTATTTTTCACCCAGTCACAAAACATACACCTATATCTCTATCTTTCTACATACTTTCTCTTTCTCATCAACCTCTTGAAAGATATTTAAAAGTATTATAACTTTTAATTTAAAACTCAAATTCTTGTAAACTTTATACTTTCAAAATCTATACAATAAAATCCATTGTGAAAATTAATTTATATTAAAAAAATTCAAGAGGACAGATAGTATTCATTGATCCAATTTTTAAGTATTTTGTAGTAGAATTCTTTCGATATACTTTTGTATAATACACTTTTGTAAATATATAATTTGGAAAATTATGTATTCTTACTTATATTTCAGATTAAGTTAGTTCTATTTTAATTTGTCTCTTTATTATTTTCCATATCATTTTATAAAATATAATTTTTTTTCTAACACTATTAAATTTATTTTACTTAAACGTATCGTCTAGCAATAGCGATACTTAATATATATTATGATGCAAAGATACATCACGAGGAGGAGAAAGAAATTGAAAAAAAGTCAACTAATAGGGCAATCAGATTGAATATGCAATGTACAGTCATGCCCGAGTGACCCACCCGATAGTTACAGGAGGAAGAAAATGAAAAACATTACAGCTCTGTTTAATGGTAATATAAAAAATAAAAAAAATAATTAATTTGGGTGCACAATAAAAAAGGTCAACCAATAGCATCTAATTAAATCTCTCAACTTATTTTTTATCTTTTATTTAAATTAATTATTTTTCTTAATATCTTTCATATCACTGTAAAACGGAATTTAAATGAAAATTAAAACTAATCATTACAAAAGAGACACGACTAAAAAAGTGTACCAAAAAAGAAACAAAAAGAAGAATTTGGAAATTTCCTACCGCTTTCATATTTAATCAGAATCCAATGATGATTATTTGATTTAATAAAATTAAATGTTTATTAAAATATTATAAATTAGTGCATATAGAATATTTGACTTTGTGCTACTTTTGTTGATGTGGAAATTTAAGGTTATTTGTTAAAATCTAATTATTAATAAGGCCATCTCCAATGGTGTTTCTATTCAAGCAAATTTTTATGATAAAAATGAATAATAGAAAAAATCTTTTCCAATGGGCATTTCTATCTCTATTTCTATCTTAGGTGGAAGTCTATTGGGATTGAGAATTTCTATCACCATTTCTACATGTAGAAATAGTGATAGAAATTCTTTATGTGACATGGCAATTTTTTATTAGTTGTTGTACACCTACTAATTCTCTCTCTTCATTAAATAGGGGACAAAGTAAGGAAGAAATTGAACAATAGAAATCACCATTGGAGACCGTATTTTCTATCATTCTACACCAATATAAATATATTGCCAATAGATATAGAAATATTATAAAATAATATTGACACATATGATAGAAATGCAAAAATAGAAAACACCATTGGAAATGGCCTAAGTACCTTATCCAAATGCTTATATTGCTCTTGGTGATGCCCGTTTACTAAATTGATCACCCTTTGTTGGTCTCATTATTTACTAATTGTGCCGAAAACATTAACATATGCGTATGTCTAAAAATATGGTTCTTGTGTAGTACTAAAAGTTTCATTCATTATCAAAATCTAAAAAAAAATATCTCCAATAATGTTTTCTATAAAATGGGTATTTGCATTAGTCATCAACTTTTTAATGAAAAAATAAAAAAAAATGTTGGCCTAAAAATTTAGAACATATAATTAATCACATAGTCAAAATTGACTAGCTTAATGAAAGGAGATTATGAGGAGCTGGTAGTATAAATGACACATCAGCAATATAACTAGCTCAAACAACCAACATAAATAGACTAGAGGGATTATAGAGCAGGTTCAACCCTTTTTGTGACAAAGGCCACTCTTCCTAGTTCTGATAATCTTTATAAATGGTAATAATACGGCAAGCACTTCAAGTTATTATAATTATTATGATGAGGTATTGGAGTATTTCTTCATATAGATTAATTATTGTTATTAAAGTATGTGAACTCTATCATGCATATTAGACATGTAGCATATAAATAGAACAATATGTAAGGCCAAGAAATATCTATTGTTCTTGCTTAAGTATTAGTATTTAATGCTTAGAACTCTTGTCTTTGTGTTGAAGTAAATGCCTTGTATGTATTTTAGAGAAAATAGCATGTCTATGGAGTTGGAATGGGCGGTCCAGAGCTCCTTTCATCATTGTAGTTGTTAGCCAGGCTTTTTATCTTGTTTTTCCTTTTAATCTGGAGCATTAAATATAGTTAACATACATTTAATGCAATGAAGTTAGTTTGTACACCCATTTCTGTCTGTCTGCTAGTCGCCCATTCTTCTTTTAACTACTGTAACACAGTTGTGTTCATAACTGTATATAGCTCGTTAGCACAGATCTGCAAGACCAGGTCTCGAGGGGCATTCTCGTCATATTCAATAGGACCCATTTAGGCATCCAAAATAGATTGGTGCTCAAATGAGATATGATTATCAGGCTTGATTAAGGTCTCTTGTCACATCATGCTGTGGATGGCCACATGTTTTCTTTGTTTATTCAAGTAAGGTAAATTAATATTTTACCATATTAAAGAATATAGATCTTGTTTGATAAATCTTAGCGACTATTTTTTAAGAATATATTTTTTATTGAAAATAGAATTAAAAATTAAAAGATAAAAGTTTTAAAAAACAAAATATTAAAATAAAAAGGATGCCGTGGCGTCTGGACATTGTCGAGAAAATTGTTTAGATGTAGGGGGCCACCCTCTCAATTTGCTACATCACTTTCATGATCATTATTCACGTTCACATTGGAGAAGATTTTTTGAACTCATTGTCTATATATCCTATGTAGCAATCTATTTTTCTCGAATTCATGATTGTATTAGAGATACTCTTAGGTCATTCACTATATATATGGTATAAACCTAAATTTGTTATTTTCCTCGTCACTATAGATATGCTAAATAAAGTTGCATGATATCTTATACAGTAAAGCCTAGTTAAATTTAACAATTAACTAAATTTTATTTACTTATTGTAAAGAAGCTAGGTCGGTCTCCTTACTCAACTCCGGTAAGATTTGAGCACGTTTTAACCTTGTTTTGTGGTGTTAAAATTTTAAGCACTGCGAACACAGTTATAAAATATGTTAATCTCCGTTGAATCTATGAAAATTGCAATTTTAATGAGATTAGCAAAAATTAAAAGATAACTTACTGTATTGAATAAAGTATTTAATGCACACCGGTGAAATTGTAAAGCGTCACCCCTGCTTGTCCATTTCCTCTGGAAAAAAAAAAGGTCTTATTCTTCCAGCTATCTAAAGGATGAAAATTTGCTGGCAAAATGTACAGGTTATGATTAATATTAAGTGGGTTTGAGATTCTTCCATTGTTTCCCCTCCTTTTTATGATAACCTTTTACTGTTCTTTTGTCCATTGTTCGTTGTTGTTTTCTTCTCTCTCTCTCTCTCTATATATATATATAATTACTTCTTTTTGTCATTTAAAGTGACTTTCCTTTTTCTCGAAGCACCTCTATTTCTGTCAAGTGGTAACTCCATAAAGGATGTAACCACTAAAAAAAAATCTGTAATATAAATCAAGAATCACACTATTTATTGATTATGACCACTAATTTTTACGATTTAAATGTCACAAATCAATTCAATAATTTAATTATCAAAATTGATTCTTGACTTAATGCACATATATAGGCATATGGTAAACATTGGCATATAATTTAATACATTTAGAATATTAATTTATTTAATTATGTTCTCCTCTCTAACTTACAAAATTAATACATTTAGAATATTAATTTATTTAGTTATGTTCTGGAATAGAAAGTAAAATTCATAATTTAAAATTAATAAGGTAATTTACTATTTTGATACAAGAGCTAAGTATAAGGATATTTATTTAACACCCTCTTTAAATCTTCTTCTATGTAAAATTAACTATTTTATTTTCTTTTTATTTTTTCCTTTTATTTTAACAATTATATATTTTGTGTTTTGGTTAATGGCAATTTTTTCTTGTTAATTATTAATTTATTTAGTTATGTTCTCCTCTCCAACTTACAAAATTAATACATTTAGAATATTAATTTATTTAGTTATGTTCTGGAATAGAAAGTAAAACTCATAATTTAAAATTAATAAGGTAATTTACTATTTTGATACAAGAGCTAAGTATAAGGATATTTATTTAACACCATCTTTAAATCTTCTTCTATGTAAAATTAACTATTTTATTAGTTTTATATTTTACTTTTTTAACTATTTTTTTATAACTTTTATTTTTTGTGTTTTGGTTATTGGCAAATTTTTTTTTTGTTAATTGAGTAGATAAAACATGGAGCGAAGCTAAGGAAACCGTAACTCAGATATACTAATAATTTTATTTCATTTTTAGACCTTTTACAATTATACTAAGTTTAATCTAATTAATTCCATAAGATAATATTTTTTATTTGTTTTTACCATAGGATTTAGTACATTAGTTATGTACGTCAAAAAAAAAATTAAGAAACCGAAAAAGGAAAATAAAAATTGTAAATTAGAGCACAACTAATTATTCTTTCAATAACATTTTTGAAATGTCAAACCAATAAGATATAATAATATACTTAATTACATTAAAGCTGTGTTTTAATTCATTGAACGTCTCAAACCATTAATTGATCCGTCTCAACTATTAATTAAGTTTAACCACTAGTTGAGATAGAATTATAAAAATACATAGTGACTTAATAATTTATATTAATTATTTTTCACGAAATCTTGTTTCCCTTTCCCCTCCCCCATGGTTGAGCATCGGATATATATATGTGTACTATTTGTTTGAAGAAGAATGTAAAATTAAAAACCTCCATTTTCTCCTTCTATGCATTTACTTTCCCCATAAATTATTAGAACATGACTGATTATTCTAAGTCTGAAACGATACTTTTCTGGTTAATATTTCAATTCTTTCAATGGAGATGTGTTTTACATAAATATAATGTAGATGGTTAACATTATATTTATGGTTAACATTTCCATTATCATTCTAACTCTAATAAAAGCTGTATTTTTGTTCATAGAACCTCTCAATTCAAATATGTACAATCTAGGTGATTTGTTTTCAACCTTAAACCATTATTTTTTTTACTGGTGATTTTATTGCTATTTTCGATTTCTTCCGATTAATTCCTTTTTTGGGATTTTGTTAAATTAATCCGTCTCAACCATTAAGTTTAACCACCATTAAGTAGAGAGAGGTAATGAATGATATTTTATGTGACTATTGTCCTAAATGGACAATCAAAAGGTCAAAATGTATCTTTTTCATCCAATTCAATGGTTAAAATTAGACATCACTTATTTTTAAACTGATAATGATGGATTCAGTTGGAAACTGATCGACAATGTAATATTATTTTGTTATTTGCGATAAGTGAATAAGGTTTACTATTGGTGGGCAATGAGAAATTTTCCTTTTTAATGTTTTGAATAAAAAAATGTTAAAAATTAAAATTATCAAAAAAAATTAATTAAATAAGTTTTGAGTTTATTACAGTTTTACGTTAGAAAAAAAAGTAAAAATTGAGCTTTTACTACCAGTGAATTATCATGACATAAGTACAGCTGATGGAAATAAATAAATATTTTTTTATTCCACTATGTTGGATTGTACATATTTAAAAAAAAATAAAAAAAAACTTCATTGTTCATAAGTATAGATTTAATTTTTTTGCTATTTCATTGTACATAAAGCAAACTTTTTCACAATTAACGTCATTTATTTTACTTTAGCATTTTAAAGCGTCAAATTATAGATCAATTTGTAAGTTTATAATGGATTGGGATTTTCCTTTTTACACGTATGACGTAACTAGGGTTCGATTTTAGAGAAGAAATTGGAGTAAGAGAAATCCAACTGGAGAGTTGTCCACTTTATTTTATTGTATCGGACATTTTACATTGTTTTAAGAGGCAATTAGGTATAAGGGCTCATTATAATAATAATATAATTATAAAGGACATTTAAAAATTAGCTATGTAAATTAAGGACACTATACAAAAAAGACACCAATATCCCTTCCTTATAATATCGTCTCATTATAACACCAACAGCAACTAGAAGGTGCTAAATGCATTTAACACTTCCTGCACAGCAACCAAAGAGTGCTAAATGCATTTAGCACTACAACCAAAAAGTACCAGAAGGTGCTAAATACATTTAGCACCCTCTGGACAGCAACCAGAAGGTGCTAAATGCGTTTAGCACCCCCTGGACAGCAACCAGAGGGTGCTAAATGCATTTAGCACCACAACCAGAAGGTGCTAAATGCATTTAGCACCCGCTGGACAGCAATCAGAGGGTGCTAAATGCATTTAGCACCAGCTGGACAGCAACCAGAGGGTGCTAAATGCATTTAGCACCCCCTGGATAGCAACCAGAGGGTGCTAAATGCATTTAGCACCACAATCAGAAGGTGCTAAATGCATTTAGCACCCGCTAGACAGCAACAATAAGGTGCTAAATGCATTTAGCGCCACAACCAAAAGATACTAAATGCATTTAGCACTCTCTAGAGAGCAACCAGAAGGTGCTAAATGCATTTAGCACCATCTGGACAGTAACCAAAGGGTGCTACATGCATTTAGCACCATCTAGACAACAACCAGAAGGTGCTAAATGCATTTAGCACCTTCTGAACAACAACCATAAGATAACATCACTTGAACAACAAATCAAAAGGTGCTAAAATAATTTTAGAACCATTACAAAATAGAGAACAACAAAATTGATGAGATCAACATCCACTCAATTTATTTATATGTACATAGATATGGATCGACGTAGGGTTCGTAAAAAAATAAAAAAAAAGAGTTACAATCATATTTTTTTTTCAAATCCCGCTGGGCTGTCAAAATTGATCGATTTTGATAGCAAAACGACTTCTGATCGTCTTAATTTTTCGCGTAATAATAGTAACTTTGTCTTCCGAACAACATATCCAAAAATTAGCCAAATCCAACGGTTTGATCAAAAGTTATATATGTTTTACTATTGTAGATCTAGAAAAGAAGAAGAAGAAGAAGAAGAAGAAGAAGAAGAAGAAGATGATGATGATGATGGTGATGATGAGAACGATGATCCTCTCGGAGATACGATCGGAGAGTAAGGTGGTGGTGGTGGTGGTGGTGCGACAACTTCTCTTTTCTCTTATTTTTTGTTTTCTCTCTCTAAACTATGTGTATGTAAGAGACAACTTCTCTTTTCTCTTATTTTTTGTTTTCTCTCTCTAAACTATGTGTATGTAAGAGAGAATAATATATTTTTTGTATAATTAGAATAAATGATATAGTAGGGTAGTTTTGTCCATCAACATTTATCATTTTCCTTAAAATAAATTAATATTATGAAAAGTGTCCTTCTTGTAAAACCAAATTATGAAATTAGTACTACTTCTCTTTATTAAACATGAATCCGTCCTTAGAGTTACAACACATTACGGAGTGAGACCTTATAACCCATTATCTCTTGTTTTAACAACTAATTTTTGTGCTACAAATTATATTAGTTCAAAATACCTTTTTTTTCTACAGGATTCGAAAGGAAAACCTAAAAATGTCAAACAACTTTAAAATTTGGGGTAGTTGATACAAAAAATCCTAAATTTTTCATCAAATCATAGTGTACCATAAAGTTTCAGAAGTGGCAATCTGAACCTTAAAATACATTTAAGTGATATATTTTAACCTTTCTGCTTAACTCCATTAAATTTTATTTTTTTTGATGGAATGCATACTTGGCAATCAATGTGAATCCTGAACCCAAATAAAAACCATGCAGATCTTAGCTGGCCAAAAAATAAAAAAAATTACATGCAAAAGTTTTGAAAGTGGACTATTAATTCGGAGGGTGGTGGCGTTGTTTGGGTTTGGAAAAAAAAAAACCCGTCCAAGGTCCGGGACGAGCTAGTACATATGTAGTCCCATACCCGACTTGCTGCCATTCTCTCTCTCCTATTTTTCCCCCCAACTAGGATCTACATGGGGTTTTTATTTGGGTTCCGAATTCACATGAATTACTAAGTAGGCATCCTGTCAAAAAAAAAACTAATGGGATTAAGTAAAATATTTAAAA
This sequence comes from Lonicera japonica, assembly GCA_021464415.1. Classification (NCBI taxonomy): domain Eukaryota; kingdom Viridiplantae; phylum Streptophyta; class Magnoliopsida; order Dipsacales; family Caprifoliaceae; genus Lonicera; species Lonicera japonica. Next base: position 66,408,749 of record CM038465.1, on the reverse strand, counting down.
TATATTACTTAATGTACTTCAAGGTTCAACTTATCACTTCTAAAACATCAATGATATGATTATAATTTAACTAGGGCTAGGAATTTAGAACCGGGAACCGGAGAACCAGTCTGGACCGAACCGATAAAACCCGGTTTGATTCGATTCTTGGAAAATAGGAAACTTTTGTTACCGGTTCGGTTCTTCGAGGTTGTTAACGGTTCGGTTAACGGTTCTTGACATAATTTCTTTCTAATAACCGTTAAGGAACCATTATTAGATTTTCCTTCTAAATTGCTTAGAAACTAAACCGTTAGAACCATTAAGGAACCGTTAGAACCGTTATTTCTTTCCAATAACCATTAATATTTCGGGTTTTCGGGTTTTTTTTTGTTAACGGTTAACCAATAAACCGGTTCTTTTCAATAACTGTTAACGAACCGATTTTTATCTTGTTAACAGTTAACCGATAAACCGGAAGAACCGAACCGTTAGAACCGGTTCGGTTCTTAAACCGGTTCTTCACTTTTTTATAGGTAGAACCGAACCGTTAACATAGAACCGGTTCGGTTAATGGTTCCTCAAAATTTTTTAAATAACCGGACCGGTCGCAGGCCTAAATTTAACCCAAACTTTAATAAATTTTGTATCAATTATTCTTAAAATTTAATGAGTTGGAAATGGAATTCTTTCTTTTATGAACTAATCTTTTTTTTGTCTATGTCATGGATGTCTATACCAATTTTCACGCACCTTAATTAACCTCTTTGCAGAGGGTGCCAACCGCTGGGTACCAGAGATTTTTGTTGTAGTTTCTTATAAACTAACCAAAAAGGCTATAATTTTCTTTTTCAAGGGAATGTTTTCTTCTTTTCCCTTTTTCCTTTTTTGAATAAAACTGCATAAATGCCATCTTTATAATAATATCCGTATAATTGAGCTACTATGTTAGGCTTAATTTAAATTTAATCATTAAACTTTTAAATTACATTGAGGTGAAGTGCTTTACACCCAATTTGTTAATGTTTTAAAGCAGAAAAAAGACGTGCATTTTCACGTGGTTACTTTTACTCCGAGATTCCTTTACAAATACTAAAATCGTGTCACACTCCCACGTGTAAAACTATACTTCGTAAGCTTGAAACAATTTAATCACACTGGGTAATAATTTTCGAATCTTACTCCAACTAATTTTATAATACTAACAGATGTAATCTCAAACTCAGTTAATAAAGTGCCACCCCTTATATAGGTAGTAAAATATGTCCGTACCATCTGCAACTATCAAAAATTTAAAAAAATATAAAGCATATTTTGTATAATTAAAAAAAATGTATTTTTTGATAACATACGTAAGGCTATAGTTCATTGTATCACGATAATAGTAATTAACTTTCTTTTGTGCAAAATATTATTTTAAAGTTTGGTCCTATTTACGGCAGGATAACAATGTATCAACTGACACACCTTACATAATTTTTTAGCTCATTTTTTCTCCATTTAATTTACTCTTTTTTGATGAAAAATTTTGAAACAAGAGAATTCAATTTTTAAATGAAATCGAAATCTTAGTAAATTAAAAATAAAACCAAACTCAAAAAATTATAGAGTGAAATTGAAAACATTAATGGTCTACCCAAAAATCCAAAATCATGATTGCAAATTAAGAGTTCATATTTAACTCTCATATTTGAAAATAAATAAATAAAAGTAATTGTGAAAAGTAAAAACAAAATTAATTGTTTCCATATTTATTAGTTTTTTTACGTTCAAATATGAATTGATAAACAAATTTGTCATGCTCTCTACAATATCTAAAAGTTATTTAATGATGTTTAAATAATGGTGGGGAAGGTGATAGGAATTCTACCATTACTCTATATTTTTTTGTTCAATTGGAGCGATATATGGTGGGGAAAGATATAAGAATACCACCAATGCTAGCACTCGGATTGAGCCTAATTAAAGTTACGGTGAGGTAATCTCATATTAAATTAATTAATCTCTTAACCCAGCGCATATGTAGCTTTTAAAAAGTAATTTAGTAGCATAGTGATAAAATAAGTAAAGTATGGTATAAATATGTATGAAAATAAAAGATATAGTTTTTACCTAAAACCATCATTATTATCATCAAATTTAAGGCACATATGACAAATTTATTAAACCAAGTTATATCATAAAATTTTGTTATGTAAAACTTTCTAGATTAAATTTTCAAACCTAATTTATTTCTTATTTACTAAAGATAACTTAAGATTTTTTTATAGAATAAACACAAAGTTAACTTAATAAATTATTAACAAACAAAATTATGAAAAACTTTAAATTACCAATATTTTTGTTTGGAAGTATGAGGCGAACGACATAATTTATATGAAATATATGACCGTCTAAATATAATTTTTGACATTTTTGTTTTTGTTTGGTCTAAGTTAAATTAAAATACCACTACAATTGAATTTATTAATATTTTTTGCAATCAAGCATTATTGAAGAGTATGAAGAGGAAAAACATTCCTAAGAAGATACAAATAATATTTAGAGAGAGAGTGAGAATATGAGAGAAATAAAAAGACTAATAGTTTGTGAATTGTTAGTCTTTGAGAAATGTGTTAAACTTTTTTTAAAAAAAGATATTGTTTGGTTCACATATTTTGAAAATTTCATTAAAGTAAAAAAGAATAGTTTTGTTTATTTTGTATTTTAGAAAAACTTCAAGAAATGAATAAATAATAAATATTATATTTTTTTGTAAAATTTTAAAAATTGTGTACTATATACAAATCGAATTGAAAAATGATTTTAAATAGTTATACTTAAAAATAAATTTTAAATTAAATATTTAAAAACTCCAACCAAACAAGTGTTGTTGAATATTGTGGATTTGCCACAATATATCTAAGCTCTTGGATTTGTGTAAGTGGTTTGTGACCGTTGGATTATTAAAATTAGTAATTGTTATTGATAAATAGTAAAACTATGATTTGTTGTAAGTAGCTTGTGATTGTTGGATTATTAAAGTTAGTGGTTGTTGTCATTCAATAATAAAATTATGGTTTGTATTGAGAATATATATATAGGGAAAATTATGTCTAAAAATCGCGGAACAAATATGACATCGGTAGAGAACGAAGCACTTTGTCGATTGTATACGTAAGTTAGTGTCAATTCGATAACTGGTGCAAATCAGTTAGCGTCAATTCGATAACTGGTGCAAATCAAACAGGCGAGAGATTGTAAGAAACCGTATCAGCGATATACCACCAACAACCTGATATTCCAGTTGCAAGAACACCATTATCTCTTCAGTCGCGGTATCATTACATTAATTCTACAATTGTTACTTTTGTAGCTAAGTTGTCACATGCAATGAAAAATCATGGAAGCGGAATAAACCAAGTTGATTGTGTAATTTTTGTAAATCTAATTTTTTTAATTATTACAGTTATAAATTTATGTTTTGTCGCATTATTTGTCCAGGTTAGAGAAGCTCAAGAGGCTTTTTTAATCGAGAAAAAAAAAACAATTTCTTTTTTATAATTGTTATCAAATTTTGAAATAACATAAAAGTCCGACCTCAGTACAACTCCGTTAAACACGCAACATTCGTGTTATGGACCAAATGATAGCGGTGATTCTTCTATTAATATTGGAGATGGCCCTTCCCTTATTGCCATTGAAGGCCCTAATTGCAGTAGGCCAACTAGGCGAAATGAAACTAAATTATAGAAAAAAAAAGGATAAAGAAAAAAGTTTGTCAGTGCAAAATGCATCATGTCAAAGAGCTGAGAGAATGTCGGAACTTTACAAAAAGAATTTAGAGGTTAATCATGAACACCTTCAAAGAATGCGTGACCAAATGGAACGCTTAGTCAAAATAAAAGAGCGTGAGGAGGAAAGGTAGGTGGGCGAGGAGCAAAGAAAAGATGCCGCGAAGGAAGCAACTTTAAGCAGTATGGATTTGTCGCGTATGACTGATCAACAATGAGAACTCTATAATTACCGAATTCAAGATTTACTCAACATGAGACGTCAAAAACCAGTAAGGAACACAAAACTTCTCTAATTTTTTACCATATTAATGGTTTGGTAAATTTATTTCCTGCGTTTTAAGTTATTTTAGTTTTAAGTCAACTTTGTTTCACTCAATGCTTTGTATTTTATTTATACTTGTTAGTTCTAAAAACTGGGAGGGGGTATTTTAGACCACACAATCAAAAGGTTATTACAAATTATTGGAACAGTAAAGATAAAGGTGCTGAATTTAAAAGAGTCGAAGATTTATAGAAAATGTTGGCCTCGTATGAAGATACGGGTTAGTCCTCATCTGTGGAATAGAGCTAGGAGCTCAGTTTGCCTTGTATTGATAGGGAACCAACAAGTGTTACAAACTCACGAAAGTCTCTCTGGTTATTCTATTATCTCAATATTACAATAAGAGGAAAGGTGAGCTAACTACAGTTTAGTCTCTCTAATTAAGGAGCCCTGAAGCAAGCTACCGAGCTCTGCTTCTGTCTTTTGTGCTTATTTGTGGTGCGTCTTGTCTCTCTCTGATTCTTCTCAATTGGAACTTAATCAGAACTTGGTTGTTGGGAGAAGTAAATGCTTCATATATATATATATGACTGGAGGAGACGTGAGGCTCCCAGAGCAGGTCTAGGGCCATGCTTCGACCAGTACCAATTCTGACCTTACTTCTCCATGAATTTTGGCGCATTAAATGCAGTTGGTGTGTATTTAATGAAGGTGAGGAGAGTTCTGCGCGCTCTGCAGAGCAGGTAACAGTCGCCCATGCCTTTGCTAACCACTCTGACAGGGTGGTTGGGCGAGAGAGAGAGAGAGAGAGAGAGCTTCGGAGCTCGTTGAAAGAGCTTCGGGGCTCGGGCTTCATAATTTGTCATACATAATTGACCCTTGAGCGGGTACCTAGCCCTCGAGGGGCTCTATCCTTCTTACAAAGTCATAATAGGGCTCCTCCAAGCTCCTTGTATAGAAACATGCCCGATAGCCGACGTGGACGGCTACGTGTCAGCTCAAGGTTGGCAGGGTAAATTGAATTAATAATTTGCACCATCAATACTAATTGTATCACATTTTAAGTTATGTCAGTTAAGTTAATGTTTGATTTTTTTTCAATAGCAAATATAATATTCATTTAAGTATATTAAAATAACATTCATATAAAAACATACCAATTACATAATAAATTTAAATAAGAAAATCTAAGACATTAAATTAACTAAAAATTAAATGCATAGAATAATAAATGTGAAATTAAAACATAGAACATTAAAATAATGTAATTTAATTATCTATATGTGTTCCATCAAGTCCGCACTCAAACGGTTGTGCATATTACCATCAGTTATCTCAATTCTCTGTCCAATATAATTATTGAAAATTATAGTTGGATTCCTATGCAATTATGGTAGTTCTTCAATTTGATCATACTCATATTAAGATGAGGAAAAAATTCTAGAACTCTTGACTAATCATTATACCCATTATTTGAATATGGCAGTAATGGTTCTAAATGGCTGCCAATGGCAATTCCTATGAGGAAGTAACTAATATTTAAAAAATATAATAAACAAACTAATAAAATATAAATTATGTTAAGCGAACAACTTAATATTTTAAAGATATGTATACATGTTAACATCGTGAAATCGAGAGGTGTGATGCCTATCTCACACTTGTAATATCCCACCAATGAAAAATACAAGCTTGAACAACAAATCGATTTGAATTCGGCATTTCATGTTTAAAAATTTCACACCACCTAGTGTTGTTGATAATACGTTTAACTTTCGCATTTGATGAATTTTTTTGATAAATTAAATTTGCAGTATGCTAAGTAGAACATATATCGAACCACGACCCATCGGGATTTGGCCCATCAGACCCTTATGAAATATGCTTTTTATTATCATATATTTTTGGATATTCGCCCAATGTTGATGCAATTTCCAGATCAGTACAAGATTGAGTTGATCGCCGCCGTGAAGAACTTGGTCGCGGTGGATCGTTTCTATCTTCATTTCCTTAGGATAGCCAAGTTGTGTATTATTTTTCAAATAACATTTTCATTGACTTCATCTCCTTAATAAATGAAAAAAAATCTGTGTTACACATTTTGCTTATTAAATGAATTAATATTTACTATAAGTTTATAATAAAAAGAACACAATTAACAATTTTAAAAGATAACTGTTGGTTTTTTATTTTAAAAAAAAATAAAATAAATTTTTAAAAAAAGCAGTGGGTATTGTGCAGAAAAAAACAGTTGTCATTAAAAGAAATTTATTTTTCTAATTTAAAAATTAAATTTGAACTAAAAAGCACTTGTCATATTACTATAAAAGAAACAGTTGGGTTTATAAAAAAAAGTTGGCTTTAAAAAATAAAAATAGAAAACAAATTTAGCAAGTTGTATTTTTAAATAAGAAAATAAGTTGCTTGTTTATTTAAAAAAAAAAGTTTTCTCATGAAAAAATAAATGAACAAACCAATAGGAGTAATTTAAATTACATCATTTTATTCATTTGTTTTGTACATTTTTATAAGTTTTACATTTACTATAAATGTAAAACAAATTTTTACTATAAAAATAATTTGTATACATATTAACAAACATACATCACTCATGTAAAATATAAAAGAAATTTAGCATATATATGTAAACATACATACATCACTCGTATATGTATATCAAAAAAATTTATCTATATTAAATGTTATATACAATACAAAATTATGAAAATAAAATTGTAACTTTTTTCTATTTCTATTTATTTTCTTCTGAATTTTTATTTTTTTCCCTTTGAAATGGCTGTTTTGGTGGAATTGGATTGTAGAGGAAGTGAAGGAATTGGGGTGAAATGAGAGATGGGGAGAAACGGCGGGGGTTAAAATGGAGCTGGGGGTGATGCTTTTGATTGTTGGGTTGTAGCCGTTAGAGGGGTTAGTGGGACTCACAGCTGATGCACAGTGCATCGTTTGTGGGATATACCACAGCCAATGCACAGTGTATCGTCTGTGACCTCATTTCCATGGCCGATCTTCTTTCCATCAGCTATGGTAAATTTTCCCCTCCGCTGCTCCACACCACTGCAGAATCATCCGAAGCATCTGGCTAAATTAGCCTACCATTTTCTCTATTTGCTGCAGATGGTCTAAGGTGTTGGGTTGAATCGAACAAAACGAATCAAGCTCCCTAGATAGTTTTCAAAATCGCTTTAAAATATAATTGAAAAAAATTATATGCCATTAATTTTAAAATGAATGACGCATTTGTTTAATAGATTCATTCTTAGAAATGGTGTATTATTTCATCAACTTTTTATTTGTTGTATTTAAATAATTATAATAAAACAATCTATTATTTGCTCACCGGAATCAGTGATTAATAATAAGGCTCCATTTAATAACAATACATAAATTTTTTTTTAATTTTAATGAGAAAATAGAAAATAAGCTAGCGAGATACTTTCTTTATATACTCATTTTTATGAATATATGTCTTCCATTGTTCTTTATGTTTTGTAGAATTTTTTTCACCATCGTCAAAGATTTTTTTTTCACAAAAGAAGTAAAAATATAAGAGTTAATATTATTCCATCTTTTAATTTATTTTAAATCTTCTCATTTTTTTTTTATTTTTTATTCATTTTCTGTATAACTAGAAAACGGAGTCTAAAAATTAACTCTTGATCCCAAATTATGAGCAGGAACAATCATTCCAATTTAAGAAGCCAAACTGATTACGTCTGCTTCAGTTTTGCACGCACAGTTCCATGATGAAGCTACATATAGTCATATAGAGGAAGTAAAGTACTTTCGTTTTCATCATTAATTCATTATCTTTGAATGCAATCTTTAATGATTATACTAACAGAGTTTTGGTAGAGTCAGTTAAATCTAGGCCTTGTATCCAACAAAATTTAATGCCGTAAATACATTTTATTTTTTTTAAAGAATGGTATAATTATTGTCGCTTAATTTATTATCTGAACACTCGATATGAACTTAGCCAATAGTTTATAAGACCATTTCCATTAGGTAAGGTAAAATGGCATGCTAAATGGGTATATTTAACATATCATTCTTCCATAGTTTACGGCAGAAATGAAAGGGGAAGGAGAAAAATATGCTATAAATGAGAGGGGAAAGAGAAAAATATACACAGCCGATAAAGTGAATGTCGACCATGGCTGAATCTCCATAGCCGATGCACGCATAATCCCACAAACTTAAAAAGCACTCAGCCAATGTTTTGTGCATTGTATGGGGGGAGATTTTTTTTTAAAAAAAAGAGGCTGATTTTGTTTCTATCCACCATATCTTGTGGTTAATCCGCATTACTTATTAAGTTTATCCACAAATGTGGATAGACTGACAAAAAAATATTATTCATTTAATTTTATAAAATATTGTTTTGAATAATAATTTAATACCTAAATATTCACTAAATTAATACTGAGAAGGAATCTTGGGATATGAACACTGAGGAGATGATTGAGGCCGCTGGGAAAAAGAAGGAAGAGGGGAATGGATTTTTCAAGGCGGGTAAATATGCAAAAGCTTCGAAGAGATTTGAGAAGGCTGCAAAGTACATTGAGCATGATACTTCTTTTGAGGAAGAAAAAGGCCAAAGCATTAAAGGTTACGTGCAATTTAAATAATGCAGATTGCCAACTGAAACTAAAAGAGTACAAACAAGCGGATAAACTTTGCAACAAGGTATTGGAAAGTGAGAGTACGAATGTGAAGGCACTTTACAGGAGGGCTCAAGCTTATATTAACCTAGCTAATCTGGATTTGGCCGAGATTGATATAAAGAAGGCCCTTGAAATTGATAATAACAACAGGGATGTGAAACTGGAATATAAAGTATTGAAGGAGAAAATAAAAGAATTCAACAAGAAAGATGCAAAGTTTTATGGGAATATGTTTGCTGGTAATGGCCGGCCGGCCGAGAATTAACGGTGATATATATATGCTCGATGGATCATTAACCAAGAGAATATGTGTGTGTGTGTGTATGCTCTATAAACCCTCTCTTCTAATTTAGGGTTTGTATTTTTCTTCAAAAAAATACGTATTGATATTTTCAAAATCAATCAATACACATGCGCAGCTATAAACCCTAATATTGAACTGTTTAAATTTTTTTGAAAGGTTAATATGAAAGAAATTAAAAAAGAAATTATATTTGGATTATGAATCTAAATTAAAATGGAATTTAGATTTATAAAATTACAAATTAATTTTAATTGGTAGATATACTTATCAATTTTGAAAAGGGTAAATTTGTGAAACTTTGTATAAAATTTCCATGATTCAATGGTGGATTAACTCTAAGATATGGTGGATAGAAACAAAATCACCCAAAAAAAATCCACTCAACTGATTTTCTGAACATCGGTCATGGACAGCCGACAAGGACAACATCGGCTATGGTAAATGCTTTCTTATTGCTACCTTTGCATTCGTTTACCATTTCATTCCCTCTATTCCACTTTTACCATAACTGCTGCACGAAAGAATGACTAAATTATAAACTTTGTCCATACCAATGGAGATGGTCTAAGAGCATCTATATATGGTAAATTTAACCCACGAATTTATAAATATATTATTAAAAATTTTACAAGGCTATGTTGCATATATTAAAAAAAATAGTTATGCAGGTGTAGTAAGCCCAGGTGGATATACTTATCAATTTTGAAAAAGGTAATATTGTTAAACTGTGTATAAAATTTCCATGATTCAATAGTGGATTAACTACAAGATATGGTGGATAGAAACAAAATCACCCAAAAAAAAATCCACTCAGCTGATTTTTTGAACATCGGTCATGGACAGCCGATAGGGATACCATCGGCTATGGTAAATGCTTGTCTATCGCTACCTTTGCCATTTATCTACCATTTCATTCCCCATATTCCACTTTTACCACGACCACTGCACGAAAGAATGACTAAATTATAGACTTTGTCCATACCAATGGAGATGGTTTAAGAGCATTTATATATGGTAAATTTAACCCACGAATTTATAAATATATTATTAATTTTTTTACAAGGCTATGTTGTATATATTAAGAAAAAAATAGTTATGCGGGTGTAGTAAGCTCGTATGATTCATATGGGTGTCATTTGATTGAAAAAAACTAAAAAAAGGGCTTTATTCGAGTAAACCACACTCACATGACTTCATATGTGAGTGCTTTACCTTTATCAATGTTTTTATTTTTGTTTCATACTAGTATCCTTTATCCTTTTGGCTCATATAAGAGTGTTATCTATCCGTACGAGTAACATTTAAATGTATGGTAAGTTTATACCATTGATATTCACTACCATACAAAAGTAAATTTACTCATTGAGTTGGTTGCAGTGTACACATGCATATAGAAAATTTATCATATGCAGTGTGGATGTTCTAAGAATTTAGTAGTATTATATATTTATCATACTTATTTGGTTGTTAAAGTAGTGGTATAAAAAATATATATAATAAATATTATGTAGTATTTTAAGAGAGAGTGAAGAAAGATACAATAAAAGTAAATAAGATAGCTAAATGCTCGAAAAGCAACACACTCTGGAGCGAGGATTCTAAACGTTACACATTGTAGAGTGAGGTACCAAACGCTACAATATGTGGCGTAAGGTATCACACTTATTTTAACTAATTTTACCATTTATTTATACTAAATAATAGTGTTTTATGTACATCTTTAACATTACGAGCTCTCGTAAAATAAATTTATTCTGGCTTATATTATTATTATTATTATTGTTTATTATTAAAGATGGTCTAACATAATGATAGCGTTGAATTAAGGCCTCATTTGGTTCACAGAAGGGAAATTAATTCCCTTTTCTTTCCCACGGAGGTGGGAAACTAAAATTCGAGTCAAGTTTCATTTCTTGTGTTTGGTAACGCATGGAAAATATTTAGGTAGGTGTGTTGTTGTCCAAAATTTTTGTAATAAATGCTAGAAAATCACAAGGAAAAATCAATCATATGGATTTTGAGAGGAATGACTTTAACCCCTACTTCCCCTTCTGTCAGGAAAGTGTTTATGGAATTTGTACTTACTAAACAAATGAAATGAAATACTTTCATTTCCTCAGTACTTAAATCCATGAACTAAACGATCCATAAGAGGAAAATGGAGCCCATATATAATCAATTTCCTTGTGTGGAGTGAGCATGTCATCAATCCCCTAGTCCAAGTGATAGTCTTGATAATTTTCTTAGAGTATCTCCAATGATATAATAAAAATAACAATTATAATAAATTTTAACAATGTTGGCTAAAAACTAGAGGTGGGATTTTTGAACCAGGAGCCAGAGAACCAAACCGCACTGAACCGAACCGAAAAAGGCCGGTTCGGTTCGGTTCTTAGTGTTAAAGTGCACATTTTTAATGGTTCGGTTTATAATAATTGTTAACGGTTCGGTTCCCATATCTTTGATAAATTTAATTAAAGGAACCGTTATATATAAATATATAACAGTTCTTACGGTTCTTGGTCGGTTCTAACTGTTTTAACGGTTCTAATAGTTCTAACGATCCCCCAAAAAATCGTTATAACAGTTTTTAACCAGTTTTAATGGTTATAACGGTTCCCCGAAGACCCATTAAAATAGTTTTTGGCCGGTTCCTAACAGTTCCCCGAAGAACCGATGGAACCGAACGTTAGAACCAGTTCAGTTCCATTTAGGATTCCTCAAAAAATACACAAAGAATCAAACCGTTAAGAACAACAAAAAACCAATTCCGATTCTTCATAATTTGGCTAGGAACCGAACCGGTCCCAGTCCTACTAAAAACACTATCCCAATGGTATAATCAAATGTTAGCAACAATTTAACCAATAACTAAATCCACCCTTTATAATCAAAGTTAACAGCCTTATTCAATAACTAAAATGAGGAACCAACTAATTATATTAGGTAAAAGAGAATCTTTTCAAATTTAAATTATCTTTCCATTTTTTTTAAAACAAAATTCAAATGAGGGGCCAACTAATTGTGTGTTGTTAGTCATTATTCTAACCTTATCACATAACAACTTTTCGGATTTATAAAATAATAATTCATTTTTCTAAAACTCCAACCAATTAACCTATAAAAGTAAATGACGATGAAAATGAATATATATATATATGGGTGTGGTTTCAATAGTTATTTCTCTTTTTACTTATGGATGATTATTGTAATATTAACCATTGGATGAAAAATCAATGGTTGAGATCAAATCTGTAGTTGGCTAACATAATTAATACACATTGGAGAAATACAAAGTATTAAATGCAAGGTTAAGTGGGTAACTTGTTGTTACCTGATGACATGACATTTTTTTTCTATTTAATTTTAAGGAATCATAAATAAGATATTCATTACATGATTTTGTAATTCCAATACAGGATATCCTTATTCCTTACCCCTATAAAATGAGTGATTTTATTCATATTGATATCTTGCAGTTAATCTACATTGTTAAGTTAATTAATATTGCTTGCTAAATTAATCTGTAAGTGTGGATAAACTAACAAAAAAATATTATTTATTCAATTTTATAAATATTATTTTATTATTGATTTAATATTAAAAAATAAATTAGATTAATATGTACATCTACTTTAATTAAATAAATAAAAATATGTTTTTTTTAAAGTACAAATCAATTACTCCCATTCTAATAAAGGACATTCTATTTTTAGGATTAATTTCAAGGACAAATTTTTAATTGATGACAAAATAAATTTTAATTTATTAAAAATAAAAGATAGTCATTTTTAAAATTGTCTCTTATTAAAAACTAGGGTAATGCCCGTGCCCAAGGGCACTGTATGCCATAAAAAAATATTTTATAATAATTTTGACAAAAATCATTGAGGATTTGAAAGTTAGATGAAACGAAAAAATAATATAATTAAAGTGAAACGGAAAAATAATATAATTAAAGACAAAAAGAAAATGTTACATGAATTCCAACCTTACAAATTGTACATTTGAGTGTTACATAAAAAATATTATAATTGAAAAGGGCAAAGTCAAATTTTTAATTGAAATCATAAAAGTTAGTGGCAATTACATTCTAGCAATTTATAAGAGAAAAAACATTGTTTATATTTTTAGAGATATGAATTGCATTGCTAACTGTTGTTTATTTTAAAAAGAGATATGAATTGCATTCTAAAAATTTTTGAATTCTTTTTTACTCTTGGGGGGTTAGGATAATTGAGATATGGGTAGATTCTTTAACCCCATGTGCATGTTTGATTTGTAGGAGCCTTATTTTTCTTTTCTTACCACGTGGTCATATATCAGTGTACTTCTACTATAAAAATTTAAAATAAATTATTTTTAACTCAAGATTCTCAATCTTTTTTACACGTGGGGGTTAAAATAGTTAAGATATATGTGGGTTTTTCTACCGCACGTGTAAGTGAACTTCATTTTATTTTCCTTTCATGTGATCAACCACCAAATATAACAATGTACCGTTAATATAATTCTATTCTTTTTTTTTTGTTCTTCGTATTATTAATACTCCCTAAATCTGCTGTCTTTGCTAGGTTAAAATTCAAGCCACCATTCGAAATAGTAGGTTGATCCAAAGTCAAACTATAGTTAAAATAACCAATCTTTAAGAGAGGATCTATCATTATAACTCTTAAATTGTTGTTGGAGTATATACATGTACCATTATTCTTCTTCAAATCATTAACTTTATTTGTACTTCAGCAAATTTTAAAATTAACACACCTTAAGTAAAAGAGATTCATCTCCACTATTACTAAACCCATTAAATAGGAAAGTATGGCCATGGCTAGTAATTGATTAAAGTTTAGACATGAAAAATGGAGTTCAGAGAGGGGATGTACGGACGACTTGATGTGTGTGAGAGAGAGAGAATGAGGTAATAAGAGGACCTGTAAATTTTAGGAAAAATAAAAATATCGTGTTAAAAGAAGAAAAATTATTAACCATAAGATCTTGCAGAGGTAGTTATAGCCATTAGATTTTTTTTTTCAGTGTTAGTTTGATAAATAATAACTATGCTCTGTTTTGTATTATAGATCTCTAATTGCATGAAATTAAAAGATTTGGTTTACTTACTTTAAAATTAAAAAACTGCCGGTTCCTTAATTGCATATATTAAAATAGTAGTATTTAACATTAAATAACAATACTTGAGCTGTGTGAGCCTTACAAAATTAATATTTATTGACCACTACTCCAGGTTCTTCACGTGTTGTTCGGCACGGTGATATATATATTTGATAATATCTCCAACTTGGGTTGTGTTTAATTATTTCTAACTGTTGCAGAAGTACGTGTTTAATTTGCAAAAGAGCAAGACATGGTGTTTGGATTAAAATGGTAAATAAATATTTTACTCAACTACACAGCCTCGCTAGCCAAATATTTTGACTTCTTTTTATATTTTAAATTACGTGACATACATGAGGATAATATATAAATTTTAACACAACTCATTAATGCAATTCAAAGTTAACGGGTTAAGGTGTTGGGTTAGCATGATTTGGTCAAATTCAAGTTGGGAACTAACTAATATGTTTAATGAATATATCGTGTCTAGTTAGTATAGATAACATGATTAACCTGAAATTGATATGTTAAAACTTAGTTATATAGGTGAAACAATTCTTATTTATTTGGATAATGATATTAACACTATACAAAAAATACTTTAACACTTTAAAATCATCTTTAATGACTAAAAACTGCCCCAAAAAATTCATATAAAATATCATTAAAAATAATGTTAAATTGTTAAAAAAATGTCCGAACTTTAGAGAGAGAGAGCTGCGCTGTAGTTCATAGTGAAAAAAAAAATTGACCCAGATAAATTCTACACCACTAGATTTGTTGGAACCACTTATAGATGCATGATTAAAAAGTCAGTAGTCAATGTTATGATATAGATTATTATTATTATTATTATTATTATTATTAATAATTTCATTTTCAGCATAGGTGAAAAAGTGAGCCATATTATGATAATTTGTCAATTAAATATAAATTTTAGCGTAATAAAATTTAGATTTAGAAATCAATTTCCTTGTATTTTTTAAGCAAACACAAAATTACCGATTATTCATAATATGTCTATTTTTTAAATGGGTTTATGTATGTAAGAATATGAATTATTTGACTTTATTCAAGAATGATTATATTCCATTTAACTATTACAGTTCCTTTATGTAGGAATATTATGCAATTAGAAAATGACTAATTCTTTGGTTATGTATATTTATGACTTTGTTATGAAACACAATTTATAATAAATAATAATATGTATGCCAATATTCAATTTGACTTGAAGTTGATTTTAATTTGAAATGGTTTTTTAATTTGAATTTCAAAATGTAAGGTCTATAATAATTATCTTAATTAATCTATGTTGGGCTAGTTTTTAGGAGTAATTTATTTTTGAAAATAAAGTAGTCAAAAGGATAACATTAGAAAATAACAAAAAGGGATAAAAATGATTTTAAAATATAGAATACCAATTATCCATAACTTTGGGCCGAAAACTAATTATGAAAATGAGGTGGGCCAAATACCAAACAATTCAAAAATCTTGAATAAAATAGCTTGAATATTATTTTTACACCTAAGAAAAAAGTCACTCATCTAAATCAAAAATGATTACACCTAAATCTCGGCAATTCACCACACAAATAAAATCCAAATTGACCTATTGACTTGTCTAGCTACATGATATTCACACCATAGGGTTAGTTTGATAAAAAAAAAAAGAAAAAAGAAAAAAAAGAAAGAGATTACCCACCTATGGCACAAAGTAGGTAGGAATTAACCTCATTCTTTTTTATTCATTTTCTTACTCAAAAAATGTAACTTACCAAAATTAAATGAAATAAAAATTTACAACATTAATACAAAAATTGATTAAGACAGTATTATAAGAACATATTGTAAACTGTTAATTCATGAATTTGAGCTTGCACATCATAAATTATACCTTTTATATTTATCAAATAAAAATTTATTTTACCCTAAGTAATCGTAAAAAGTTTTTGAACTGGAGTTGCAAGTATAAAATAAAGAAAGAAAGAAAGAAGATGAAGTAGCTTTTAGTTAAGCAAAAAAATTGAAAAACTTGAACTGTATTTATGATTTTTGAAAAATGAAAAGTGAATTTAATTTTTGTTAGAGTATTTTTCAACCAATTAAAAAAAAACTCATGACAGAAATTCAAAAAATAGTCACAATATGGATCTTATTTTATAGATCTGAGTAGGTTTCAAATATAATTTTTTTTATCTAATTTTGATTTTTGAATTTAAAGTTATGTTGTTTTAAAAAAATTATGAGAAAAAAAATAAAGTGAAATGAATTTTGGAAAGTGTGAAGTAAAATTGATTTTTTTGATAAAATTTTAAAAACTCAACCAAACACCACATTAATAATTATTGTTTAAAGAGATGTTGTATAAATAAACAAAAATGCCGCGTCAACTACCTTAATTTGTATTATAGATATATATATATATATATTATTTACATTCCAAATTTACCGGTACCCACAGTCCATTCAGCAACCGTGCTGGAAGTAAAAGACAGCTAATGTTCTCAGACATAGACTTAGCAACAAACTTCACCATTATTCTCTCTCTCTACCCATCTCCTGATTTGTAATATTATATATATATATATATGATTGATCTATCTATATCCAAAGTGCCAAACCAACTCAATTCAACTCAAAAGAAAACATAAATACAATACACTCTCTCTACAATGCACTGTTTTTAGCACCCAACTTCCCCTCCCTCTTCAAAGTCTCTCCTTTTATATAAAATATATATATATATATATATTTACCCCCACTTACCAGTTACAATGGGCTATGGCAGGCTCGGAACCTCCGAATCACCACCCCAACAAACTGAAACAATAATGCCAAGCCTACACAGGGATCACGCCCCCTCCAAATCCCCAATCTCCAAGCTCAACTTTATCCTATTCTTCTCACTCACCCTTATTATCCTCTCCTCCCTTTCCGCCGCACTTGCCGTCACCCTCCGAACCAGAGCTTCCCATCATTCCATAACCACATTCACCCGAGCCGTATCCCAAACCTGCAGCCTCACGCGCTACCCTACTCTCTGTTCCAGCACCCTCCTCAACGGTACCGGAGCTGCAGCTACCGGCTCCCGTGCCGACCTCGTTCACATGTCCGTGAACGCCACGCTCCGGCGTTTCGGCCAGGTACTTTATTTCACGTCTGCGATCAAGGACCTCCAGATGCCTCCACGTGTACGGTCGGCTTACGAGGACTGCCTTGAGCTTTTGGGGGACTCGGTGGACCACCTGTCCCGCTCCCTCGCGCGTCTGGGCTCCACGCAGGACGTGCTGACGTGGCTTAGCGCGACTCTTACGAACACGGACACGTGCACAGACGGATTGGCGGAGGTGAACGGGCGCGTGAAGGATCAGGTGCGCGCAAAAATATATTCAAATATAACGAAAAATGATTTGTCGGTAACAAGGAATATTGATTAATTTAAGCTTGAATGTTCAACTTCTGAGCTAGCAATTTTTATTTTTTATTTTTAAATAAAAAATAAAAAATTCAAATTTTAGATAAAAACTACAGTATTTCATTTTTGTAAAAAAAAAGAAAAGAAAAAGAAGCTATTTTAAAAGTTAAACACAAGTGTTCTTAAAACTTGTGCGTTCTCTCTCTTTGATGGTTTTACCCATATTATTGATTTTCGGTAATAGCGCGCGTTCACTGTTGTAATAGTTATATTAAATATATTTGGTCAGGTGTACGGGAAGTTGAGTGAGTTGTCGGAATTGGTGAGTAATTGTTTGGCAATTTACACGGCGGCACGTGGGAGTGAAGACTTCGCCGGAGTGCCGATACAGAACCGGCGGAGGTTGTTGGGTAGCAGTTTAAAGACTGACCGGGGCGGGTATCCAAAGTGGCTGGGACGGAGGGAGAGAGTGTTATTGAACGCGCCGGTGACGGCGATACATGCCGACATTGTGGTGTCGAGCGACGGGAATGGTACGTGCAAGACGATTTTGGAGGCGATTAAGAAGGTGCCTGATTATAATAACCGCCGGGTCATTATATATGTGAGAGCAGGAAGGTAAATTCCTAATCTTATTTTATTTTTGGAAAAAAAAATTAAAATATAGTCTGTGAGAGTTTTGCCCTTTTTGGAAAAAAAATACTGTGAGAGACATAGCGTGAAAATAAATAGTGTCGTATATATTGTGAGACTATATATTTTCTTTAATAATCTCATCCTTTAAATTTTATATATGTGCACTGCATTATTTAAAGCTTTGATTTTAGAAACGGATTATAAAAGTCTCATTATTTTACTTATTTAAACTCACTTTTTTCTAAGTTAAGTATTAAAAGTGTGAATGATTAATTATATTCAAAATATAGTTTGGTTATATAACGAACAGATCAATATTGTTATGATAATTGGTCTTTTTAGGGTGCTTTGGGTATAATGATTAATGAAGAATTTATGTGGAGTTACAAGGGCAAATAGGTAAATTTTGGTGTATTTTTTCTTTTTTCAGGTATGAAGAGAAAAATCTAAAAGTTGGGAGGAAGAAAACTAATATAATGTTTGTAGGGGATGGAAGGGGTAAAACAATCATCTCCGGTGGGACCAGTATTTTCGACAATGTTACCACTTTTCACACCGCTTCTTTCGGTAATTTTTTTTTTTATTATTAAAGATGTTAATTCCTTAAATCGACAGATAAATTGTGCCATGATCTTTCCTTGTAATATGTCTACATAAACTCAAATTAATTTAGTACTATAATTCTAGAACACAAAATATGATATCAAATTAACTGAAAATAATTTGCTAATCAATAAATTGTATTTTTGTCTTAAATTAAGCGTCTTAATCTTTTTTAAAGATGTTTTAAGTTAATATAGTCATATTTATTTTTAGATATAACTAATGATCATGCATTACCATCATAAATAAATTGTATTTTCAGTCATTGATTAATTTTAGTTTTTTTGAGCACTTGCATTTAGAAATATTCGAACACGAGATCTCCCACGAAATAAATCGTCTTATAAAATCTAGTGATTGATTAAATTAAAATGAATGGTTTCTTGACAAATGAAGAAATTTAAGTGAGACCATAGATATGTCTAGAATTGGGGTTTGGTGTAGCAAATTCCCGCCCAAATCAAGGAAAAAATTTCTACGTTTTACATTAAAAGAAAAAATTTCGCATCCCAGTTTCCTTTATCTTAGCACTGTTTAATTCTAACCTCATCCCTGATTTTATAAGGTGCATGACATTTTGTAAATATATTGCATTTTATTTTATAAGAAAATTGAAGAGAAAGAATATTGGATTTTTTTTCTTTAGGTCTAGAGGTGTCCAAGATCAAATTTTACTACATTGATTAATTTCCTTTGCAAATAGTGCTCATGAGTATTATGCAACAGTGTACTAAGATTTTTTAAAAGTGAATTGTATAATAATATAACAATGAAAATGATAACATTTCTCCTTAGGCACATGTTAAAATTAGTATAAATGAAAATAATAAAATTTTATATGAAAATTTGTGCCATATTTAATGTATACTGCAAGTTAACTATTTTTAAAAATAAAAACTTATTAGAGCACACATTAGTATAATTCTAATAACAATAATACGTGAGAATATATACTCCCCCTGTTCCAATTTAATTGTCCACTATTACATTTTTGGATGTCACAAAAGAATTGTTCACTTTCTATATTTAGTAGGTCATTAATAACAATATTTTTTATTATTTATAATATTACCTTTAAGTTCCTACCACTTTTTTTTTTTTTAGTCCTGTCACCTTTTTTTTATTACGAGAAAAGTATAAGATATTTTTAAAAATAAATATTTTTTTTAAAGTAATTATTATATCTCTTTGACTTTTAATTTTTTAAAATATAATAATTAAATAGGAACAGAGAAAGTACAAGATACACATGAAAGCACGTGAGACATTAAAGTGTTATTTTTTTTTTGGTAACATACTGAAGAAGAGCAACTTACGGCCGATCCTGTAGGGGTGTCCTACCCCAGGGGCTCGTAAATCTTTTTTCTGTTTTTGTTTGTTGTTGTTTTCTTTCAGTATGTTACCATTAAAGTGTTATTTAACGCTATGTCTCTGAAATTATATTTTACTTTGTCTGACACCTGGCCTAGTTAATGCGTGGTGTGGTGCGCCACCTGACTTCTGTGCAAGGACATTAAACTTTTTCCCCTTTCAGATCTTGTTCATTAAACTTCTTGTCAATTATCATTATTATTAAAATTATTGTTGTTGTTGTTATTATTATTATTATTAATACTATTTATGTTCCCAATTTTTAATAAGTTATACGCTTAAAACAAGAATAAAATAGCAAAAATAGTAGAGGTTATACAAGAAAAAATTACCATATACTTTTATACATTGTTACTGGTCTAACTAGTTTCATTTTATTGGCATATATAGCTGCCACTGGTACAGGTTTCATTGCGCGGGACATAACCTTTGAAAACTGGGCCGGACCAAGCAAGCACCAAGCCGTGGCTCTACGTGTCGGTGCGGACCACGCGGTGGTTTTCCGGTGCAACATCATTGGTTACCAAGACACATTATACGTACACTCCCAACGCCAATTTTTCCGCGAATGCGACATATATGGCACGGTCGACTTCATTTTTGGGAATGCAGCGGTGGTGTTCCAAAATTGTAGTATGTACGCGCGGAAACCCATGCCCAACCAGAAAAACACTATCACGGCCCAGAACCGTAAGGACCCTAACCAAAACACAGGGATCTCAATCCATGCCTGTCGAATCCTGGCGACGCCTGATTTACAGGCATCGAAGGGTAGCTTTCAAACATATCTTGGCCGTCCATGGAAACTATATTCGCGGACTATCTATATGTTATCTTACATAGGGGACCATATTGAACCTAAGGGGTGGTTAGAGTGGAACGCGACATTCGCGCTTGATACATTGTACTATGGTGAGTATATGAACAACGGGCCCGGTGGAGCTATTGGGAAACGGGTCACATGGCCAGGGTATCGGGTTATCACTTCACCGTTGGAGGCGGGGAGGTTCACAGTGGGGCAGTTTATTTATGGATCATCATGGTTACCTTCAACGGGAGTGGCTTTCTTGGCTGGTTTATCAGTTTGATTTAGTAAACTTTCTGTGGTATAATTTGTAATATATGTGGATCCTGTAGAGGTAATAGGCCAAGGGGTCCTTTTTCATGGGTGCTAATATTTATGCCCCACAAAATATTTGATAACATTCTCACTTTTTATTCTATTTTTAAGAACCGAGTAAATGTTGCTCAATTTCCAAAAACCGAGTATAAGCTTAACAATGTTTTACTTAGCTCTTAAACACCGAGTATTTAAGTTTATATTTGGCGTTTAAGAACCAAGTAAGAAACACTTAACTCGGTTATCGATGACCGAATAAAGATGAGAATGTTAACAAGTATTTTGTGGGGTATAAATATCACTACCTTTTTTATTTCTACTTTTAAATATGATTTTGCGTATTAATATTTTTTCTTCATAATTGTAATAAGTAGTTGGTACATTATTTTTTATTTTGACTACATGATATAATACAGTGATAATTAGTCATGTGTTTCTTTTTGTCAATTGTGTACTAATCTGTTCATAAGTCTATATACGTCGTTGTTTTGCACTCCGTTTGTTTCTCTATTGCAAATAATTTGCATTGAGGAGCCAAAAAACATTTAAAACATTGAGAAAGATAGATTGGGATTGAGAGGAGAAGATATGAGGAAAAGGAAATCCTTAATCAGTCAAAAAAGATATAAAGGTAAAGGAGATTATTGTTTTTTAAAAACAAAATTCTTAATTTTAAACTTAAGAGAGTATAACGAGACTTGCTTTGCAAAGTTGCATGGCATAACCAATATAGGAGAAATCCAGTGTTAATTAGTCCATAGTAATATACTAATATAGTATCATCATTCTTTGTATTTAAGGCGGGCAGGCAATAATCGTTTCGTATTTTTTTAGTTTTTACGATTTACTTTCTTTGTGAATTAACAATAATTGTTTTACAATTTTAGTAAATTTCATAAGAACATTTTCTACTGACTTTTATATTTTTGTTTTGTATAAAATTTATGTAGCTTGTATTTTTTTTTGTCTCCGATGGTATTTTAAAATACAAGTTTTTGTAAAATATTTATATAAAATACACTTTCATTTTACAATGACATATCATTTTTCTCTCTCTTTGTTTTTTCAATAAAATTTTAAAATATAATAATTTCAAATGTAAAATATGGATATTAATAAAAAATTATATATTTGAAATATGCTCATAAATACCTACAAATTAAGATCCATTGTGACTATAGAATTATTTATAAAAAAATTCAAGAAAAAATAATAATAAATTGCTTAGATAGTTACAATTGTTGAAATTTTATTGGTTATGTTAAAATTTACATAAGATTTTACAAAATTACCATTAGAACATATTTTTTTAGCATTTAAATTTTTCGTAAAAGTGAGTTGACACATATGATTTATAAGTTAATTTTTATACTAACATTAGAAATGCTCTAAGTGACTATTTGTTTAAAAAGAGGGACTAGAATAATAATAAAAAAAATTATATTATGTATCCGTATTAATTAGCAGCTTTTTTTGCTTTAAAAAACGACTGAAAAGGAAATTTTATCGTCTTAACTTATTTGGCTCCGTTGGATTCGATGATTCCTTGTCAAATGGATAGACTCCTAGGGCTCGTTTGGTTCGAGTTTTAGGAATGAAATTGGCATTCTAGATGCCAGGAAACCTTTATTCCTAGCATCCTTTATTGGATTCCATTAATGAGCGTTTGGTTGGAGTTTTAAGAATGAACTCGGCAAATTATTTTTTGTAATTTTCTGGATTTTTTTTTCATTTACTGGGAAAAATATTTTTTTTTCATTTTCTGGGGAAAAATATTTTTTTTCATTTTTTGGGAAAAAAATATTTTTTTTCATTTTCTGGGGAAAAAAATAAAATTTTTAATTTTCTGGGAAAAAATAATTTTTTTCACTTTCTGGGGAAAAAATAATATTTTTAATTTTCTGGGAAATTTGTTTTTTTCACTTTCTGGGGAAAAAATAATATTTTAAATTTTCTGGGAAATTTGTTTTTTTTCATTTTCTGGGGAAAAAATAATATTTTTAATTTTCTGGGAAATTTGTTTTTTTTTTTCATTTTCTGGAAAAAAAAACAGTTTTTGGACAAAAAAAAAAGGATTCCTCAAATTTGGAATCCAAGATTCCTCCCAATTTATAAGGGAATAGATTTTGGTAAAATGGGGGAATTTAGGATTCCTAGGAATCCTAAATTCCTAGCTAAAACTCCAACCAAACAAAATAATCCTCATGAAATGGAATTTAGGATTCCAGGAATCCTGAAAAACTCCAACCAAACGAGCCCCTAGTGTAACTTCGGTTTGTTTTGTGCATAGAAGGTGACATGACAGTACAACACGATATTTGCTAAAAGAAATGGACTAGGAAAATAAAATGACCTTTGCGTTTTTATTTTTATTGGGTGTATCATCGGTCTTTTATTGGCATTGACTTGTAATATATAGCATTTTTTCATCCAGGGTTTTTATTCAAGTTTGTTTTTATCTTTCGTGAGATTAATTGTGCGGCTCACCATTTAGCCCGATTTATATTATGTATTGAGAATTCAGAAAGCAAAGATTTCTCGTTCTTAGACTGGTTCGTTAGCCTAATCTTTTTTTCGTCCTCGAATATCTTCTATCTGCAAACTGACATTTGTATAAAATAGGATCGTGAGAGTTCAACATGTTAACCACTTCTAGAGAATCACACTCCACAAGAACTTGATGGAAACCCCTCACAACAGCCGCCAACATAACATAGAACACAACTTTAGCTTTTATAAATTTAATACCAGAACAATTAAGAAGATTCAATGCCTTAGCAAAAACAATAGAACCCAACAATCACGCGGTACACAACCAGCCCTAGATAAGCTAGGATTAGATCTAAAAGACGCGTCAACATTAAATTTAATCCAACGTGCTTGCAGTTTGCGCCATTTGACATAACAATCAACATCGTTAGCAAAAATAGGACCCCGAGAAGAAGGCACAGTAACCATCAAAGTCTAAGCTTCGGCCCGAATCAACAAAGCACTGAAAACATTTTGAATAGGGTACCACCACAAACTTAATTTAGAGAAAAAACAGCTATATCCCAAAAAAACGAGGTTTGAGAAATTGGACCACAACGACTCAAATTGGCCAAACTTCCATATATCTCGAATCTTAGCACAACCCTATAAAGCATGAATGATATGATTGATTCAACCTGATCATGATATTGGGTTCCACTCTAATGTTCTACTGCCTGATTATTTTACTGGGATCGGATTAAGGCACGCTCTCCATAAAAAGATAACAATACAACATGGAACTTATCAGAATTAATATTAAGTCTGAGAAATGGGAAAATGAGTAAGAAGACTACAACTTGTAGTAATTACCATCTCGTATGCACCCAGTAACTTCATTTTTTTTTTATCATTAAGCATGAGGAGGAGTTGACAACTATTAATTTATATGCACCTCAAAATACAAAATTACTCTTTCTTAATTTACAAAAATAGATATTACATGAATGTGATTCAAATATTTACCTTTAAATTTCTTGTAAGATACGTGTTTTAAATCTTTGACCAACTCTATCACATGATCTTACAAAGTATAAAATACTATATGACATATTGTTAAGTATTATCGAATCTAAAATTGACACACACATAGAGAGTGATACAAATTTTAAGAATTTGACACATTTAAAATCAATAGAATTAATGATTGTAGAAGTAAAAATTGTAAATTGAAACTTTTTAAAGAATATTTTAACTTTTGAGTCTCCTATATTGAACCATATACTTTTGGAATGACTGTAAAATATAAATTAAATTAAACCATTTAATTTAAAATTAATATCTCAATAAATTTACACCTTTAAAACTTTGATTATTGTAACAATTTTAGAAGAGCTGGATGCGAGTTCCAATAGACAAGAAATTGAAAGTGATTGACTTTTGAAATTGAAAAACATAAGTCCTTTTGGATGAGCTTGCTGGTTTTGAAAAGTTGTGTGGTGGTCGGTGAAGGCATTGAATGCTTTTGGACCCACGAAAACGCGCAATGTGTGAGTGGTACGGTGGGTGTTGGTTCTCTTTTGGCTGGACCACATGAGTATTTACTCGACCATTAAAACCAGCCCACTTGTATCACGGACAAAAAAGGCTTAGCTACACACTTTGGTTTAGTTGCTCTTTATCCCTCCTAATTTTTATTAATTTTTTTCCTTTTTTCCCAGACAACATGCAAAAGGAATTGTTAAAATTTTGGATTGGAATGAAGCATTGATTTTCAAATGACCAAGCATGTTAACTTTAATTCAATGATATATAATCCGTACCTTTATTTATGAGTGAAATATTACGAGTTCGAAATTAACGAAATAAATTTCACCGAAGAGTTGAATTGCGGTATTTTTTTGAAAAAATGGTGGATTCATAGCAAAAACAAAGTCTTTGGATAGAGTTTGAGACGACGAAAATGCAAGCTCGAATCCTGTCAAGAGCGAGTTCAAAACAGTTTTAAATTCTTATGAGGAACATTTGACAAGAGAGGGTTGTCCTCCTTTATGTAATTAAACAAGTGATCAGAGGGTATTCGGGTGTAGTAGAAATGCAAACTGATGACTAAAGAGATGATACACAGTGAAGAACAATTTTAAATTTCTTTAAGGGCAAACACGGGAAGTTAAATGATTCCCCTATTTATGTGATCAATTGATTGTTTCCTAATATACTTTTACTGGAATTTTTTACTAAAATTCTATCACTGTGTATCATCAAAAAAATATAGAAAATAAGAAAGGGTAAAATAAATGTGTCCCTATTAGATCCAAAATGTGATTTAAGACAGCCACTACTAACTTTTTAATCAACGCGTCTTCTTTTGTTTTTTGCAAAAAGGAAATTGATTAATTTTATTTATTTTATTGAAAAACAAAAATTGATGTTTGGTTTTTAATTCCCATAATTGAGAAGACTTATAGAGTTATAGGTCTAGTTTTTCTTCATTCTCTGTTGTGTGTGTTGACGTAATATGTGCAAGCGTGACCTACTTGCCAGGCTGTGGTGGGATGGAGAGTGTGGTGTGGAACTAGTGACGGCGTCAAAAATTCTCACTAAAGTGGGTAAAATAAATTTTGAGCACAATTATATATGCTTTTCATTGATATTATAGCATTTCAAAACAAGATTAAAAAATATTTTAATTTAAATATTAATTTGAAGTGCTAAAATACTTGTTTAGAGTGCACATTTTACTATAAAATTTTCATATTTTAATTTAAGGTGGACAAAAGTGCAAAAATTTTCCTAAAACAAGGTGGTCAAAATCTAAATTATTCAAAATTTATTTTTTTCTAAAATTATTATTTAAATTAAACATCATTTCAAAAATCAAAGTGGGTAACAGCCCATCTTGCTTACAAGTTGGCTCCGCCACTGGGTGGAACTGTCCGAGCTAAGTGGCACTTAAAAGCTTTGAGAAAAAAATAAAATAATTTCCTAATTATACCAGTAATTTTTATTTTATGTCTGGTTTAAAATCTTATGGTTACTTTCCAATACACCAAGCTAGCTCTAGAGTGATTGAAATTTTCAGACTCAGTTTCTTTTTCGGAAAAAGTACACTTAGAAAGGAAAAAAAATGTCATAAAAGAGTACAGAAAGAAACTCAATGAAGTTCATTTTTAAGAAAGGGCCGCAAGAGAATATTTATGCAATTTTCGAGAAAATATCAGCATAAATAATCTTCTTTCTTTTCAAAAAAAAATATGTATAAGGCCTATATAAAAACTAGTTCCGGACTCATAAAATTTAGGACCGATCCTGCATATAATAAAAAGTTACATACATTTGTTTATCGGTATAATAAATAATTAACCATTGAAAAGGATATTTCGTTATCAATTACTTCAAACTGAAAAAAAAATAAAAAATGTTCACTATAATTTTTGAAACAGCAAAAAGGTTTTATGTTTTGCATCAGGCCTGTAGGCCCAGCTGCCTTGGATTGTATTATGTATGTCATTGTCCTTCAACAACAACTACAAGACACTAGGCCTTTTATTATGTTGTTGACAATTTCAAGTGGTAACGTTATATTTAGAAAAGTTCTGAATTTTTCCTTTTAATGGAACTGTTTCAAAACCTTCTCTCCACAATATCTTTTTATTACTGTCTCGTATTAATGTTTACCTACAAACATACATTTTCAAGGTCGATCCGTTAGATAACAACATAAAAAATAATAACAACAAAAGTTGATTTTTGTGAAAAAAATAAAAAATAAGTGAAGGGATGCGATGAGATGTTTTCTTACTTTTTAGACTTTTTTCATAGAAAAAATTTCTTTGAGGCTTGAAGAAGAAATTTTTTTTACAAAAAATATCATGAGATGGAGTGCATCCCACAACATTCATCAACTTATTTTTCAACTTGTCACATAAATTAAATATTTTTATTTTATATTTTTTATATTATTATTAAATGGAGCCTTAGCATTTAAATCTTTTGAGTAGCCCTGGGTTCTGGCCGCGCTAATTAAGTCTGAATTATTATTATATTATAAATTTGTAATATTAAGGTGAGCTTCAGCCTTAACAATTAAATTTGCCCAATGGACTATGGGGTTAGAATACAAAAGGCCCAATACCCTAACAAGCAGTAAGATTTTGGGTAGCCCAAGAGACGAACTACATTTATACCGCAGTCTGTCCTGATGGGCGGCCCAAATATTAAATGACGAATGATTTTCCTGACGAAATGTCTTTGAAGCACTTGAATTCATCCACCATTTATATGAAAACAAAAATTGAAGTTTAGTTGATGTTTTGAGTTGAGTTTTTAAAATTTAGTATTTGGTAGAATTTGAAAATATGTTGAAAAGTGAATTTGGTTTTTATTTGAGATTTTTAAACCAACTAAAAAATCTCATAATTTTTTTTAAAAAAAAGTCACAATGGATCTTATTTTATAGATCTCGACAAGTAGATTTCAAATATATATTTTTTATCTAATTTTGATTTTTGAATTTAAAGTTATAGTGTTTTAAAATTTTTTTTAGAGAGAAAATAAAGTGAAATAAATTTTGGAAAGCGTAACAGTAAAGTTGATTTTAAGTTAAATTTTTAAAATTTTGAAAAAAAATCACCCACCAAAGTTTTTAATTTCTTAATTAGCGAGTTTAACCCTGTAATTAGTTCCATAGAAATTGGATTCAATTTGAAAAAAATTGAACTCATTTTGGTTAAGTTTAAATCTCCCAGTCCAAGTTGGTGCCGGACCGGTATGGTAATTTGGGCATACCGGTTCGCAGGTGCAAAATCCTTGAAAACTTTGGCGCTAGACTGGTATTGCAATTCTGGTATATCGGTCTGCCAGGCAAAAATTTGCAGGAACTTTAGCGTCGAATCGGTACCCCGATTTTGTATACTAGTCCAGCATATGAAAACCTGTAACATTGTCTACAACGCCTTGACCAACTTTGACCCGTTTTTAAACCTCTTCCATTTCTATTTCAGTTTATTTTCGACACAGGGAGAGTTGAGAACAATTTTAGAGAGAGAGATGGTGGATATTGGTGAAATTTTGAGGATTCTTGGCTCAAATTCAAGCTTTTCATACCAAAAGTCTAGATTTATCATCTTCTTCACTATTTCTGCGCTTCTTCGAGCTTGCATGTGTGTTTTGAGAGGTTACTAGAGTTCATCCAAGCCATTCTACCCATGTTCTTCTAGCTTTCCATGTGGGAACTCTCATTTTCTCTTTTATTTTCAAAAGTTTGAGTTGATTGGGTTGAAAACACTAGATTTCGGTACCAAATTCATGCTTTCCTCCTACATGCAGGCGATATAATCATATGTTGAACCTTCTAGGCTTTGTTGTTGATGGTTTATAAGTTATAATCGATAGATATATAGGTTGATTGTCTTACATGTTCACATTTCTACTTAAATTGACGAATTTTCAGAAAAATAAACATTTTTAATTCACTTTTAACTTGTTATTAGACATGTACTCAAAGTTTAATGATGATTCTATTTTGTCTAGTGATTTCTCCTCATTTATTGGTTCACGAAATCATGTTATTAGCGTATTGTGTTGGATAATTCATGAGATATCCCATTTAAACTAATGAAATAATTTATTATTGGGTTACCTGGATAGAATATAGAGTTGTATCAACTGGTTAACATTATTATTACACAAGACAACCTTTTGGTAATGTTTTTGACAAATTAAACCAATCACTGTGAGGTTACGAGGTTGTTGGAACCGAATAAGTACCGGTATAGAAATGCTTGAGTTGACATTTTGCACAGGCCCATGGAAAGATGGGGTGCCGTGAAATCTGGTTACCAGTGCACTAACCAATGAAAAGATGGGGTGCGTTTGTGAGTAGTATAATCTGTCTAGTACCGGTATTAGGTCGAGGAGGAAGAGGAGGTGGATGGACGTTTATACAGTATCGTGTGAGATATGCGTTGACAATAAATTGACATACATTGTTATAAATGCATGGTTTTTTTTATTAATTAGCATAATTTAAAAATCTTGGTCAACGATGAAAATTTATAAATTCTTCATATAATGATATGTTCTTGCACTGCATTTCCCTTTCCCATTAGTTCTTACTGGGCCAGTTTTAACTTATTCCCTCATTTATATTTGAGGTATACCTCGTGGTACGGGTAGAGGTGGTGAACCAGGTCCGAGTTCATCTTAGAGCCACTCTGATGCCCTTATGGACTTTAGTTCGTTGTATTACCTATGATTGTATTAGTTTGTATTTCAAACTTGGATTTTATTTGAATTTTGGTTTGTCGGAGAATCATGATTTGTATTATTATATTAGACTATTTTATGTTTGGATTGTAATCAGATTGCGATGTTTTAGTTTATTAAACATGGTGGATTTCGTAGTGTTTGTGCGTACTTCATGCCGAGTTTTTGTTAGATTTCTTAAACTTGGTGTGTATTTCTACTTTAAATCATTTATTTATATGTTGTTAATTTGGTACAGCATCCGTTAACACCTACTTAATTAGGCAGATTGTTACAATGATGATGATGATGATGATGATGAGTGGTGATGAATGTAGAGCTCTTTCCCTCCAATAATAGAGGATAATAAGAGAGGGATAGAAAGGGGGGTTGGTTTATTTTATTTTTCCTTTTTTTCCCTCAAACTTTGTACAAGGATATTTATGTAATTTTGAGGGTTAAATGATGACATCTAATAATTTAGGGGGGTTTAGTGTCGATTTTTATAAATTATAGGGTAAAGTGCCAAATTGTGATAGTTTAAGGAGGTTTAGTGTATTTTACCCAAGTATTATTTATTCTTTGATTTAAAAAAAAAAGAAAGAAAAGAGAAAAGTTTGTAGAAAATTTCTCTTAGCACGTTCAACAAGATAATGCATAAGCAAGTACAAGTCACAATACTAGCCTAATTTTAAAAGTGCAGGAGAAAACTCTTAATCGATTAATAAGTGTACATAGTAAACTATTTTTTGACTAATGAAAAGCAAATCACGGCACAATGTAAGCTAAAGTCATCTTTAATTACTTGTTTACGAGAATATTTATAGATGATAGACAAATAAATAATTACAAAATACTTTTTAATGGTTTGTTAAAACCATTATGAATCCACTCTTTCTTTTTATTTGCATGTACGAATGTGTTATATAAACATGACAAACAAACAATAGATAATACCAACTAAGATACCCAATGTCAAACCTCAATGGTTGTTTGTCATGCTCATATAACACATGCAAAATTACTTGGGTAAAGTACACAAAACCCCCTTAAACAATCACAATCTGGCACTTTACCCCCTAATTTATAAAAATCGACACTAAACCCCCTTAAACTATTAAATATTATCACTTAACCCCCAAAATTACATAAATACCCTTGTACAAAATTTGAGAAAAAAAAGAAAAAAGAAAAATAAAGGGTAAAAGAAAGTAAACTCCTTTGAACTATCACAACTTGACACGTTACCCATAATTTATAAAAGTCGACACTAAATACTCATAAATTATTAGTTGTTGTTACTTAACCCCTCAAAAAACATATTTGCCCTTATGTAAATGTTTAAAATATAAAAAATAAAACAAAAAATTGATCAACCTCTCTCTCTAAAGACACACACACACACACACATATATGTGTACTTTGTTTAATCTTTCCATCCATTAAATCTAATAACTCCAATTTATTTATTTATTTTTATCATTTTTATCCAATAACTCTCATATGTAAATATTAACATACGTACGAATTATATTAAGACATTTTTAAATTATATGTATACATACATAAGCATAATATACATATTTTTTGAGATAAAATTTGGGTATCACATAGTTTGACATATATATATATATATATTAGGTCGTAACTCGTATTAAAGGCACTATTAACCATTCAAAAAAATTACAATTCTTTATTCTCTTATACATTTTTTGAGTTGAAAAATTAAACCCCTTATTATATATATATATATATATATTTAAAGAGATAATGGGTTATCAGAGTTTCGTTGCCAAAGTTTAGTTAATGGTGGTGGTGTAAATGGGTGATGATGATGATGATAATGAGTGGTGACAAATGTAGAGCTTTTGCCCTCCAATAATAAAGGACAATAAGAAATATATATATATATAGAGAGAGGGAGAGAGAGAGAGAGAGAGAAAAGGGGGGAGGGTTTGGTCTATTTTATTTTTCATTTTTTTCCTCAAACCCTGTACAAGGATATTTATGTAATTTTAGGGGTTAAACGATAACATCTAATAATTTATGGGGGTTTAGTATCGATTTTTAAAAATTAGGGGGTAAAGTGCCAAATTATGATATTTTAAGGGGGTTTAGTGTATTTTACCCAAATTATTTGATACATAAAAAAAAACTCGTTATATAACTATTATGAAATTAAGGATAGATAATTCTAGATTTAAGATTAAATCTCTTAATTATGAAGATAATACCGGGACACTTGTGCCTTTTTGTTATGAATGAAATAAAATAAAAAAAATTCTTTAATACAAGGATGATACTACAACCATCAAAATATAAGATGTACACAAATTCTTTTTCTTTTATACAAATGATATACCGCAGCCACTAATTTACTATAACAAGGTGTGAGAATAATTTTTCTAGTAGCCATTATTTTATAACCATCAATACAAATAGCGAACAACAACTATTTGTCACAAGGATAAAAATAAAGATTGTGTTATTTACATATTTTATATTTATTACAAACGCATCATTATCACAAATACCTCATATGATAAATTTATTTTTACTAACACTCTCATAAGGCGGGCCTTATGAGAAATAGGTGCAATCACATACATTCAGCTTACACAAGGAGAGTTTATTGGTAAAAACTCGCTTAATATCAAACAATGAAATATTATAGTGTTTTTCAAATAAGATTCCGCTAATGAAATGTTAATGCACTCACATAAACTCAATTTAAATGGAGAAAATGTATTGCTAAACATTTGTTTTACATTAAGTAATGGAAGGAGGTAGTTATGATAAATAAAGAAGTGTTAAAATGTATTTTTAGTTAAATTATAACGATGCATTTATGACACATATGTGATGTTGCATGAAAATAAACTTTTTTAAAAATTAATGGTTTTTTCTTTAAAAAAAAAGGGAAAAGAAAAAGGAAATTAACCAATACCAGCTAACATTGATAAACTGCATCATCTTCTAAACCCCTTCCAGAACCCTAAACTCACTCACTCTCTTAGATGGCTCTCTCCAAACCCACCTTCCTCACTCACCTGAAAATCCTAACCCACCGCCACCACCCAATCCCCGTCTTCCTCTCCCTCCGCCTCCTTTCTTTCGCCACCCCTGAAGAAGCTGCCGCCGACCGCCGCCGCCGCAAGCGCCGCCTCCGCATCGAACCTCCTCTTTCCTCCCTCCGCCAACCACAATCCCAATCCCAGCCGCACCCCACTCCCCACAAGAACCCTAACCCTAATGCCCCCAAACTCCCCGAACCTGCCTCCGCCCTCACCGGCAACCGCCTCAACCTCCACAACAAAATCCTCAAACTCATCCGAGAAAACGACCTAGATGAGGCCGTTCTCCTCACGCGCCATTCCATCTACTCCAACTGCCGCCCCACCATCTTCACCGTCAACTCCGTACTCGCCGCCCTCCTCCGCCAGTCCAGATACTCCGATTTATTGTCCCTCCACCGCTTCATCACTCAGGCCGGTATCGCCCCTAACGTTGTCACTAATAATCTTATCATAAATGCCTATATGGATTGTCGTAAAACCGATATCGCCATGGATCATTACAGACAGTTGATTAATGATGCCCCTTTTAACCCTTCCCCAACTACTTATAGGATTTTAATTAAGGGTCTTGTTGATAACAACAAGGTAGACAGTGCAATTGAGCTGAAAGATGAAATGTTGGTCAAGGGTTTTGCTGCGGACCCGATTGTTTATAGTTATTTAATGTCCGGTCTAGCTAAGAATTCAGATAGTGATGGGGTTTTTAGGGTTTATGAGGAGTTGAAGGAGAAATTAGGAGGGTTTGTATCGGATGGGGTTATTTATGGGAGTTTGGTGAAAGGTTATTTCTTGAGGGGATTGGAGAAGGAAGCTATGGATTGTTATGAAGAGGCTGTGGGTGAGGATTCCAAGATTAAGATGAGTGCCGTTGCTTTTAATTCGGTGCTTGATGCTTTGTGTAAGAATGATAAGTTTGAAGATGCACAGAAGCTTTTTGATAGAATGATGGCTGAGCATAACCCACCGAAGAGATTGACTGTGAATCTTGGGAGCTTTAATGTCATGGTAGATGGGTTTTGTGCAGAAGGGAGGTTTAAGGATGCAATTGAGGTTTTCAAGAATATGGGGGAGAAGAGGTGTAGTCCGGATACTTTATCTTACAATAATCTGATCGAGCATTTGTGCAACAATGGGTTGTTGGCTGAGGGAGAGGAGATTTATAGAGGTATGAGTGAAAAAGGGGTTAGCCCGGATGAATTTACTTATGTTTTATTGATGGATGCTTGCTTTAAAGAGAATCGGCCTGATGATGCTGCAGCTTATTACAAGACGATGGTTGAGTCGAAGCTGAGGCCTAATTTGGGAGTTTATAATTGTTTGGTTGATGGGTTGGTTAAAGTTGGGAAAGTTGATGAAGCGAAATCATTTTTCGATATGATGGTGGGTAAGTTGAGGATGAATGATGAAAGCTATAAATTTATTATGAAAGCTTTGTTTGATGTTAAGAAGCATGATGATGTGCTTAAGATTATCAGTGCAATGTTGAGGGATGATCCGTCTGATTTTACAGCAGAGCTGCAAGAATTTGTGAGAGAAGAATTGAAGAAGGAAGACAGAGAGGAGGATTTGGTGAAGCTTATGGAGGACATAGAGAGAGAGAAGGCTGAGGCTGCTGCTAGGGAGGCTGAGGCAGCTGAAAAGGCCAAGGCTAGTGCAAGAGCTGCTGTTTCTTCTTTGATTCCATCTAAGTTGTTCGGGAACAAGGAAAACCAGGAAGAAAATTCAAATGAAGGAATTCAGGCAGGGAAAGATGAAAGTGCTGGGGAGATTCCTGCAGAGAATGGTTCTGATGACAATTTGGTCGAGGCAGAAGTTAAGAGCGATGGTGTTCATGAGGAGGTAACAGCTTAAATTGTGAAGTACATGGAGATATTTGATGGGGAAATTGAAAAGGTTCGTCCTTTTTCTGTTTCTTTCTTCATTGATGAAATAGTTTTAAGGTATGAATCCAATATCATCTGCTTATCTACTCGTCGGATTTTTATGTGATTAGATGGAAATGATGACGCTTTTATTCATTGCATCCTCTTTAATATTTCTGGGTTTCTAGTTGGAGCTGCTTTTGAAATACTTAAAAGAACATTTGAATCAGGATGTAATTCAATTATGATGGTTTCAGTTTCTCTGTTTATGGATTAACGCTTATAATAACCTCCTGGAAAAATCTTGCATTTTGTAATTATCTATCCGTTGCATACTGGTAGATCTCATTTAAGCGAATGCTATTAAATTTGTTATGCCGCGTCCTTATTACAATTGTTGCAATGAAATAGATACTTATCTTGCAAAAGAATTACCCATGTTAATTGTGTAGCGAAAAAGTTTTCCTAAAACATGCGATGGACGAACAAAGTTATATTGAAAGACAACTGTTTCAAAAGTCCTAAGACTCGAAATAAAATGTGAAGTTACAATAATTCTAGACTGACAAATATGGGACATATAACACTTAACAAAGTGTGATCACCATGTATTGATTAAAATGTGTTCATTAGAAACTATTCCAACCAATGAGAGATCGCCATACTAGAATGTCAAATTTTTATGTAAATAAATATGTTTGTGCGGAAGTTTTTTCTTCTTTTCTTTGCTAGCCTTCTTCCTTTTTTCTTTAATAGGTGCCATTGTAAGCAAAAAGAAAAAAAGAGTTGTTTTACTCTAATTACATGCAGTACTCATTGAAGACGCCGCAGTCACCTATTTGGCTTAGAATGAATTATTTTTCACCTTTGGGGGATCTTCTGTTTGCATAGGATCATGAAAAAACAAAAAATATTGAACAAGGCTTTCTTGCCAATATGGAAAAAGTATTTTTAACAAGTTCACATCATCTGGACGGCTCTCGTTGGTGCCATTTGCAAAACCAAAAAGGACATTATAATTCTACTTGGCCAAGATATTGGATGCTATATTGGTTATTTTTCAATCTCTATTGGGTTATTTACAATCAATTCTACCATATAGCTTTTACAAAAGTATCAAATATTTTCTCTTTTCGAATAGCATCCACAATGTGTTCCAAACAGCATTTTTAGGTGCCATTGCAAGCCAAAAAGGACATAGTTGTTCTACAGTTCTACTTATCCTAAATTGCCATCCATTCTGGACACTATAATAGCCAAAACAAAATAATAGTGGACAAAAGCATCATTCATTGCTGAATATGTGATTTTTATTTTTCCATTCTTATACTTTTCATCTGCTAAATACACTTTAAAAAGGACACGATAAAAACTCCATAATACACAATGCGAGCGTGATATATATATAAATATCATCATCAATGTGCACACATGAAGATGACACAACACATGTAAACCATTTGCAAAGATTTGTTCCAATTCATTAACAGAAGAAGAATAAGACAAAGGAAACTTACACCACAAACACAAAAACTCAATAGAATTCACAAGAACACAGAGAACATACATACAAAAATCAACAAAAAAGAAAACTCCCAAAAATAAGGGTTTTTCTTTTTACCTCAGCTCAATTATTATTGAGGCTGGGTATGCAAACTCCGACATCTGGGTTGGATTGTTCCTTCCATATTCTTCCGGTAACCCTAAGTTTCAACTCTTTCTTGTCCCCGCCCGAAAAGAAAAGTGCCATATTCCTCTGTATTATAAGCCCATCGTGGCTGTCCCTGACTTTTCGGTGACTATCCCTTATGCTCCGTGGGGTACCCTCCCACCCCATCTTCCTTCCGTTCCCTCCTACCTCTAAGCTGTAGCTGTAATTACGGGCCTCGGCGTCATCACCCATGAACCGGAGAAACGCCATGTACACGGGGGCCGTTCCAAGCTGGAAGGCCTCGAAGTGGAGGCAAAAATATTGGCCAAAGCAATGAAAGACCTAAAAGATAAAACACGGTGAGTGATAGTTCATAGAAATTCATATGATAATTTTATGGGTTTCTTGCACTTTAGCTCAAGTCTATTTTGACGAGGTAGATTGTCCATCGAGGCCATTCATTATGATCAGAAGGTGTTTATTTGTACTTGTCGTGATAGTTCAGCAGGTTTCGTGCAATTTATCCTAAATACAAATAAGATAAGCTAATCTAGAAATTAGATAATTTATTATTCAAGGGTGTATATATAAATGTAATTAGTTTGATGGTCGTGGGGGTTTGAATCTATTATGATGTATTGACTTCTTGTGC
The DNA here is from genome assembly GCA_021464415.1 of Lonicera japonica. NCBI lineage: Eukaryota > Viridiplantae > Streptophyta > Magnoliopsida > Dipsacales > Caprifoliaceae > Lonicera > Lonicera japonica. The sequence continues at coordinate 66,371,526 of CM038465.1, read as the reverse complement.
ACTATGCTTTGAGGACGGTGCATTGCTTCGCTGGATGTCAGATTTGCTTTACCATCAGCACATATCTTTCTAGATACACTCTCTTTAAGAAAAAGGACTGCCAATTCCAAAAGGTAAATAGATGAATTTTTCAATGAAATTTGATGGAGACAATCGCCAAAATGAGCTGTTTATCCCCAAGTTTCATCCATAGTTATCAAAAGTACGCCTAGGTGCAGCTTGTGGGAGTCGCTTCCTAAAAGGCGCATCCCATTCTAGAAGACGCGCGCTTTATGTGCCTAGGCTGAGGCTCCAGGCGCATCCAGGTGAGGAATTTTGCAATAGAGGCATTTTTATTTTATTTTTTTAATGTTAAAAACAATTTTTTTAGTCAAAACGTTGTCATTTTGGCCTTTTTGGGTCTTAAATCCGATGAAAACAAACCCTCAAAACCCTAAAAGATCAAATGTTGCTCTCCTCACTCTCAACGGCACTGCTTTCACTCCTCAAACCCTAAACGATCAAATGGGTATTTCTTTTTTCTTCTTCTTGTTCTTCTTTCTATCTTTTCCTTCTCTCTCCTCTTGCTGCTGAATTTTTCTTTCTTCGTTTTCCATGTAAGAAAATACTTTAATTTTGTAAGATTACTATCTGATTTTGTGTTATCAGTAGCTTTCTGATTTTGTAAGATTGCTTCAATGTTCCTTTAATTTTCTGATTTTTTTTTTCTCAGTAAGGCTAGGACAGTAGGCTTGGTTATAATTTTTTTTTTCCGTCGAATTCTTAAATTATAAGTGCTATATAATATTCCTCAGTAGGGAAGTAGGCATTTTGGCTGCCAATTATAAGTGTTATGTTCTAGTTTTGTCATTAGGAATTTAAATGACTTATTTTATTGTGACTTATTTTATTTTATTGTTCCTTAGACTTATTTTGAGACTTGTTTTTATAGTGTTACTTAGATGGTAATTACTATGAATCCATGAGGACTTGTTTTTTATTTGGATCCTAATTTGGTGATTGTTTTTTGCTCCAGATGATTTCGCATGAGAGTAGGTGGAGTAAATTATGATTATAATTATATATTTCAGGTTTTTGTATGCGGTGCACCTCGCTTCGAAAAAGTGCACGCCTGCTCCGTGTGCTCCAGGGACCTTGGCGCCACGGTGCGCCTTTAGCTTCTGACAACTATGGTTTCATCATAAAATTCAATTTGGAATGGAAGGGGTTGTATTGAAAAATGGATATATATATATATGTGTGTGTGTGTGTGTGTTCATCTTTGGCCGTTTTATATTGAATCTTATGGACGAAATTTTGTGGAGGTAATCCCACCCATTGTATTAATCATCTCTACTAAGTTTTACACAAAAACATAAAAAAAATAAATTAATTCATCCATTTGCCCGCTAGAAATAGACGGTTCCTTTGTTCTTAAAGAAACAACTGTCCTCTTTAGAGATAGGGCTGTACATACAGGTATAATATCAAACAAAATATAAACTCTTCCCATGCACATCCAATACTGTTTCTACTTCGGCAAAACCACTATCTAAGCACATCAGTCTCTCTCTCTCTCTCTCTATATATATATATATATATATATATTTATAAGCACGTCATATAATTTATAACAATTCGAGAATAGGAAATATTTAACTCACAGTTAGCATCCAGGTGGCGTTTTCGACTTCACGAGGATTGGACTTGACATATCGATGGTTGAATGTACATCCCGTGTGCATGTCCACCTTGTGGTCGTCCCTAAGATGAGAAACCAAATAAGGAATATCACCTGTAACTGCACACTCTGACCCGGCATAGGGGCAATTGTAGGGTCTAAAGTTGCACAGAGCCTCATGCTTGAGTTTGCTATAATACGGGAATATCTCGGGGCACCCAAACGAATAATACTTGCAGGGCAATTCAAGTGATTCCGCTACCTTCTCTAGGGCTAAGCATCTAATATCTCCAAGCTCTTGTCTACAAGTAGGGCATCGATTATGCACCCTAGTTTTACACGTAGAACATAATGTGTGGCCATTGTGACACTGCAAAATTAGTATAATTTGTGATTAAAAATAGTTGTTAATTTATATGCGCGCTATCAAGAAAGTCCATACACAAATATTGGTTGATTAGCATAGGACTGCTAATTGACACACATAAAAGGAGTAAGAAGAATGTTTACGTGGTTTACATTGTTAATATCTTAGATCAAACATACTCCCTCCATCCCAAATTAAGAGTCCACTATTCATTTTGCGGACATCCAAATTAAGAGTCCACTCTCCTTTTCAAAACATAATCAACAACTCAACTACCAAAAAGTCAACATTGGAAACAAGTTTTGTTCGAAACCATTGAGTGTGATGAAATCATAATAAAAATAGCAAATTAGTATTTGACCCACTACTTTAAGGGTTTCGTTACTTAGACCCACTACGTTTGTCAAATTAGTATATAACCCAAAATTTTGTTTTTAGCCCAAGGACAAATAATACATTTATTCTAATTTAATCTAATAATTATATGGCTAAATGACTTAATTGCTTTTAGCAATTTATTGGATTTGTTCCATATTTCATTATAGATATTTATCAACTTTAAATAAAGAAGAGATAACAATGAATCATTCCTAAGCTAATAAATATATTCAAAACAAGATAAATACAACAATGGAGAGCTATTAAGAGGTTGGACTGATACACAGAGGTTGGATTGGTTATGGTTCAATAAGGATAATGTGATGAAGCCATTGCAAGTAAGGAGTTTAGTGGATCTTATTTCAAACAAAGAAAATTCCATTACGAAGAGGAATATAGTAGTCAAAAACGACATATTTACGATATCAATCGACAACTTCAAAGTATAGTGAGAAAACATATGATTCCATATTGCAAACCAGTATATGTTATGTCTTTGTCCATGGCGAAATATGGGAAATACAAAAAATTTATTGTGGATTTTTATGTTGTTGTGATCATCTAATATATGATCCATCGATAATCTTTTATTTAATGCATGCATAATAATTGTTAGAATGTTCATTATAAGATTAGTAAATTCTTGATTCCCACTCTTTTGAATCCATCTCTCTACATTTCTTTATATTTAACATTTTTATCTTCTTGCTATTAATATGATTGTATTTTTAGTTTTACTTGTGTAATGTTTTTCAAAATGCTTGTGCTTTTAGTTTTACTTGCATAATGTGTATTTTAATAAGATTGTGTTTTTATTTTTACTCATGTAACGTCTTTTTTAATACGATTGTGTTTTTAGTTTTATTTATGTGTAATATATATACTACTAATACATCTTCAAAATGTCCCGAGTTTTAATGTTTGATATTTTTAATATGTCTGCATTTTTAGTTTTACTTGTATATTTTTTTTTAATATGACTGTGTTTTTGTTTTACTTATGTGTAATATTTACGTCTAATATGTTTTCTTAATGCCCTAAGTCTAATGTTTGATATTTTATATTTACTACAAGTTGATTTCTTAATTATTTTATTATATCTCTATCCTAAGGCAATTAATAATTATCAAAAGTTATCACTTATAATTTACATTTACGAAATTGAAAATTGAATCTAAAACTATAAAAATCCCTAAAAGATATCCCTATAATCTAGCAATAACTAAATTTGGGGTGAATGATAAATTTAAATTCAAAAAGTCAAGAAATGATAAGATGGAAAAACATAAAAGACAAATAATACAATAAAAACATTTATAAAAAATATATATTTAGTAATTATCCACTCTTTTGGGCCAATTACTAATTTCTTGAAAGAAGTGGGTTAAAAGCAAAACAATTTAAATTTCAGTTCTATTAACAAAAAGGCCCTAATAAAAATACAAAAGTCAAACATGGACTCTTAGGTAGGCATGGAGTATTAGGCTTTCATATAGAAGTAATTACACAGTACCCATCATGGCAGAAATGCACCAAGTAAACAAATAGATGATGATAACGATAATAATGGTATATTAATAAAGGATAACTACGCCGACCTCCCCTGAGTTTTGAATAAAAAACACAAACTTCCCTCATAATTTTTCATAAATAATGCAATATCCTCCTTTCCTTCTTTCTGGGGATACAAGAGTCAAGCTTCATTTCACTTGTTAGAATAGACACATCATAACCCTTTTCCTTTGGGAAAATCAACAAGAAATTGTACTAGCTTATCACATTCTAACCAAGTAATCAAAACAGACCCAGCACATCTGAATCTCATCAGCTTCTAATCTATTTCATGGGAGGAAAATTTACAGCTGACAATAAGAACTTGAACCCTAAACTGAACACATCTTGAACTCCCAACATCAAATAGAAACATTCCAAATACTGGGAAACAAAAAGAAACTCCTGTTCAATTCCATAACCAAAATTTCAAGAAACCGAACTTCAACATCCACAATTTCATCAAACACAATTTAGCATTTCAATAGAAACCCTCTCTCAAACTCATCAAATTCAAGAACCATAACCCAATTATCTTCAAACACAAGCTGATGAATTGGAGATAACATAGAATTGGTACAAACCGGACATTGTAACAATTCCACAACCAAAATTCAAGAAACAATAAAGCTCACAATTTCATCAAACCCAATTTAGAATTTCAATTCAAGCCCTCCCTCAAAATCATCAAATTCAAGAACCATAACCCAATTATTTTCAAACACCTCAAAACCCACAATTTCATCAAAACTAATTCAGAGTGTCCATTCAAGCCCTCCCTCAAAATCATCAAATTTGAGAATCAAGACCCAATTATCTCCAAACACATACATACACACAAACACAAAACCAAGAAAACCCAATAGTTGAGAAACGAAAACAAACCTGATGAATAGGTGGGTACATAGAATTGGTACAAACAGGACATTCTAACAATTCATGGACACTAGTTGCAGGTGTATTCCCATTGACCCCCCCAATATTATTATTGAGAGGCTTTGAGGAAAATTGATGATTAGGGTATTGATGGAGGTGGTGATGATGATGATGACGGTGGATCTCTTCATCTTCAATGCCATCCGAAGATGACACGCACTCTATGTTATCTAAATCCATCAGATTTCATACGCAAAGAAACATCAAAAAAATTCCCACCCAAAATCAAATCATTCGGGGGAATAAAGAAGAAAATTGTTCAATTGAAAGCATGTTTCGTCTGACTTTCGTTACTTCTTTAACGGGGGATGGGATCTACGAGGAAAAGAAGAATTGAGAGAAGAATGGAAGAGAGAGGGGATCGATTCCGAAGAATCGAAACAGCACCTTTCTCAGGAAGGGAAAGGAGGTTCTTTACTTGTGTCGATTTTTTTATTTTTTATTTTTACCGAATTTGTGTTTAGAGGATTAAAGTATCTTCTAACTTCCACATTTTTAAAAAATCATTCATCGATGCTTTTATACCCCGCATCGAGATGTTATTTTATTTTATTTCTTCCTAGAAATAAGTAAAAAAAAAAAAAACCTTTAGGAATTATTATTTTTTAAATAAAGGCATTCTTTAAATCTTAGTAGCTTAAACTCCTTGTTTGTTAATTATATTTTAAAACGAGGGCTTTAATTAAAATTATGTTTTATGCGAATTTTATTTTGTATAAAAGTGTATTTTTGGCAAACTTAACTTTGCAATTCAAAATAATTAATATAAATTTTTTTGTATGATATGTTTTTATTTTTTAACAAATATATTTTTATGTGTCACTTGTGTAACTATAAAGCAATGTCAAATAAAATCTAATACATAATAATGTATTAAAAACAAAGATCGCAAACTTAACTTTGCATAATTCCAAAAAATTATCATGTGTATTTTTATCGATAAATATGTTTAAACTTGTATTTTTTTTGAAATAACTCTAAAGCACTATCAATAAATACTTAGAAATAGTAATATGCTAAAAAGAATGCATTGTAAACTTAATTTTCGATGATACTATAAAAAATTACAATTCGAAAATCTACTGCAAAGTTAATATTGCAATCCTTTTAAAATTTGGTTAAATATATGCACTTAATTTACAAAAATATTATTCCCTAATTCTTTCTTATAAAACTTTTTCAAAAAAATCCTCATTTTCTAATATCCCCTAATTTTTTTACAATACTTCTCGGAGACACAACATTTTTTTTTGAAAAAGCTTTATCCTCTCTTTAATATAAAGCGATAAATTCATTAACGTACAACTTTTTTATGCAGATTAAGAATTCTCAACAACCACCACAATAAGGGTGTATATATAACCACCACGTATAACAGGAGTGAACCAACAAAATGTTTGACAATTCATTCATTAAACTAAAATCGAGATCTCTCTATTATGAAGATATAAAAAATGCTGGTGAGCTACATGGCCGTTGGTGAAGACACGACTTTTTGGATAGTAACTTTTGAATAAATTTTACCCATGAATAGGAACAATTCACTGTTCTTTAATTATGTTCTTCAAAGTGTATCTACGGTACCTCTTTTTTTTTCCTAACTAGATATTCCAAGATGGATCTTGGTGGGTGGGGTGGGGTTGTTGAAAATTTATATTTTTACACTAATATTTAGGTAATTAGTAATTTTGACTTTTAAAGTTGTCCATTTTTTTTTCATGCTTGTCCTTGAATCTCTTTTTTTTGGGCAAAAAAACACCTAAAATTTGCTCCACTCCTACACTCATTCAAAACTGGATGTTCCATTAAAAAGGTGGACGAAAGACGCACGTGCAAATCATGTGTGTTGGTGCAAAAATCTAAAATATGTTTATTTTTTACCACACAGTCAAATGATTGGCTAATGATTGAAATGATAACATAATGAAAAGAACAAGACAATAATATATATATGAAGTTCACCTTATATGAGTATATGGGTTAATCCTCCACTTGTAAATAAAGTTAGGAGCTTGGAGCTGCTTTATATTATAATGAATGTGTTCAAATTACAAGCAAACGTTGTCTCTCTAGCTATTTAATCCTTATAACATTACAGAAAAGGTTCCAAACCACTCGGAGCTTGAATACCTAGTATTTGGAGCACCATTGTATGCTTTAGAGTTCTATCTTTCAGTGTGTTTTTCTCAAGTGCTATTTCTTTGCCTTATAGTTTTGTAGAAAAACTTGGTCGTTGTGCGAAATAAATGCTACATATATAATAGAAAGGGAAACGTGCGGAAGGATTCTCAAGCAGGTCTCGGGCCATATCTCATCATCACGAACTCTAATGTTGCTTCTTCTGGTATTCTGATGCATTTAATGCAATTGGTATGCATTTAATGAAGTTGAGAGCGGTTATGTGACGTTAACAGAGTTGGTGACAGCCGCTCATTCCTTCGCCAACCACTGACAGAGTGGTTACGCACAGTTGGCTCCAACTCGGTCAGTTTGAACTAGTGAATCATCATAAGGATACTCCACCCTATTTATATCTTCATTAGTGAAAGGTGATTTCTGTGGTCTTATACTTCACCATTTTTGAGGGTCTAAAGCTAAAAAAATCTACCTCCGAGCTGGAATATTGAGTTTGCTTGATATAGGTTTTCCTGGACCTGTTCCTATTTTCAAAAAAGGAGGAGCCTCATTCAATCATAAAAATTCCATTGGCACGGTCCTTCCCATTGGCTTTAGGGGGTGTCATTCTTCTTGTCAACATACTGTATAAGCTAACCTCTTTTGATGAGTTTTTCGGTCTCTTCCTTTAGTTTTCAGCAATCGTCTATTTCGTGGCCATGACTCTTGTGATATATGCAGTAATTCGAGGTGTCCCTCTTCTTTTATAAGGTATTCATCTTTTTGCGTTTAAGGAGTTGCCGAGGTTTGCTTTTCATTGAGTCAGGCTTGTTCCCTTTTTTCTTAACTTTTTACTCCATTTTTCTCGACCGTGGGGTAGACTGTGTTTCCCTTGGTGCTTAAAGGAGGGTAAAAGAGCTGATAGACCTAACAAGTTACGCCCTTAGAGGGTCTCCTCTACATCGATTTGCTTATTGACCTAGTCTAAAAGTTTGGACATACTAGAAAACATAGCTTTAATGAGGAAAATTATTTGTCGATACAGGTTTTACATCATCGCAATAGTTGTATAGTGAAAAAAATTTGTTTGTCAATAAACTTGTCACACTAGTTCCCTCGTAACAGTTCTATGGTGAGAAAAGATGAGTTTCATCACGAGAAATGTAATGTGACAAAAATATTTTCCCACTAAAATGTATTTAATTCCCCACGAATATCATTGTGAGATAGAGATAAGTTTTGGTGTAAAAAACTTTCGACGACTTAAATATTTTCTCGCTGAAAATTTGTTTAGTTTCTGGCAAATATTGTTGTTCCATCCCTCGTTATTGCTTTATAACGATAAATTGGTCAATCTCTCATAATAGCTTTATGACAATAAATTGATCAATCCTTCATAATAGCTTTATGACGATAAATTGATCAATTTGTCATAATAGCTTTATGATGATAAAAATTGTGTTTTGTCGCACAATACATATGGCAACTAAAGTATTTTTCAGTTAAATGTGTTATCCATTTCTCGCTAATATAGTTGCTAAATTTGTCATTATAAAGTTTTAAATGCAAAATTTAATTATCTTATTACAGAATTGTAATGACATAATATTTCTTGTTAAATGCATTAATTTTTCTCAATAATTTTGGAAATAATTAAGAGAAGAACTTGTTGTGACTAATGTTTTCATCACAAACTCACAAAGACATTTTGCTTCCTTATTATACATAATTAAATTGATAAGCGAAGCAAATTTATCAATAATAAAGTTAATTGTTAACAACATGTTATTGTGATAAATTCTTTTACTGCTACACATTCATAATTTCCTTGCATAACAACTCTATATCATTATTTATATAACAATTCTAGTATAACTACGACACTTATTTCATAAGAAATTATGGAATCAATAAACAATAAACCCAAACAAAGTTGTATTCAATAAAATTATGTCCATCCTAAAAAAGAAATTCACGACAACTAAATAATTAAAACTGTTGGTGCTAAAAACTAGAAAGTTATTTTCAGCGCCACGCAGTCAATTGATTATGACAAATGATTAGAGTAATAAAAGGAAAAGTGCTGAATTTAAGAGAGTTCATAATTTATAGAGGAGGTTGGCCTCATATGAAGGTACGGGTTAATCCTCCCCTGCGGAATGGAGCTTGGAGCTCGGTTTGCCTTGTATTAACAATAGATTAACAAGTGTACAAATTCACAAAGATATCTTTAGTCACTATATTTTCTTAATATTACAATAGGATTAGGGAGTTAAGCTAACACTAGTTTAGTTTCTCGTAAAGAGGAGCTCGAAAACTAACTGCCTGGCCCTGCCTATATCCTTCTGTGCTTGTTAATGGTGTATATTTTATCTCTCTCTAGTTCTTCTCAATTGAAAAGCCCTCTCATTGCTTGGTTGGTGAGGGGAGTAAATGCCCCTTGTATATATATGACTAGAGGAAACGTGTGGCCAGAGCTCTCAGAGTAGGTCTGGAACCATGTTTCTATTAGTACCGACTCTGACCTTGCTTCTCCATAAATTCAGGTGCATTAAATGCGGTGGGTGTGCATATAACGAAGGTAAGGGAAGCTTTGCATGCTTTGTAGAGCATGTGACAGTCGTTCATGCTCTCGCTAACCACTCTGGCAGAGTGGTTAGGCGATGGAATGAGAGAGACAACTTTGGAGCTCGTCGAAAAGGCTTCGGAGCTCGTGTTTCGCAACACGTCATCCGCAATTGACCCTTGAGTGAATACCCAGACCTTCGAAGGGATCCATTTTTCTTACAAGGTCATGATAGGTCTCCTCCGAGCTCCTTGCATAGAAATAGACCCGGTGGCTGACGTGGACGGCCACGTGTCAGCTCGAGGTTGGCGAGGTAAATTGAATCATTAATTTGCACCATCAAAAACTATCTCGTAAAACGATAATTTCCCCACTAAATTAAATAACAAAAACTATAAAAACTAAATGTCTAACTAAAAAATATAACAAAATGTCTTTATGTAAATGGATCGAAAGGAAATAAAAATTAGGAACCTTGGCAATTCTACATAAATTAAGCAACTTGATCAAGTTTATATTTCAAGCTTCGATTTCTGCTTTCATTTGCTCCTTTCCAATATCTGCTTCAAGTGGTGGCAAAGGTTGAGCGGTTGATTTAGATGACTTCAGTCGAGGGCCAAAACCAAGACCCTTCATTAACCTTGATCTTTTTTCGAGTATCTTGTCGCATATTTCAGCCTCACTTAGTCATTGACTAATATCCAAACTTAGTTATTATCTTTTCAATTCAATCATCGCCTTCTATATATTAAAAAAGAAAAGAAAACAACTAGTTATAGTATAAGCAAAATAATATAATGTTTATAATGTAATATAATATTTTATAGTATACTCACATAATGAGACTTTGACTCTAGGTTAATCCATCCAACATCTTTTCTCCAATGCAAGTGGTGATAGAATAAGATTCTTCTATTAGGTTCTTCAAGATTTTTTTCATCGACTTCCATGCCCCTATATTAAAAAAATTCGTATAAAGTGTATTAAAATCTTTAATTTATTTAATAAGAATAGAAATAATAAAAAAGTAGCTTTAAAATATCGCTCATAAACGTTTAACAAATGACATTGATCCTCCACGATGATTAAATAGGAATTTCTCTCGGTTCAAAGTGTTTATTATGAAACGCTTCTGCAAGTAATGAAACAATTTTCTTGTGTTAATAATGTAATTAAATATGTAATTATATATATGTGTATGTGTGAAAAGTTATCTTTTAAGTAGTAAATATTTTAATACGTACCTTAAATTTCTTAGAACTAAAGAGCAAGCATAGAAACTCCTAGTGATCTTGAGATTCTACTTCTTCTTGCTTTTTCCGTTGAGCCTCCTCCAAATAGGTAAATTTTAAAAAATGTGTTTTCAGCTTATAACGAAAATTGGTGTATGCGCTAGACATTGCCTTGGTTAAGTATCTCATGACGTGTGTTAATACCCCATTTTGCGACTCTCGAATGAAGATGTTCACCCTCCAACAAAATAGAATGTGACTCACAAAAAATTCATCCAACAAGGATCATAGAGGTTTTCACCAAGTTTTATTAAAAAAATTCATCCATTTCCCCCTCAAAATAGTTGATCTTCCTAAAATCCTTCCCATTACTCTAGATTATAATCACATTTGGAGGTAATCCATTACTCTAGATTAAGATGCGTTTAGTTAGCTTTCCTATAAAATCAATTATTTCCATATATAATTATACTACATGGAAAACAAAAACTTGAAAGACAAGATAACATACACAACTAAAACACATTGTACCATGAAAATTTTTGGAATCAAACATCAAATAGGTAAATATAGAAAACATAGAAATATCAAACACTACTTTAATGCTCATTTAATTCAAATTTTTGTTCGTTCCTAAATTCCATTCCAATATATTGCCTTAACAAGAAGTTCATTTAAGTACACTCCTAAACTTGCGGCCATCAACAATAAGAAAATCCATAAGCACTTTCGAAACATTCTAACCAATGAAGGGTATGGTAAGGCCTATGATTTACACGTAAGATATCTGTACACCACAATACGCACGAGTGAAACTATTCACCCCAATGACATGCATTTCTATATATTAAATATAATCCCATCCCACCCCGAAAATAAAAATAAAAATAAATTTGAATGGTTTGTATATGAAAGCTAATTATGGCCTATAGTTGCAACAGCTTGCTCCCGCTCCCGCTCCAGCTCCAGCTCACCTGGCCTCATTGAACTGCAAGAGAGAATATCTCGTAATTACAAAATAAACAAGAATAATTTTCGAAGCAAAAAACAGTGAAAGCACTAGCCCTCGAACTAACCTAGTATCTGCTAGGTGAGTATTAGATACAGCAGTCAAGAACAAAAGAAAGCATACCTAAGTTTGGACATCAGCTCGGTGGCTTCAGCAACACCACGGCTCGCAGCATACAGTGCCATCTTCTTCACCTGTAAACGCATTATAATTTCTCAGTAACATCTCCAGCTTTATTTTGTTTCATAATGCAATAATAACGCACGTATTATTCTCTGCACCAAACATGTCCTTTATATCATCTACACAAAAATCCTCTCCGAAGGAATTAAAAGAATTAAAAGATTATTGTTAGTAACCGACAAGCAATTTCAGTGCATATACCGAATTCAGTCTCTTTTTCTTGAAGGGATCAGTCGGTTTTACTTCAATAATTGGAAATATTACAATAATCCATAGAAGACAATTTCAAGACAAGTATTGAGGACACAGTGATGCATTGGTCACAAGTAGACTTTGAGTAGAGTCTAATCATGATAGAACTAGTTCACTAACCAATGTATTAGAGACACATATCCATGTTCTTTATATGTCTCCCTAACGTGTGTCCCTGTATTAGTACGGACCATATTACAAAACTCTGTGTAGTCTTGGCCCAGCCCTAAACTTTTTGCAAAATTGTGGGGCACCATAAATTTGAATTAGGGGAGCAAATTTGATGCAAGAAATTTACGTTAGAGAAGATTTACCTCTAATATATCTTCCTTAGATCTATGGGATTTTGGAAGCAAACGGAACTCCTCTGTTAACCGGATGCATTCTTGAACATTATCAGGGGATACAAAATCGAGAGCCACTTTAATGCATGACTGTAAAAGATTAAGAATACAATACACCCAATCAGTACACCAATAATGCAAAAAAGGATATACTAGTGCTCAAACTGTCAAACATGAAATCAAAAATCAATGAAATTGAAATTAAGGTAAAGTCCACAAACATCAGGGCAATGCTTAATTCTCTAGCCAAGCAAACCACTCTTAAAAAGATTCACCAAGTTAAAATCTTGATGAATTATAAGAGCGTATTTGATTGCACCATTGCAAATGTTCAGGATTAGATTCTATATGTTCCAACTTTAGTGCTGTTTGTTGCAATAATTAAGGAATCAGATTCTTCGGTAATACTTGCTTAAACCTAATTTTCCTATTTTCCATTGGAAAAAAAGAAGACGACCACAATACCTTGAGACAATTGGTTAAACCAACCAAACGCACTAAAGAAGATAAGGTAAAATAGAGTGTACACAGAATAAAAATAAAAGCTCTAAATAGTTAAGAATGTTTGGCTTGAGCAGCATTTCACCTGTCTATTCCTCACTTGATGTGGGCATCCTGCAGGAATGAACACGGCCTCACCAAGGTATTGCTCAAATGTCCATGGCTCAACCCCTGAAAATTCAATACCAAGAATCAGTATCTATTACTATATCTCAAGTGAGAGGACTTTTGGTAGGCACTTGAAATTACAAAATTACCTTTCATGCCTTAGAAATAAAAATAATGCATAAACTAAGATTTGAATCTATGACCTTAAATATGAAGAACACAATTTGTTAGACATTTGAAATTACTAAAGTACCCTTCGCTAAGTTGGAAACTAATACTACTTGGCACAAGAACTAAACCTATGACCTCAAGCATGGATAGCATGTGTATTACGTATTAACCACTTAACCAAGTATGATCATATGTTTTAATTTACTTTAGAAATGTAAATAATATCAATAATCATTATAACATTGCACATGCATTGCGTGTTCTGTGAGTTCTTGTATTCATATAATATTCAAGCGAAGACAATAGTTTCTTACCAAATTCCTCTTTCAGCTGTTTCTTATGCTTCTCATTCAAAAAAAAAGTCTGGTCATGTATAGGATGAACCACCTGGAGCAAGCAAATTAAGTCAAAATAGAACTTATAATATAATTATTATTCTTGGGTATTAAACTAATAAACAATAGTACCCACGGATTTCAAAGGAGCATTATTGATGCCACGAAATTCTGTCCAATGCTTCTGCAAATATTCAATGATCTTGGGTACATCTTGCCTACGAAAGATGTCCCAAACCGCACCTCCAAGTAAAATGTCAGAAGAGTCGGAACATTTTTTATTGCTGCAAGAATCTTTAAATTCAAGTTGATCTGCTACCTGTTCGTTTGAATCTCCATTTGTGTAATCAGGCACAATAGATCGATCAACATCAATGAAGCCGGATGATTTATCAGGTTGACCATTCAAAGAAAATAAATTATGACTTTCACCCTCCATGCCCATGTCTTTTTTTAACCCAGAACTACTCAGTGTGCTTTTCTCTGTATCCAAACACCCAGGAATTAACTTACTCGCAGCAGAAATATTTATTAGCTCACTTAAGTCATCAGCCTCATATTCCTTCTGCAATTTGTTAATGGTTTTGCATTGCCATGAAGGAATCTTCACTTTGGTTGTGTGTGTCAGTATGTTTACCTGAAACCAAATCATATAAAAAATATTAATATAGTTTGAACATAACAGAGGGAATTGGCTATAAATTTAAGTTACACGCGTTCCATAATATGAGACCAGCTGACCAGGAAAAACACATCGAAGAATCAAGTCAGTACTTAAAGCTTGTCAGCCTTCATAATTGAGCATCTTTGATGGTCTAAGCAAATTTGTGTAACCTGAGACTGCCATCCAATAATCACTTAAAGGATCGCTAAAGTTGATGATTTGAATTCTCATAATGGCATTTTCTCTTAATAACCAATAACCCTCCATTTTAATTAGAGTTTAATGATAAGTTGTTAAGCATGTGTAGTTGGGGGTGCATTGTATGTGGACACCTTTCTCTGTACCTTTCTTCTCTGCTTGTTCTCTAAATTTTATGTCCCACGCAAAATATCCGTACTTTTTCCTCAGTCTATTGGTATCAAAGCCAAAGCACTTTCTGCTGGTATCATTCTTCATCTCTAGCCCCCCTTGACGTTTATAATTTTTTAAATAGTACTAAGTTTGTTCAAAAAAGTTTTTAATGTGTGATAATACAGAACTATGCTTACCATATTGTTAAAAAACACAAAATAACCTTTGCCACCCTTATTGTATGTGACTTTGTACCTCGAATCATATACTGTTACAATGAATTTTGGGTATGGCTAAATAAATACATTCAAACTCTAGTCCACTCCAAATAGTATCATTAATGCACTAAACGTGCCCCTAAACGTTAATACAAAGTTTGAGTTTTAAAGACCTTTTTTACCTTTTCTTCTTTTTCTCTTGCAGGGTGGGGTGGTGGTGGTTGAGGATCATTTCCAGGGTCTATTGAACACCTCTTAAAGTTTTTGGATAATTTATATCTTTTGTCAACTGTGGTTTGCATACTTTTGGGTATGTAGATTCCATGCCTTCTGATGCTTTTATTAATTTATAGTAAATTATAAAGCTTAAGGCTGTGTTTACTAGCAAGCACGGAATTAGGTAGAAGATGTTTAATTTTCTACGCCATTGAAATTCCATGGATAAGCATTTAAAGGTGTTTGATTGTATTTATTTTCTAGGCAACAGAGACACCCCTTATTTCATCTTGAAAATCAAACCATTTTGGATGCAAGAGGACAGAGGAAACACATAATTGGAGAAACAAATATTTGGCTGTTAGTAAAGAAGACTACAACAAGAAAGATCAAGCACAAGAGTTCTCTGAATAAAATATACCGCATCAGAAATGTCGCAGTGCAGTTTTGTCACTGAATCGCCTCTACCAAGTTCCTCCGAGAACCCATAAGCTATGTAAGTTTTTGGCCCAAGGTCAGGTTTTGGAGCACTATCTGGAAGTTTTGTAGCAAGATTTAAAACACCCGATTTAGGATGAGTATAATCACTGTAGGGAAGCATATCAATAAACTCAGCACCATGCCTAGGCAAACATTCTTCAAAAGAATTCGTTGGCGGCCAATCTTTAAGCTTCAACATCTCAGGCCACCCATTTCTATGCCTTCGGCCCTCTAAATATCCCCTGAAGAACTGATGAATGTTAATCTCAACCTGCACTCAAAAAGAAGATATATGTAAGGCCAAAAGTGCAAAAATCTATACCACCTAATGGTTTGTTTTTCTTGTGGGTTTTTTTTGGTGAAAAAATTGGAAAATGATTGAAACGCTACTAGTTTTTACGAGAATGGGAAAAAAAGAGATGTGAGTAATTTGGTGAGATGTTCTATTACTTTTTTTGTTTTTTTCCATGGAATATAATTCTTTGAGTGAAGTGCAAGAAAGATTGGAAGTTACCTAAATTAAACACGTACCTGACACCAATCAAAGCAATCAATAGCCTTGACACAGAAAGTCTCCTCCTTCAATTTCTTCCTAGCATTTCTAAAAGCCCTCCACATAACCATTGGCTCCCAACTAAGACCCGAAGTCTTTGCCAGTACATTCCTAACTATTACCGGTTCACCTCTCCTCCAGTGCATTTGAAAATGGTCAAATTCACTATCCCCAGAAGCAACAGCATCTGGGCAATAGAGAAAATTATCAGGACTATTTTCCCTCAAAGCTGCTCTCCTTACCTCAGGATTACATTTCCGTTCCTCTTCTGTACAAGTAGGACGGCACAAAGTACAATGCTGCAAAACATCATCATCTGGTAACCGGTGATTCAAAGTAAGTAATTCTGCACCGTTGATTAGTCTGTCCACCCAATTGGCTTCAAATATGCGTCCGAGTACTAGAAATCCATTACCACAACCACCACGTTCTTTAGGAGGGCAAGCGATACTGCCATCTATATTTGCTGCCCATTCAGGGAAGTTATTGGGCAAATCCTGACCGTTTGATCGTTCAACAAACTGATGGAAGGAAGACTCCGATTCATTGCCTCCTGGTTGGATACCTTTTCTGAGTTCCCGAGAGCAGTTGAGGCAGAGATCGTAAGAACAATCCGCATTTGGGCATCTTCTGTGGAAATTGACAATGGATGTATTGCAATTGTCACTGTTGAATAAGGATTTGGGAAAGGTTAGTGAATTTTGGAATTACGAGGAAGAAAATATCAGAAGGCAGATAACTTGATCTGGAGAATATAATCTTTTAATTGATGAATCAACTCTAGGGCGCGTTTGATAAAAAAATGGAAAATGATTGAAAACCCCTATTAATTTCTATGAGATGTTGGAAAAAGAGATGAGTGATCGTGTGAAATGTTCTTTTACTTTTTGGGTTATCCATGGAAAAAAAATTTGTGGGTAGTTGGTAAGAAAAAAATTCGATGGAAAATAAGGAGCACATCTCACCAAATCACATCTATTTTTCTAACTTCTCATATAAAATAATTATGTTTTCAATCATTTTCCAACTTTTTTAATAAACGGACCCTAGGAGGTCAATGAAGATTTATAAGAAACTATATCTAATCTCATATGTATATTAAATCATATTCAAAGCAACCACTGTCTAACTAATTCTTTTAAGAAAATATAGAGTAATGAGAAAGTTAGCATAAAAAACTTATTAATGATAATATTTGATTCAAATTAAAAATTTCCATAAAATGTCAATTTATTTTTTTTAGTGTATAAAGGCATGGCTTTCCCACTAAAACTTTTGAAAATTGATATTTGCAATTCAGAATGAACACTGCAAGTTTGATATCTAACAGACTAACATAATGATGTTCTTTTTCAAGAGTAAGATAATACTAGGGTTTGAACCCTAATGTCCACTCCATTCGAGCCCAAGTTACCACTTTGCCCAAGACAGCAGTTAATGTGTCTTAACTTTCAAAATACAAGTAACAAGTTAAGTCAATAAACAAATTTAAGGAATTGATTAAATCAGTATATACAGGCAAAAGTTGAAAGCTGAGGGTTACCAGTACACGCGGTCATCTTCGTCAATTGCAAATTTCGATATATCTTCTTCTGTCAATTTAACACCTGAAGAATAAGAGGAACAACAATTCTCACAAAATCCATATTGATTTATGTGCAGCCTCAAATTTTGAAATTGCATCTAGGGATGGCAAAATGGTCAGAACCGGAGGGTTTTCAACCTAACCCGACCCTAATGTGGGGTCGGTCCTTTTAAGCCCGTGGTGGGTACGGGTTCTACTATTAAAACCCAGCACAGATTCAGGTTTGTAAAAAGCTGTTTGCCCAACCCAAATATTTTTTCTTTAAATACCCTTAAATTATCATTTTTTATTTATTTATTTTTTTAAAATAATAATTAAGGGAGGTCTAAGTCTCTCCCTTAACCCTACAAATAAAGAAAAACTTCCCCTCCCACCCCCATGAGCAAACCCTTGACCTCAAGGCAGGGTTGCCTACCACTGGGCCAACCCCTCTCCTCATATAATTACAATAGGTAGTGATGGGTCAAGGCAGGGTGGGTTTGGATTTTTCGAAACCAAACCCACACCATGTCGGACACATTTATGGGTGGGAGCAGGTGGGTTTGACCAACCCGCCCCAAACCAACCCGTAATTACATCATATTCTCATACCACGTATGTGTGTTTCCACATCTAGCTCAGAGTTCTGTTCCTCTTGGATATGCCTGAGGAGAGGTAGAGTTTTGCGTAGCAAATAAAGTGATCTTTGCAATCTGATATTCTTGTTAGCTTCCTTATGTCTGGCCTGTTAAAACCACATATCTGATGTATCTGGAAACTGAATTAAAGGTATATAACTCTAAAAAGAAAGAAGAGAGAAAATTAAACGGACAGACCTTTACAATTCTATCCGCTTGAAGACATGCTATGCAGTTGCAGTTGCCACAACAAAATGGGCATAAATTCTTGACTTCCTCCTTTGATCTCTCAGGATACCTATTTTAGAACATTTTCACAAAAATTATGTATAAGTATCTCCTGGTGTCGATGTAAGTCGGTAAGAATTTAATGTATACAATTCCGTAACAAATGTAATAGCTAAAGTTTGTAAAACATATTGACGTTCTGTTTGATTCATTCTTTGAATCGTTCTTGAAGTCCTAAATTCCCATTCATATCATTCAAGATTCCAGCATTGGGTTGGAGTTTCGGAAAGGGAATCCAGGATTCTCAGGAAAGGAGAATCTTCTTCATCCATCCCATATTCAACAAGAGACAGCTAAGAGTATTCCCGGGAATCCTTTCCTATTTTTTTATTTTTTGCAAAATTACCCATAGTTTAAACAAATAACTAAATACTTATCTTTTGCATTATAATAAAGTAATTTTAAGAAAAGGGCAAACTAATTCTAATTAAAATATTTATATTTAATAATATATTAAATTTATTTATATTTAATAATGTATTTACAAGTTATTCTCAATATGAGGAGAGGAGAGTTTCAGTCTTAACTCTTAACCAAACATTGGAAAAGAATCTCAAATGAAAGGAAAGAAGCTTTCCTAGAATCCAAATTGCTAATTCCTTTCCTAAAACTCGAACTAAATGAGCCCTGAATTTGAGCATCATATCCCATCTTCTAACTTTCAAAACAAGTTCAATCATGTTTAACCAATAAGAAGCAAAACAATTTTTTCCCATAAAATATAATGCCGTATTTTACCCAAATGCTAGAAGCACTGTATTAGTCTTCGTTTCATTAACAAAAAGAGCTTTGTAAGTTCTCATTACCACTTTGCAACACACTCGTAGCAATAACGTTTCCTCACGCAATTTGAACAAACAATGAAAGCAGTTTTGTCATTCCTCTGGCATTGGTGACACTTTGAACGCCGTTGATCCAATTTCCAACTGGTAGCATCCTATATCATAAATCTCTTAGATAATGAAGATAAAATGAAACTAAAAGGAGAAAACGAGTGGTTTCACATGCTATACTATTATTTAGACAATTATGCAAAAAAATATGTGTATTTCCTCCTTCATTCCTGTTTTTTCTTGTCTGGGGAAGAAAACACTTCTCGACAATTGTTTCCTTCTATGTTCCATTTTGATTAATCCTGTGCCCAAAGCCAAACACTCCAATAAATAACGCACCACATCTACAACAAGCTCACAATCTAGTTTTTTTTTTTTACCAGGCTAGAAATTGTGAATTGGTGATGTTTGTTAGTTGCCAACAAATTTTGCCTTTCATAAATGACAAATTGATGCCACTCTAATGATAATAAAAACTATCTTGATGCTTTTGTGTGTTGACTGTTGTAATACTGTAAGAGTAGGGTTCTATACAGAATACTCAAATTGTCGAACTCTTCTAGATTTTAGTGCGATCGAAAACCTGAAACTAGTCCTGCAAATATTGTTAGAAAGGGTTTTTAATAAACCTTCGCAATTCCTGTATCAAAAACATTCTTGTAACCAGATCAATAAGCGTATCAAAAGTTTCGCATTTGATGCATGAAAACAGTGTTGAGGGCCGGGCCGCTCATTGTAATTTATTTTAAGTTATTACGGACATATACAGCATTTTAGAATCTGCATACAAATCAAATATGGCTATGTTATTAGCATTTTCTAGCATCTTCTTTTCAAATTAAATCTAAGAATTGTAGCCCTACAGGAAATACAATAAGGAGTCTGCGGTTCAGCATTTAAATCACGTATCTTATTTTGGAGAATTTCATTAAAGTTCAGAATCCTATACATTTTCCAAATCGGCTTCAACAGGTGAAAATGACAAATGTCTATCTCGCCATCACACGTGTAAATCTTCTAACAAATCACAAATTATAAATGAATGAATTTGGTAAAACTTACAGAAATGCCTCCATTTGCAAACCCATCAACTTTTCCTTTCTCACTAGCATCCTGGTCTCCTATGCATGTTCGTTTATGCGTTTCATCAAAATAAATCCTCGGCCTTCCCCTAGGCCGTTTCTGACCAATGGTGGATTCAAGAATGGGTCGACCACACTTTCTTTTTAGGGCTACGCCCTCATCACTGCCACCAATTTCATTAGCACCTTTACCAACATGATTCTTCTCTTCAGCAACAAATTTTGGTTTCTCCCTTAATGTACCCTGAAGAATTGGTATTTCAGTATTTGAACCCGCCCACACGTTCTTTTCTCCATCACAGCTCAGATCTTTACCTCCAAGATCTGGTTTCTCAATCTCCATATGTTGAGGTAAATTATCATCTACACCACAATTTTTACCACCTTCACTAACTACATTATCCCCATTTTCAGTTTCAAGAATTTTCTTTTTGTTCTTTGAACCCACAGGCCGTCCAAGTTTGCCTTTCCTCTTAACAATAACATCTCCAACATTACTATAATCTACAACTATACCTAACAATCCACAACTTCCTTCGGTCGGAACAGTTTTCTTCTTGGTCTTCGAACCCTTAGGCCGTCCCCGTCTATCTTTCATCTTAACATTATCATCTACACCACAATTTTTACCACCTTCACTAACTACATTATCCCCATTATTTTCAGTTTCAAGAATTTTCTTTTTATTCTTTGAGCCCGCAGGCCGTCCAAGTTTGCCTTTCCTCTTAACAGTAACATCTCCACCATTACTATAATCTACAACCATACCTAACAATCCACAATCGGTCAAAACAGTTTTCTTCTTGGTCTTCGAACCCTTAGGCCGTCCCCGTCCATCTTTCCTCTTAACAATCACATCTCTGCCATCATTATACCCAACAACTGCGCCTACCAATCCCTTGTTTCCTTTAGTTGTAACAAGTTTCTTCTTGTTTTTTGAACCCTTAGGCCTCCCTCTTCTTTCCTTCCTCTCAACAATTCCATTTCCACTCACAATTCCACCAGCCATTTCCAAATTTTCTTCACCCTGAAGAATTTTCTTTTTGTTCTCTGAACCCTTAGGCCGTCCAAGCCCAACTCTCCTCTTAACAGTCTCACCTTCAGCTCCAACATCTCCATTCCGTTGCAAACTCTCATTTTCACCGTCCATTCCACTACCAGGCTGGCAATTAACTCCTTGACCACTAAGATCAAAACTGCCATTACCTCCTGTACCAATACTAAACAAACCCTGATCTCCACCATCTATCTCAACAGTTATATTTCCACTCACAATTCCACCAGTCATTCCCAAATTTTCTTCACCCTGAAGAATTTTCTTTTTGTTCTTCAAACCCTTAGGCCGTCCAAGTCTAGTTTTCCTCATAACAATCCCACCTTCAGCTCCAACATCTCCATTCTGTCGCAAACTCTCATCTCCACCATCCATTCCACCATCGGGCTGGCAATCAGCTCCTTCACCCCCATCTCCACCATACATTCCACTGCCGGGCTGGCAATCAACTCCTTCACCATTAAGATCAAAACCACCATTACCTCCTATACCTATACTAAATGAATGCTGATATCCAACTTCTCTCTTCACAATTACATTTTCACTCACAATTCCACCAGCCATTACCGGATTTTCTTTGCCCGGGAGAATCTTCTTTTTGTTCTTTGAACCCTTAGGCCGTCCAAGCCTACCTTTCCTCTTAACAGTCTCACCTTCAGCTCCAACATCTCCACTCTGTTGCACACTCTCATCTCCACCGTCCATTCCACCTCCAGACCAACAATCAACTCCTTCACGTTTAAGATCAAAACTGCCATTTCCTCCTATACCTATACTGAACGAGCCCTCAACTCCACCATCTCTTTCCCCAAGTACCTCACCAGACCAGAATGCTACTGCTCCGCCATCAGGCCTCCCTCTTTTTCCCTTCCTCTCAACAATTCCATTGATACCTTCAATTCCATCACCCATTCCCAAATTTTCTTCGCCCTGTAGAATTTTCTTCACATTCATTGAACCCTTGGGCCTCCCTCGCCCATCCTTCTTCTTAACCATCCCTCCCTCAGCTCCAACATCTCCATTCGGTGGCACAATCTCATCTCCACCGTCCATTGCACCGCCAGGCTCGCGATCGGCTCCTTCACAATTAAGATCAAAAGCACCATTACCTCCTATAGCTATACTAAGTTCCCCCCCAGCTCCACCATCTCTTTCCGTTAACACCTCACCGGTCGGAACCTCCACCGGTCCACCCTGAAGCACCGAAAACCTAGTTCCAGCGGTGACGCCACCGCCATTGGAGAGCTCAAGCTTGTTCTTTGAGCTTCTTTGACGATTTTTGTTGAAGTGCTTCTCACAATAAGAACTACCACTCAATGCTCTCTCTTTACACTGCCAATTTTTTGACCCCTTCCTTTTACACCTCGTCCACTTCTGATTATCATCATCTTCATTACCATTCTCCACCATTTCAATTTCCGATTTTTGTTTTCTTTCTTAGGAATAAGAACCCTAACCCTAAATTTTGAATAATCTAATAGTACTGTCCATAGAACGGGATGTTGTGGAGATAAATATGTATGGACAACTGAATTCAAATTGATGCAATTTGCAAAGTTGATTATTATTATTATTATTATAACATATAGAAATAAGCTATAGAGAGGATATAATTAAAGAAGAGATGTATATTTAGAAAAATAAATATTGATAAATTTTTTTGAAAGGATAAATAGATAACTTTTTAAAAAAAATAATAATTTAAAGATGATTTACTTCTACCAAATTTTATAAAAAAGTTTAAACTTAATGGTTATAAAAAGTTTCAACTATCAAAAATATGTATAGATATTAATTTTTTAATACACCACTTCTAGATTTAATTTTTAATGAAATTTTGAAGAGATAATATAAATTATTTGTATAAAATTTTAAAAAGTAATTTATCAATTTACCAATATAAATAGGAAAAAAAAATTTGGCTAAAGTAAAAATATATGTCTTTATAACTTGGCTATATATATATATTCCAATAATATTAATTAAATAAATTGGTATCAACTAACCTACCATATATACTTCTAATAATCATGATTCATTTATGGTAATCATAATGCTCCATAAAAGAAAAGAGGAGCAGTATTATAGTATACTAGTTAACAACCCGTGCGATGCACGGGTGTTTGATAAATATACAATTTTAGTAGTGTTTGTCTTAATATAAGTTTGACAAATAATTGGTTTTAATATGTTGTGTAGGGGAATAAAATATATATTGCTTCCGTTTAAAATGAATTTTACAACTTTTACTTTATTATTTTCAAGAAAATATTAATTTTAATCTAATTAATGGTTGATAATATAACTCATTTGCTATGACAAACTAAAAATAATACTATTAATTTAACACATTTTAAAAAAAATAGTATAATAAATTATACTACTTCCAATATTATAATAATTATTATTATTTTATTATGCATTAAGAATATAAAAAATCAATTAATAAGTAGTTAATGTTACTACAATTAAAAATATAAGAAAAATAATTAATGTATCTACTTCTTCCATAACACTATATAGTAAGTAAGTATATATAATAATTATAATTATATTATTTATTAAAGAATGATATTAAGTGTGTTATTTATTGCCTAATTAATTATAAAAAAAAGTGCATTAATACTTTCACTTCTCCCATTTTATAAATATAAACTCAATAAATAGGTCAAATGGTGTAATTATGGTGCAAAGTTGAAAAAAAAAAACATAAAAAGCAAATTAATTGCATTAATTACATATTAATTATGTATTAATGGAGGGACTTCCTCCATTTTACTTATATACTATAGATAGATATAGATACTATAGATTACATGAGTTATACTTTAAGATAAAAAAATAGTACTAATTTCTTTTCTAATATAATTAAATAAAAACCAAATTTCTTTATTGTATTTTAAATTTTTGTGCATAATTTCCTAAATAATAAGATGTAATATATGTCTGAATTTGGAAGTTCTGAATTTTAGTCGCACTAATATTAATATGCTATTTTACAAACAAACCAATTAAATAATATAGTTACATGAATCCAACCTTTTATTTTTTTAGTTTTTGGAACATAAAATTTGGGTAAACTAATTGGTACTTGTTTATTTATTTTATATTTGTATTAAAGTGATGTGTTGTTGGTTCTAATATAAGCTTATTGCAAATTTATTAAGATTACATAAGTTCAAATTGTTCATGGTGTGAGTATTATATAGACCTTGTAGATTCAAGCCCACCCGCCCTCTTTCCCTTATTGATATCTTTGTCTTATCATTTGCGCATATAAAAAAGTGTCACTTAATAACAGCATGCTTAGTAGACCAATTTCAAACTATTCAATTTATTAAATACTAGAAACAAAGAACATGTTATACATGTGCATGTTCTCTTTTTATACACGTGAATGTTTAAGTTAAAACAAACATATTTAACGAATTAAGTTTTCCAATTGATTAAGTATCTTTCTTCTTATTCAAGAGTTATAAGTGCATTCAAATCCCACTTAGTAATTTTTTTATTTGAAAAAATAAATAGGAAATTAAAATAAGAAATTTGTGCTAAGTATTTTTTTCATTTAAAAAAATATATGTAAGGATAAAATAGAAAATTTTAAAAATTGGGGTCATAACTACTTTAAAAAATAGAAAATGGTGTTTTGTTTCTCTATTAGTATAAATATGCTCTGTCAAATATCAATACACAATAAAAAGCTCAAAAGCTCTTCTTGGCATCACATTAAATTTTGCATTTTTCTAATGAGGTACAATTATATCTATTAAAAGTTTTTTTATTTAAACTAGATGACATGAGCATGTAATACGTGTGTTATTTAAATATATTTAATTTAAATCAAAAAATAAAATAAAAATATTAAATAATTTAGTAAGTAAATAGTAAATTATTTTTTCAAAAATTTAACACAACTTCATGGCAGTTACTAAATGTTGTGCATGTACTCGTGGGTGCAGTTACAGAAAACTACTGCATGGTTTTGTTGGAGATCTTTCACACTCGCATTATATTATTTACAAATATATCGAAAATAAGCCAACAATTGGTTCCATGGTCTAGTGGTCAGGACATTGGACTCTGAATCCAGTAACCCGAGTTCAAATCTCGGTGGAACCTATTTCTTTTTGACTTTTTCCGCTTTTCCTTTGCTGCCAGATTTCATTTTTACCTCTGAAGAAGCCCATCAACTTTGCAGCTTTGCCTTGTAATATTTGAATGAAAAATCTCAATATTCCATGTTTTTCTAATTTTCTTAAACCGAAATTTTGACTTTGATAACATTTGAATGACCTAGTTAAGGACTTGAGTAAAAATTTTGAGAAAAAATGTTAATGATTGTCTAAGAAATGGGGATGACCCTCGCTATCAAAAATCCCCTGGGCTGATTTGAACTTCCGTCCTGATGGACCTGCCGACCGAATACTGAGAAATACTTATTTTTCTAATTACCCGGCGAACTTGCTTTCAATCTCTAGTTGGGTGCTTTCATTTTACAACCCCCCCCCCCCCCCCCCCCAAAATAAAAATAAAATAAAATCCAAACAGTGCTAAAAAAACAGACGCAAGCTATCTCTTCGCAAATTGAGAGGCAATACCACGAAAACAGGCTTTCATAGTTAAAAGGTAAAAATATTACAAATCTATGCTACAAACATCAGATGAGATAAAAAGGGTGATAGTCAAAGCATCTTCAGTACATTGATACAAATTGATTCCATCAATTGAAAATTTTTGACCCGACACTCGTGCAGTAATAACTGCAATGCCTGATAATCCAAATTTCGTAGCCCTCTCTTCTTTTTCGTCTACTTGATTCCTCTTGCACAATTATCATCTTGGGGTCAGTCTCTCTCGTCCTGCTGGAATCTGATGTTGCTGCATATTACATTTGAGACCACCAAATTTCAATTTTCTTCACAAATAATAAGGAAATAGTTTTAATCAAAGATATGTTTTCAGGTTAAACTAATGGTCCTGCATTATTTTTTCAGGTGTCTCAAACTAATGGTCCCATTTCCCTTTTTTGAACATAATTGTACCAACTCGCACAACAAAAAGTAAGTTGTATTTTTGACCCCTGATTATGCTTAAATGAGTGTACCTATAATAAGTACCAAAACCAAAGTGAGTTGTATTCTTGACCATTTCATTCTAGTTTTGATCGATATCACCATATACAAAAGTTTCTCTACGTGGGAAATTACAATCTCATAAAGTGGTGGGAGCCTGGGAGGTCACTGTTAATAAATCCAAAAGCCAGGAAGGCCACTGAATTTCCAAAACATAGGAGGTGAGTGCAATTTTCCAAATTAATACTCCGTCCAAAATCAAGAGTCCTTTTTTTTAAAAAAAAAAAAAATCTGTACTGTCAAACCGAGCTACAAACCAACTACAAAATCAGGGAGTCATGAGAAGGGGAGGGGGGAGAGGGTTGCAACTCAACCAATCTCCATACAAGTTCCCTTTTGAAGCCAAAGAGGCAATACAATGAGCATGGCATTATCCTCTCTCGTAACAAAAACAGAAACAAATGAAATCTTGCATCTATTATCTTCAATAATGGACGAAACTTCACAACCAAGCTAATATCTTCAATAATGGACCAAACTTCCCACGGGGGGACATCTTCAGAGCTGCTGAAATTAATGGTCACTTATGGATACACTAATTTCAACATAATCAGCGGTCCAAAGCAAAACTTGGTTACTGTAGTAAGATCTGGTGCATTGATTATGTCCCGAAAGGTGTTAAATTGGGACATCTTAAACAGAAAATAGTGGACTCAACTCTTAATTTGGAACGGGAGTATTACTTTTTGGTATTTAAACAGAAACAACCACAAAAGCACAGAAGGAATTGAACTCTTCGAAATAGTTAATATGGATAGCTAATTATGAGTAGCTAAGATTCTTTACGGAATTTCTATTAACTAAGGATGAGTTTGATTGATTGGTCTACATGGAAAAGAATTGTACTCTTCATTCTTCAAATTATTTTACATTGAAAAATATCCCTTCAAAAACAAAATCTCTGGGGTAAGGGGTTTCAGGATTCCATAGAAAGTTTTACAATGGAACTTGATTCCTCGGAATATTAATGCAATCAATAGAAAAACATCTTGAACATTTTCCCAGAAAAAAATAAACGCAATTAAATGCTTCCTAACTGAATTTTCAAAAAAGTTGCACATCCATAAGTAAACTGTACTATGAAATGCTAATGAGGATCATGTTCAAGGCATTACCTGGGTAGTGTACGGTGAGCTCTGGGCTAGGAACTTGACAAACTCTTGCTTCTTAACTTCGAAGTTGAACTTTGTTTGGTCCAACAACGCTTGCTCTCGCTTCATATCATCTATCAATCTTTCTTTCTTCCATTTCATCTCCTTTATCCCGTCTTCAGTTTCAAAATATTTCTCGGGAGGAGTTGATCCAGAGCTTTTTGGGAATTTAATATCCACTTCTTCCCTATATAAAAAAAATTAAAAAAAAATTAAATGTACATGCATAAAGCTTGAATATTAAATCCGAATGTGGAAAAGAGAACTTCAGTTGATCCTTTTCTTTTGTTTTAGTTTCCCTTAGAAAAGTACTTTTGTTTGTGTTTGAATTATGAAATAAGGTTCTTTTATTTATACTTCTAAAAAATAGATAAATAATTGACTGCCTAACATCTAGGAGCTCTAGGCCCCTCATGCCGACCACTCTAAAATATTTAATAACCAACCTCAACATTTGCCATAGTAACCTCAAGGAAGTAAGTTTCAAGAATTTCAACTGACAACTCTTTCTTGCCATTTTTATTCTCATGAAAAAAATATCAAAAATGGTCATGATTCTAGAATAGCATCAAAAGTAAACTATAAACAATTCCCCGAGTTGCACATCATATAATTTTGACGAAAAATAGAAAATAAATGGAGCATTTACAAAAAGTTTTTTTTTGTCTACTTTGCCCCTTGTTTTTAATGTGAAATTGGACTTACACGATGCTTTTGTAATCATTAGGGGGGAGATAAGTCTATTTCACAGATAAAATGGGGGGAAAAGTCAGTAAAGCCCTTACAATACACGATTCAAGAAAAATAGTGATATTTTTAGTAACCGAGCTTCTTACCGTCTGCCAAGTGAAAATACG
Organism: Lonicera japonica; assembly: GCA_021464415.1. Classification (NCBI taxonomy): domain Eukaryota; kingdom Viridiplantae; phylum Streptophyta; class Magnoliopsida; order Dipsacales; family Caprifoliaceae; genus Lonicera; species Lonicera japonica. The sequence continues at coordinate 66,342,734 of CM038465.1, read as the reverse complement.
CCACTGCTCCTTATAATCCCACCGTCCAAAGATACAGCTCCATCACTTATAAGAGGAATAGCCTGTAGCATTTCTCCTCTTGTTCTGTAAACTTGCAAACGCGAGAAGAGGTGATAAAAAAGGGTCTCCCTAAGGCCATCGCCGTTGGTTGTAACACAGAATAAGTTCATGTGATCAACATGGATCATATTCACAGCATACCCAAGAAATCCAGGTGGCGATTCCCCATTGGGTAGTCTCGGTTTTAGAAGTTCAAGCCTTCTTTGTGGATCATCAGCTATAAACGCACCATAATATGGTCTGACAGTGAAAAAGGTCTTCAGAATATATGCAAACTAAAGCTCTAGGCTAAATGCACCAACCGGATATGAGTCCATTATACTCTAAACAACTACTGGTTGACTTATTCAACAACCTTGACCGGATGTGGCATGGTGTCCGTTCGTAATTTTTTCTTCATAAATATAAGTTGTGTGAAAGTAATTTTAAAACGTTAAATGGCTTTGTTTATAAAATAAAAAGATTACATCATAACAGAGCTATTAGCAGATATGAGAGGTAAAATTATAAAAAAAAAAAACACATATTTAAGCATATAACACAATAGAATCATTTTATCACCATATCTTATCACATTGTATCAGATTTCCCATACATGTATCCATGAAAAACATACCTTAGAGTTTCAAGACAGATGACAAGAAATCGGCCATCCAAAGGCCTTCCAATAGAAGCTCCAAGTCCATGAAGACCAGAAGTTCTATTTACAGAGCCTTCCGTCTCATAGGTTTCCAGTGATTTAACGCCGTCATAGGTCTTACAGACAACTGCCAACATAGTTTCCATCCCCAAGTACTCCGAGAGTAACCTAGTCTCCAAAATAATAATAATAAATGAAGAATAAAAAAAATGAGTTAATAATCCCCAGATAATAACAAAAGATAAAAATCCACTAAATATCTCGAACAAACATGTTCTATGACTTATATGCCATTATAATCGTTCATAGCGTCTCTATTTCCAGTTATTATGTAATGGTGGCCAGTGGGTGCTTTGTGTAATTGCTACAAAATAAAACTTCATGATGTATTATAGTCTTCTAATGAAAGAATGGTTGATCATATAAAATAAAGGTTTAGAAGGTCAGCAGCTCTAAAGCTTTTTTATTTTATGCAATTGAAGAATAATATCTTGCCCATAAAAAACCAACAGAGCTCAAAACCGATGGAATATGGCTATATGTGTGTCTGTGTCTATACATATAAGAGTAAATGACCACGGGCAGAATTCCAAAGTGAATAAGGAAACACTCCCGATCCCAATAATGTACTAACTCTGCTATTAGGGCCCAAAGGGAATAATACCAGTAGGTTAATGTGTCCATTTAAATTCAACAAACGTGGCAATAATACTTTTAATGTGCCAATTAAAGTATTAAAGTAATCATCATAACGGGATACAAATTTGCATGCTATTTTTTTTTTAATCATCTCTTCATAAACAGGAACAAGTATCCAATATGTCTCCTTTCAAAACTGACTGTTTAACATAAAATCATGCTGTCTAATTCAACAATATTAATCAAATAATATACATTTCACATGCCTAAAATATCTAACCTGCTAAGGTTTTCATCATCTACTTTTCCAAGCGTAGCAACAACACCAAGCACATCCATAGTCAATGGAAGATGAGAAGCCTGAGTACCGTGGCGAGTTTTAAGCTGGCATATAATTGCAGCAGCAGATTTCTCGCGCCTTAAAATGCATTCCACTGTTTCCCCCTCACTCTGTACACTGGAAAGGTCCTCACTTTCGGTCTTAGGTACACTTGACGAATGATACTTTCCAAGGGTAACTGACATAATATATGTTATCGGAAAATAAGTAGAAAGCCATCACAGCAATGTGGACTAGTAGGATATGCACACATAATGAGGACACAAAAATACACACACACTATATTAAATATGTGCAAAGGGTGTATTAATCATAAAGTAAATATACTATCATATGGAAGAATGTAAAACTTCTAACTTAATAATCATAATAATTAAATATTATCATCCAAATTACGTCAACAATGAAATTAGTGAAGAATACATGTACCAAATGTGCAAGTACATGAATATATAATACATATATGTTTGTGTCAGAGTGCACAAGGAGATGATTACTACTATATTTGCATAGATATTATTGTAGTAACATCATATTATATATCTTACGTCTAGTTCTGCAACTTCTACTATTTTATTTTATTTTTATTACCATGGATATTGGGGCCCCACCCTCACTAATCCCATGAGGCCCTGGTTGCTCAACCAGGAGACGCCCCCAGTAGCCCAAGAAAGATTTCTCGTAGCGGGGAATCGAACCTGACACCGTGCGCCTACCCACATAGTCCCAACTTCGCCTTTACCGCTGTGGCAACCCGTTGGGTTACAACGTCTACTATTATAATCTTTCTTTTGGTTTTTCCCCTTTTTGTCTAAAATGTCACAATGAGATTTGAACCCTTTGACTAATACTTGGATAAAATTTCGTTTTCATATGCAAAAATAATATAGTCCATATAAATTTTGCATATATGAATAAAATAATGTATTTTTCAAATCATACAATATTGATAACTAGGTTGACTTACAGCCTTGAGTAATATCGTGTATCTTTAGTCTAAATATCTTAGAATAGACAATACAACCAGTCGGTACCATGCTTGTGAAGGCGATAAATGCTACATTTGAAGTGAAGGATGAAATTCAATTCTTCTAATTGCCCTGTTGAAGAGTATATACATGGTTGGCCAACTACTTAACAGTTTAAGCTTTTGGGTGAGATGGTTACTAACATGGTATCAGAGCTCAGGTTCTGCAAGGTCTCGGATTCAAATCCTCCCACTTGCATTTGTTTCCCCCTTTGTGTTTGTGCGCGAAGTGCACCTTTGGTTTGGCCGGTTTGGCCTTTGGTTTCGTTTGTCTATTCACGTGCGAGTGGCTCGCACATGAGGGGGAGTGTTGAAGAGTATGATATACATTGTTGGCCCACTACTTAACAGCTTAAGCTTTTGGGTGAGATGGTTACTAACATGCCCCATATATATATATAATACAACTTGAATGCTTGAATCTCCCTCCAAAATTTGTGCTTGAGTCAAAAAGTCTTATCGAAATGAGACCCACTTTTAACTCTCTATTCTTACAACTCTCAGGACTCTTTTTCTCATCTTCCTCCAAAAAAGGACTCCGTCTACACCCAATTCAAAGTAAAATGTATACAGATAAATATGCAACTAACTAATATTTTGCATATTATGCTATAATTCTATGCATATAAACAAGTCTCTTGGAAGCACATCGAAAGGGGTGTATCGTACGTCCATAGGCAAGACAAATGTACCAAATCAACGATCACATTGGAACAAATTAGACAAGATTTTAACCAAGTTGCACTCTTTAAAGTCATAAATGATTGTCAATTTAATCCATTCCATCAGCAGTGAATCTTAGTATTTTTCTGGTTTTTTCATTAGCCAAATTATGGAATTGAAGAGAGGAAGTGTTGCATTGACACTTTGACAGTGAATCTTAGAATGACAACATACCTTGCATATCTACAATAGATTCTTCTAAGCCGTTTTTCTGACTTTTCAAATATTTGACCAAATCAACGATCGCATTGGAACAAATTGACAAGATTTTAACCAAGTTGCACTCTTTAAAGTCATAAATGATTGTCAATTTAATCCATTCCATCAGCAGTGAATCTTAGTATTTTCTGGTTTTTTCATTTGCTAAATTGTGGAATTGAAGAGGGGAAGTGTTGCATTGACACTTTGACAGTGAATCTTAGAATGACAACATACCTTGCATATCTACAATGGATTCTTCTAAGCTGTTTTTCTGACTTTTCAAATATTTGAGATTGTCTTCGTGCTGTTTTATTTTTAGACCAAGCATTTTTAGGTCATCCTGAAGCTTCTGCAATGATTACAACAAGAAGTTATTTTATGTATGCAAATGGCCAAATACCCCTCAAAGAGATTATGCCATGTATTCAAAAAGATTAATAAACAATTTAAAACTGTTTGAAATTAGAATAAGAAAGTAAAAGACAAAAATCCATTATTGTGATCATATGAATTAAAAAATAACATTTACGTGTTCTAAATATCTTTCACGACCTTAGAACTGTAGACGACTGCTTCCACCTTACAAGCTGCTCCATTTTCTGTTCCATCCCTTGCATTAAGAGAGGGATCATTCTGACCTGCATGCATCATTGTTGACGGATCTTGGATAGATAACGGCATTGTATGAACTGTCAACTGGGAAAAAAAGAAAAAAAAAACATCATGTTTTACACTGTTATGTGAAATATGCAGAAGCCCTTGTGTACAATTGATCCAATACATATACATATATATCCATTTTTTCAATCAAAGAACTGCCAATTCATTGTAAAAGACTGGAACAACTATTGAGAATTTAGAGATATGGATAGTTTTAGATGCACCTTGCTGCAGTATATCGATGCTCAAAAGCAGTGGTAGAACTGGATTATGTGGAATCAATACTTTCAGATGTAACAATGAACAAAGGAGCATAAGGAATATGAATGTGTTTGTAGGTGGAGAGAGAGAGAGAGAGAGATTTCCTGCTATACTATTTTCATTTTCCAGATGGAAAGAAAATGCATCACCCCCCCCCCTCTTCTCAAACCATCGGAACAATGTCACTTTCAAATAAATATCTTTCAACTTCAAATGCAATGGATTTTATTTTGAGTTGATGAAGAAATCGATAACCATTATCCACTACACGCAAACCAGAAAAAACCCAAAATGAATCGCGATGAACTAAAACCTATGAAGCACAGATGCAGGTGTGGGATTCGAGTGCGACGCGATTCGGGTGCAGCGATTCGAGAATTTTCAAAGAAACAGGGTGCACGTGCGGCGGGCAATAAAATAATAATATAAATTTACATTAGTTGATTAGATTGCATGTTTAAGAATTACCTATAATCAACAATGAAATAGGATATTTCTAGAGATTCTGTGGGGTAATGTAAGAAGAGTAGAAGACTGAGAAAGTAACATGATCTTTTTGGATATTTTGTGGGGTAATGTTTTATATATATATATATATGGGAGCATTTCTGGTAAGGATTACTATTCACAGACTAACGTACGGATTGGCCCATTTGGCACGCTTCCCAATGGAATTTTTTGATGAAATTTGGTGGGGATGTTCTTCATTGTGTGTAGAACATCTCCACCAAATTTCATCAAACAATTCAACCGGGAAGTGGGTTAACTACATGATTGAAAAATATTGGATTTTATATATCTATTTCTAAACCAATATTTTTCAATCATGTAGTTAACTTACTTCCCGGTTGAATTTTTTGATGAAATTTGGTGGAGATGTTCTACACACAATGAAGAACATCCCCACCAAATTTCATCAAAAAATTCCATCGGGAAGCGTGCCAAAATGGGCCAATTCGTACCGTTGTCCGTGAATAGTAATCCTTACTAGAAATGCTCCCTATATATATATGTATAATGTTAAAAGTTAAAAGGATAGAACTTAAAAGTTCAAAATAATTTTCTTTTTTTAAAAAAGTAAATTAAAATAACTTTTTTTTAAAAAAAAAAATCAATTTTAATTAAAAAAAAAAGAAAAAGGATTCTTCCCGAATCCTAAATGAATCCTCGACGAATCGGAAATTAAAATTAACCAATTAATTCCAATTCTCCTCGGGTGTGAATCGGGGCCGCAACCGCGCCTGATTCACACCCAGCTGGATTCGCTGACTTTTTAGAAGAATCCGTGATTCATAGACTAAAACTGATTTAGTGATAAAACCCACTGTTCCAATCCAGATTTCTTTTCCTCAATGTGAATAATATTATTTTTTTCCCTTTTCAGACTCAAGATTACCACCAATTGTGCTGTCCATCTTTGCCAGGCAATAGTATAGAATTTGCTCAAAAAAATACCTCATTCTTTCAAGAAATGAAAAATTACGACAATGACCCCCCCCCCCCCTCCCTTTTCTTTTTCTTTTTTACCGTTTGTACATAATTATTTAAGATTCCCTGCATGCAGAGGGGAGTCTAATAATTATTAAAATAGAAGAGTAAGTCTAATTACACAATAATAACAGGGCGCAAAGTCAGAGAGGCCCTTAATTCTGTTACAATAGGTAGGTTAACCATACCATCATCCTTTTAGTTCATATCATGCAAATTCTTCTACAATAATTTGCATGCACAACCTAAAGAAACCGAATCAAGTGGCAGTGTCAAATAACAACTAAATCCAAACACATCCCCGAATATTATGTTTCTTTACAAATTTCACAAAACTGGGCGGTTTTAACACAATCACCAACCAACAAGAATTCATCCTGTAAAAACTTAAAATTCCACCACATTCACTCAAAACAAGAAATTATTTAAATAACAAAACAAAAACAAAGAGCATGCGCAGAATCAGATGGAGGATTTCATTACAGTGAAATTTTTGAAGAATTGAAAACTGAAGAATCGAAAAAATGAAAATGCGAAACCCTAGAAAAAAGCTTACGAGAGAGACATACCTGCTGATTAGACTGAAACATGGTTTTCGAAAACGGATTTTTAGAATTTCACTGCTCTCTCTCTCTCTCTCTGTAGAGTTTGTGCGTAAAGAATCGTAGTATCTAACTAGCTATTTTTGTATGTAGTGATCTCAATCGTACTTTCGTAATTTCAGAGCCTTCTCTCTATGACCAAAAAAAACTACAATTCGTTGGGTTTAATAATAATTGCATTTTTTCTTTATTTAAGTTTAAATGCAGTTTTGTAGACCAAAAAAAATGCAGTTTTTGGTTTTGGTTAATTCAAACTTAGAAGGTCCAAGCCCAAATGGTGCCCAAGACCAAGCCCAAATGGAGCCCAAAATTTTCAATTAGAATAGCACAATATCTTCACTATATTTTTTTAATAAACAGCACCATTTGAAAAGATTTACTTGACTTTAAAGAAGATTTGTGGCACAAAGGACTCATGTCTTTATATTTAATTTATATTATCATTGGAGATGCTTTTTAGTATAAAACTAATTTGAACGTGAAAATATTTATTTTCTTTCCTTTTACTTCAGAAAAAAAAAACACACAATAAATTCTTAAAAATATTGTGAAAGGTGCTTATCACCACAACTCCTCAATAAAGTAAATTCAAATGAAGTGAAGTGTAGCTAGAAAATAGAAATAGGACTTTTATATGTGTTTCCTCTGTATACATTGAAACTTATTAGTGTTAACTTCAATTTCCCTTTAAATGCAAGCAAAAGAGGATCATCTACCTACACTAACAAATTAACTCCATCTTATTATTTTTCACTTTTTATTATAACCCCCAACTACATCTGGAGGTTGGATCTTCATAAATTGTAGTTGATATTAAATCTATCTCACATGCATGCTCAGTAAATAATTAAAAGCAAGAAAATTATGAGCTCTTTAATTAATGGATTTAATTTTCTCTACATTTTTCTTATTTTTACTTTGAATCTGCCAGATTCTTAAAATAGTTAATTTTTAGTATACAATGAAACTCAGTTCAAACTTGTAAATTCTAATTTAGGAGAAAAGTCCACTTTGTAGTGATTAAAATATAGAGTAGTCCAAATAACCACTAAACTTTCAATCTAAGTTCCATTTTGGCCATCAAACTTTAAAATGAATATGAATACCACTTTTGTCATTTTCTTCAATTTGACTATTAAATTGAATAGAATGAAACCATGTGCAAAGCACATGACTAATTTAAATGTATTTTAATCATTTTGGTTATAAAATAACCCAAGTTTAGCTGTTTGTTGAAAATATTGCTGTATTTTTTATACTCTGTGTGTTTCAGTTTGGTGAGAATTATCCCAGGAAAAAGTCATTTTATTGTAATATGACCAAAATGACTTTACACGAAGTCATATGCCACAAAAATACATTAAATTTAGTAGTCAAATTGGACGGAATGATCAAAGTAGTATTTACTCTAAAGTTTAATGACCAAAGAATTTGACAGAATAGTCAAAGTGATACCTACTCAAAAGTTAGATAACCAAGGTGGTTCGTTTTAAAGTTTGATGATTAAAGTGGTACTAGATCGAAAGTTTAGTGGCCATTTAGGCTATTTACTCTAAAATATAAACTGATTTATATTGCAAGTATATATATATATATATATAAAGGTTATAATTAATGAATTAATCTTTTTAGCAAAAATAAGGGATGCCCATTTAAAATGGTAAATTGATAATTTTTTTGTGAAAAATTGTAGAAATGATCTATATCATGAATAGAGCATATCTACTAAATTTCATTAAAACAAATTCAATCAATTTACCCCTCTAAATAAGTATCATTCTTTTTGTTAAAATGAGATTTCCTATTTTTAACCTATCTATATATAGAGATAGAGTAGTAGCATGGTAGTTACTTTTCACCATGAACTATAGTGAAAACTTCTCTAATAAACACATCTTTAGGTTTCGAGCTAGTGATTTAATATTTTAATTATACTTATATGACGTTAAAAAGATCAATCATTCAATTTAAGAATTTTTTCAAAACTAAAATTATTTATTTTTATTTTTTAAGTAATATAAAGTATTCACTATGCTGTATGCATATATGCATACTATAATAAGTTATACCACACCATTATATATCACAAATTCACAAGAATATCAAGTACTTATCATACTAATTATCATATATTTAGTTAATATATCAATATTTGATGTATTATATTCCTTAAATAAAAAAAAAATGTACAAATTTAAAGAGGTATGATGAAAAGTATCTATCATCCCGCTATTATATATATATATATATATATAATAAAAAGCCTATTTGGTTGGGTTTTTAAAAAATATTTTAAGTGTTTTTTTTTAAAATTGTGTTTGGTTCACCCATTTCAAAAACTCCATTCAAGTAAAAGAATATTTTTTATTTCTTTTTTCTTTTATATTTTAGAAAATTTTGAAGAAATAAATAAAAAATAAAGATTATATTTTTTGTAAAATTTTAAAAATTGTGTACTATAAAAAATTGAATTAAAAATTAATTTTATAAACTTTAATTTAAAAAATAATTTTAAAAACTTTTATTTAAAAATAAATATTTAAAAACTCCAACAAAACATGTCTTTTGAAACTTTAAAAATATATAGGACATAAATAATTGTATAGTTGATTAGTTGTAATTTAAGATTTTTTTTTTAATAATTAGTGAGGTTTTGACACAATTACCACCTAATATATATTAGCTTTAATGTTGTGGGTCCCACATAAAGTTGATACTTCAACTTGCTTCTGCGAAATAGTACAGCAACTCATGCGGAGTTATTTGTACAGATTGCAATTTTCATTTTTTTTTGTGGTTGTTAAGATAGTGATGGGAATCCTAGATTGTTTGGATAAAGGGAAATGTCACTCTTGGTTAAAATGCAGAAACGTGAAAAATTTTCCAATGACTATTTGCTTGCAAGTTGCAATTTATCTTCTTCGAATTCCTTCTTCTTCTTCTTCTTCTTCTTCACAAAGCAATTATTTTATCGTACAACTTTACTTTTATACACATACAATCATAGTCTAACCTATGTAGGGATAAATGCCCACGCTTGATTTTAATTTTTTTTTACTATATATGAGGTATTTTTTGATCAAAAAAAAGAAGATAAGAACTTATGTGTAAAATTAATACTTGAGAATGACCAAAGTGTAAGGAGTAAAATCATATACAGGGACCTACGTACGTGTGAAACTTAAAATTTGGTTTCATGATATCTAGACTATAAAATAAATTCGGCTGCAAAACATGGCCTTGTGCGGTTGTAGAACTGTGATTTGTACCCCTTCCCCACGGGCACAAGAGAATCTTATTTTTCTTAAATGTTGTCAAGTTTACAAGAGATGATTCCTTATAAAATCATTAATTTTTTCACAAAGTTCTCATGTAAGATTTACTCATTTTCATTTCATTTTTCTATCTAAAGTAGCTCACTTTGAGTACAATTTCTTATTCATCTCATAACAATTTTGAGCAAACAAATATATGATTTTAATTTACTCATGGAAGAAAACAAGAATTTATAATAACCCTTCATAACTGAATGTGAAGTGTCGCTGAAAATTACCCTAAAATGGCTAAAAAATGGTATTTTACCAATTTGTCCAACACTAGCAAGGTAAATTATTTCTTAGATCTATTTTTTAATATTAGTTATAATTTTATTTATTAACTAATTACATAATATTAGTTATATTTCTTGATTAATTGCATAATATTAATACTATTGCCTTTGTGTGGTATTATTGTAATTTCTTGTAATTGTTTGCATTCGCTATTTTAGTTATATGAAATCTTATTATTAATACTGTTGATGCTAAAAACTGGAAAGGTATTTTAAATCACACAGTCAAATGATCGGATCAAATGATTAACATAATAAATGCAGCCAACCAAAAGAGTCAAAGATGCATAGAGGATGTTGGCCTCATAGGAAAATACAGGTTAGTCCTCCTCTGTGGAATAGAGTTAGGAGTTCAGTTTGTTTTTGTATTGATGATAAACAAACATGTATTACAAACTCATAAAGTATCTCTAGCTATTGTATTCTCACGATATTACATAAGAGTATGTTCAAGTTACACGAGTTCTGGCTTCTTTGTTTTAGGAGCTTTACTGAATATTCTGAGCTTCTATTTCTCTTTTGTATTCTTGCTATTGAATGCGAAATTCTCTCTGTTCTTAAGTTTGTCTAGTTGTCGTTTTGTTGGTTAAACTTAGTTGTTGAAAAAAGTAAATGCTTCTTGTATATATATGACTAGAGGGAACGTGTGACCTTGCTTCTCCATGAATTTCGGCGCATTAAATGCAGTTGGTGTGCATTTAATGAAAATGAGGGGAGTTCTGTGCGTTTTGTAGGGCAGGTGGTAGTCGCCCATGTTTTTGCCAACCACTCTGGCAGAATGGCTTAGGCAAGAAGGAGCTCCAAAGCTCGCCAAAAGAACTCTAGAGCAAAAGCTTTAAAATTCGTTGTCCGTAATCAACTCTCGAGCGGGTCCATAAACATTGAGGGGCTCTACCCTTTTTATAATGATCCAACGGGGCTCCTCCGAGCTCCTTCTGTTAAGGCAGGCTTGATTGCTGTCGTGGATGACGATGTGTCAGCTCGTGGTCGGCGGGGCAAATTGGATTAATAATTTGCACCATCAAATACTATTATATTTATGTTCAAATTTTATAACCTTAAATATGTTTTTGTGTGTTTTGAAAGTCGCCCCCTTTTATTTAGATTTATGGCTCTGCCACTACATACAATAAGGGTGAATTACAAAGGTATGATATCACGTTCATATGGATAAAACTCATAACTTATTTATTATAAGAATAAGAATAACGAAAAACATCAACTAGAATAAAAAGGTTGTTGGCTGCTTGCAAGTTATCTTTATATGTGTAGTAAAGTAAAGACTATTTTCAATTATTCGTAAAAAGTATTTTTAAGTTATTTCCATCTTTATGTCATTAGTAGATTGTTTGCAATATTATTCAATGTTTAGGATGCAATGATTTATATGTTTTTGTTTATTTATTTTTGGGTTAGGAAAATGACTTATCCCTCTTTACGTACGTACATAACCCCATAGCCACTTTCCTTGCATATCATGCAATATTCTAGCATTTGTAGCTCGTCCATCATGGAAACTTCCATTTATCAACAATTAATTTGAGATAGCCCGGCCTGTGGGGGTGTACACCAACGACCATTAACCACGTCGGGACCAAGAACACCAAAATGATCAACTGGAGTTTGCATATCATAAGATAAAAATATGTAGTGGCTTGGCATATATATGACTCGTGTGGAAGAGAAAACAATAATATTATTGTTGAAAAAACAACTTAATTACGTTACAGCCATATACCCCATAAAATTGCAATGAATAGTCGACCCCGGTTAACAAGAAATGAAGGCTGGAAAACTATTCGTTGAAAAGTCAGGCATAGCGCACAATGAACCTTTGGGCTGCCATAATTAGAGAAATGATTGAATGCCAAACAAGCTGGGAGAAAGAGTAATCATATCCCTAAGCAAATGAACAATTGTCTCTGGGTGATTAGAACATTAAGAGTTCAAGGAAATACCAAGACGAACACGATAGGCACTAATAACCAGACGATCTTGCAATTGAAACAAACCAGCTTGCAAAATTGTTTTCAATTCCGACGTACTGTTCAATAGACATCCTACCTCACCCATTGGTCTGTATGGCCAAGACAATTTTAAAGGCATCTCCAATCTTTATTTTACTTTTTTAGTTATGAGGAAAAAATAAAGGATTAATTTATGGCCATGGGTTTGCATAGCCAAGACAATTCCAACGTATTGTACATAAATAAAGGATTAATTTATGGATCTCAAAAAAATAAAAATAAAGGTTTAATTTATGTATAAATTAAAGGTATGACTATTAGTATCTTACGTAGATACTCTGACAATCTAAAGTATTATTAATGCATATCATAAATGTTTTAAAAAAAATGCATAAACTTTCACAAAAAAAATTTTCAGTGTTAGCATGACTTATTATATAGCGTATGACAAAAAGTTGACTTTATAATATAATAAAAATAGATGCTAAATATTAATGAAGTTATAATAGTATAATCATATATTGTAAATATCAATTCCATTCATTCCATATATGGAATAGACATACAATGTCCCGATTCTAATTTTTTTTTTTTTGATACTATAGTCTCCTACAATGCAACACTTAAGGTGCAACAAAGTTGGTAACATAAACTAGCCTCTGCACTTCACTGTCTTACACAATTATACAATTCCTAAAATTGTTTCACATGAAGGGGCAAAGTTCTTTCGACATGGAAACAAAGTACAAGTTCAATTCCATATTAAGCAGTAGGTGAAAAATCAACAAAAGCTTAAAATAAAAAGGTTTAAGTTAGGTTTCAAAGCGTGCACACCGAAAATATTTGAAGTTATGATTATCAATGATAATATATGCTATTAATAAGTTTCTGATGTTGGTGAAAGTGTTGAAAAAAAGAAGAGATTATACTATTAAAGGCATATGAGGTTGCATTTGTATTAATTTTGATGTTTAATTTGAAAGGAACTTTTAAATTTCCCTTTTGAAAAGGGAAAACCTAATTTAGTACAAGAAATGACGTGTGCAAACATAATCGGTGAGCTCAAACTTGAGTTACAATTTCAAAGACCCACTAAGAATGACCCGTAATTACTAATTTGCACGCATGAATTTATAAATAGCATGCTTTTTTTGTAAAAGAAATATGTAGTTAAATACACCGGTAAAAAGATTAGTCTCTTGACATTTCATCATCCATCGTTGGTCCACTTTTGAAACCTTAATTCTCTCTCTTCCATTTTGAAATAAATACATATATTTTCGTGAAATGCTTGTAAAAATCTCATGTAACGCCTAAATTTATTTGCCAATTAAGCAAATTTGGTTTTGACTTTTGTAGAAAAGGTTTGACAAATCTGAGGTACCCTGTCTATAAAACCACTGAACTAGTAGAGGGCACTGGGTAACACGTGTCAAAAATCCACTTGCACCAACAACAACCCAACTGTATTGTATTTGTGGTGTCAAGTAGCTATACAGTACATACCATGCCCTCGTGAGAATCATAAATACCGACGCCCAATTTGCTTTGCCTGTCCACCATATATCAACACTCTCTCTATCTCTCTCTACAATCTCTCTGTGAACTCTCTTTCTGAATTCAAGATTTTCACCAAGAAGTTGGAGTTCGAGATGAAAGAGATCACACGGGAATAGCAACACATATCTCTGGTTGGTTTAAATTCTTCAAAACAATTTATTCTAATTCTAATCCATTTAAGTTGTTAATTTATATATATATTTGTATAATGTTGATCAAATTGGTTGTTGTTTTTTGGTGGTATTATCAATAAAATAAAAAAAGGTATATTTATTTGCTGGAAATGGGCAAGAAAGGAAACGGATGGTTTTCGTCGGTAAGGAAAGTCTTCAAACCTTCTTCCAGGGACTTGCCGGAGAAGAAGGTAATTAAAATTAGGGCGGTATTATTCTAAACTTATGGCAAACACCCCTCTTCTCACAAACGTCCTATTAAAATAATTGTTTAATCACCCCACTCGGTGTTCTGTTTTGCTTGGTTTGCTTTGTGAAGAATGGGAAGAAATAGATGGAGAATGAGTTTGATTAAAGGGTTTATTTTAATTAATTTATTAAGGTTCCGTTTAATAACAACATGAAAAATGAAAAGAAAAATAACCAATTTAGGCAAGAAATTGGAAAATAAGTTGAGGAATACGGTAAGATTAACTCTTACTTTTTGCTTTTTTTCATGATAAAATTTTCTTTGGATGATAGTGGAGAATTTTTTTTCACAAAATATTAAAAGAGGATGTAAGAGATATTTTCACAAAAATGAGTACGAGTTAAAGAGTATCTTACCGTATGCTTTAACTTATTTTCCATCTTCTTATTCAAATTAGTTGTTCTATTTTCATTTTCTATGTTACTGTCAAACGAAGCCTAATTGTTAGGTAAATGAATTGGTTAATGTTTATAACCATTGGTAAATTAGGCAAGTTAGGAGATGTTTGTGAAAGTGGGGTGTTGAGTAGTGTTCTTAGGCAAATTTTTGTGTGAGAGTGTTTGCGACAACTTTCATGGTGTTAATTTCACCACCCTTAAATTAAACTCCTCTTTATATTCTATTTACACACGTATATGCATATACTAGAATTAATAGTCTACTTAATACATGTATAATATTATAAGTTACGGTAATTTGATAATATGATACGTTTTCAAATTTTTTTAAATAATAATTGTATTTGAAAGCAAAAAGGTGCATACCAAAATATAAAACCATCTCTTACTCGTGCTATTATATATAATTATAATTTTTTTGACACGTTCACATCTTGTGTGCGCGTATATATATATACATAATGTTTTATAATGTATATAGTTGCAATTTGTACTTAACAAAATGACACAGAGGGAAAGTAACATTAGACGAATCGACAAAAAGTAGCAATCTATTAAGACTCTCATTTGTATAATCAATTGCAATGTTCGATCAACTGCATTGACAGAAAATCAGGGTAGTTATCGTGTACATATCTCTTTCCCCTATTTCAAATTATTAGGTTGTGTTTGGTTAATATTTCTAGACAAGTTTCTAGATAAGTTTTTAAAAATTTGGTGTTTGGTTGAATGTTTTGAGTTAGAGTTTTTATGTTGAAAAGTGAATTTGGTTTTGTTTGACTTTTTTTCAATCAATGAAAAAGGTGCATAAAAAATTTCAAAAAATAGTCACAATGGATCTTATTTTATAGATTTCGATGAGTAGGTTTCAAATATATATTTTTTATTATTTTTGGATTTTTGGATTTAAAGTTATGGCGTTTTAAAAAAAAAATTAGAGAGAGAAAGTATAGTGAAATAAATTTTGAGAAGTGTGAAAGTAGAGTCGGTTTTGAGTTGAGTTTTTAAAATTTTGGGAAAAAAAAAATAGTGAGCAACCAAACACAACCTAGTCTCTCACTCTCTTATATCATATACTATTATAGTCTCTCTTATTAATTGCTATGATAATTATGATAATAATAACGCACTTAATATTTTTTTTCTTAATAATTATTATATTAATTGCCCCAGTAATCCATATTATTTATTATAATAATTATTATTGTAAAATCGAGTAATAATTATAGTAATAAACAGTTTTTATTATGAAACTTTTATTTGCTTATTTTTAAACTCTTTCATTTTTCATATTTATATCTATACTTAATAGTGACAATTAAAGTCTCATATCGAAAACAATTAGAAGGAACACAAAAGCTAACTTTTGTATTTCAATCTACTAGATGATGTAACAACATTTGTTTATTCAATGTATACTATTATTTGTCATTTATGTAAACTCATGTTTATTATTTGATTTGATAAATTTTATATTTGAAAAAATTTGACTATAATTATATAAGTATAGATATGTATACACAAAAATAAATACAATATATATATACTTATAAAAAATGATTTATAAAACGTCCGTGCATCGCACGGGTAATATGCTGGTAAATTAGTAAGGTAAGATAAGATGTGGCATAAGTATAAATAAATGTCTTTGACTGTCATAATTATTATCTTACATTAGTTAATATACACTGAAGTGCATTTAATTGCAATCTAATTACAATTTAAATTCTAAATATTTTAATATTACTACTCACACCACTTGTCACCTACGCATTTACTCATCACCTAAATTTTCACAGTGGATCCATAATTACTCAAAATTGAGACATATGGTCCCTTTCAGTCAACATTACATGGCCAGAAAATGTTCCACATCTCATGTAATGTATGCCTGTCATCTATTCATCCCACCTATTTTAATCACATCATTTATTTTCTATCATCATGTGCTACCTTGCAAAATATGGGTACTTTCACATCCATTTGCCACTGTAAAAATATGTGTTATAATTTTTCACAGCAGCAATACAGTATTATAATCTAGCGGAACCATATTTATTTTGGTAGTAAATGTCGCTTTAACATAAGGTCACTTTGCTCTTTTAGTTTTGACACTTTGCAATGGCACACTTTATTAATTTCTTATGTTCATTTTTTCAAAGGACAATGTGGACAAATGGCAAAATGAGGCACCGGAGGTGGTATCGTTAGAACATTTTCCGGCAGCGAGTTCGCCAGATGTCACTAATAACGAGAGTAACGGGTCGTCATCTCCAAGAAACGAAGAACGAAATCATGCTATTGCTGTGGCAACCGCGGCAGCTGCTCATGCAGCTGTTGCAGCTGCTCAAGCCGCAGCCAAAGTTATCCGATTGACTGGTTACGGCCGCTACTCTAAGGAAGAAAGAGCCGCAACCTTCATCCAATCATATTATAGAGGATATCTAGTAAAATATCTCTCTTATGTCAAAAATTCTGTATTGATTGACACATATTTCAAAATGAGTAATTCTAAAGGACTTAGAATTAAGATTTAAAGAAGTGACTTAGATGATGTGATATAAGTGAATTAGTTAGTGAGCAGACATGTAAGAGCGTAGATCTCACCTAGCAATAAATTAATACGGTGATGCTAAAACATCATCACGAGTCACTTCTTTGAATCCCAAGTGTATATAGAGGAAGCTCTTACTTTTTTCTTAGAAAGTGTTTTTTTGTCTAGTTAGTCACATGGGTTTTACCTACGTCACGGATTCGCTGAAAATTACTGTGATACAATTCTAATGGATGTTTTTCTTGTAGGCCAGACGAGCTTTGCGTGCTTTAAAGGGATTGGTAAGGTTGCAAGCACTAGTGAGGGGCCATCATGTGCGAAAGCAAGCGCACATGACAATGCGATGCATGCAAGCATTGGTACGCGTGCAAGCGAGAGTGCGAGCCCGTAGGCTTCAGTTGATTGAAGAGAAGCTCATGAAGAAGGTTGAGGAAGAAAAAAGACTAAAACCAAAGGAGGAGGAAGAACAAGAAGAAGAAAAACAGAGGGATTCTGTTGAAATTTTTAAAACAGAAGATTGGGATGGTGGGGATAAGAGGTTGGAGAAATTTAAGGGAAATAGTTTGAGAAAACATGATGATGAGATGGAAACGGAGAGAGCTCTTGCTTATGCTTTTGCGTACCAGGTGGGTTAGTTATTAAGAAGTAATACTACATAAATGTTTCATCATCTAGCTAGTTATTCATATTAAATGCATTGGTGTGTTGTATATTCATTGGAGTGTACAACTCATTAATGAACCCGATATAACTATGGGGTTGATAAAATTGGCAAGAATATCTTTTTACTTTGATATAAATAGAGCATGTATTTTTTATTTTTGCCTACATTTTGATAATTACATGCTTCTTCGCTACCAAATTAATAGTGTACTATTCTCTTATAGGTCTTTTCACATTAAGAGTCTTCTTGTTACTTTTTCAGAAAATAATCAATTTTCCCAAGTTTCACGATAGTAGACAAGTTTTACTCTTAAAAATTGATTGTTAAATATGAAAGCAAATAAATAGTATATATAAAAATGTTATGTTCCCCTTTATATATATTTAACCTTTTCTCACCCCTTTTCCTTTAGCTTTATGAATATAGTAAGTCTTTTTTTTTAGACCATATTAACGTATGTTCTCTTAATAAATGTTAAAGACAAGTAAATAGAAGGAATAGGGCCCTAACAATTATCAAACCAAGCATTAGTACTCTTGCGAAGCTTTCTTTATGAAGTCCGGTCTTGACATGTACACTAGTGTACAAATTAACAAATTCTTAAAACCTACCTTTTTTTTATATATCATTTGTTGTGACACAATCCTTATTTTTATCGACTTGGAACAGCAACAACAAAATCAATTCCTGCTACTGGATTCAAACATCGACGAAGTTGGATTCTATGCCAACAAGGATAGAAAGTCACAATGGGGATGGAGTTGGCTCGAGCGATGGATGGCATCACAACCCTACCACACCCGACACAATGGGCCCCGTGAGATATGTTACACGACAATCACCACCACTGATGACATGTCCGATAAGAACGTGGAAATGGATCTAATTACACCATCGGCCCCAGAAAATGTTAGAATGGGCCGACTCAGTGCTGACACGACAGAGTCATTCCAACGTCAAGCTCAGATGCAACGACAGTGTCATTCGAACTCGGATGGAGTCCCTAGCTACATGGCTCCAACCCAGTCCGCAAAAGCCAAGGTGAGGACCCAAGGCTCGGGCAAGCACCGGGGTCCATCGGTGGCCCAATGGAACCCATCGACTAAGAGGGGAGCGGCTAATGGGCCAGGTACTGACTCGTCGAGTTCGGGTGGGGGAACCCTAAGTTATCAGGCCCCAAGGACCCCAAGCCCACAAAATAATGGAGTTCATGGGCCTACTAGATGGATTCTGGGCCGAAGCCCTGATTCTAATGCAGGCCATGATAGAGGTCATGGTTGGAGATTTAATTTTGGGTGATTTTATTTATTTGATCATATGACTTTTTTAGTTCTTGTTCAAAAGAACCATCAAATACATTGTTATTTATCTTCACTATTTTTTCCCTCTTCTTTTTGTTTTGTAATTAAATTTCTTGATGTTGTAAGAAGACTGTAATATGGTGATGAAGTGTTGTTCTTGAGTTTGAAATTTTTGTTTGATTTCATATTACTAGTAAATGAGATTGACTTCTTCTTCTTTTTTTTTTTTTGCCATCCAGTGGTTGTTGTTCAAAATTTTTAATACCCATTTGTGCAATTAACTTATATTTTATAATAAAATATCAACCTCGTCTTTTAATTAAAATATTTTTCAGTATTTAATGGAATTAGCCATTCATATTTTAAACAAAATGCCATTCTTTCATCTTAACCAAACTCTTTTCTCTTTTCATGGAATTAATTAAGCTACTCTTATGAAAGGAATGAAGACCTCTAATATCAATAGATCTCTTAAACTGCGACTTCTACAAGTAAGCTAAGGGCCAATTACTTCATTGAATTAACCTACTCTTATCGAAGGAACATTTAATGCATAAAAAATTCTCAAAAACTGTCATCGGTGGAACGGGGGCTTCTAGTTATATATAATCTGTTAAACTATCGCGACTATAAGAGTAACTCATCTATTAAGAGTTAACATAAAAGTTGTTAAATATAAAATTGGGAATGGTGAGAACACTTTGAAGTGGCTGGATAATTAGCATACCATAGGTCCTTTGGTGAAGACATTTGGTGAACGAATAGCCTATGACGCTGGTGGTTCTATTCAAGCTCAAGTGTGTGATTTTCTTAGAGGGGTGGTTTGGGATATGCCTGCTCTTATTTTTAGGGATCTTTTGCTTATGCGAATATGCCTATCTATACTTCTAATGGAAAAGTGATACTATTGAATGGTGTTTAACTTCTAATAAAGAGTTTACTTGTAAATCTGGGTGGGATGCTATTAGAGTTCTTAGACCTACTGTTCATTGGTACAGTATGGTGTGTAATAAGTATTATATTCCCAAATGCAGTTTTGTATATTGAGTTGTGTGTAAAGATAGTTTGCGGACAAAGGACAGGCTCGGTTACGGATGAAATTTGTGTGTTGTGTGGGAGTGCTAAAGAGAACAAAGATCATTTATTTTTCTATTATTGTTTCTCTAGAAGTGTTTGGAATGCTGTTCTTCACAGAAATGAGCAGCAATATACTTGCAATTCATGGGAAGATGAAGTTTAGGAGGTGTTGAAGCGTTGTAAAGGGAACACCCTTACTACCAGAGTTTGCAAGTTTGTCTTCCATATTGTTGTTTATTGTATGTGGCAAGAGAGGAATAATAGGATTTTTAGACATTATTTGAAATATGTTAATGGAGTTATAAAGGAAATAAAAGCTTATATTAAAGCTATAATGGAGAATTGGAAGGTTAGGATAAGTTATGAGAATTGGGTTGTATGTAAAAATTGGGGGGTGAGTGAGAGGATTTTAGTGTAATGACTAAGGTATGCAACGACAGGTATGAGAATTGGGTTGTATGTAAAAATTGGGTTGTATGTGTTTCTTTCTATTTGTGTTAGTATAAAATTATTGCTCTTTAAAAAAAAAAAAGAAGAAGAAGTTGTTAAACATAATATTTATTACAATTCATTTTTTTAATAGCTTGAAATTTTTGGAAAAAAATGATTTCTAACATGGTATCAAGTATTAGAGCCCAGATGTTCAAGACTTGACACTTTCATCCACCATCTGTTGATCTTATTTTTGTTAAGAATAATCAACTTTAATCATATTTTTCAAAAAATTTACCCTAATGGCATAAGCAAATCTTAACAAATCAAATTTAATCAAAACTAAAAACCTTTTTCAATAATTAAAATGGTGACATTCTGATTCTATTGGTAAAAAAAAATAAAGATAAATAAATATTTCACAATTGGATAATCTTTCATTCCCGATTTTCTTTAAAATTAAAATTTGCTTAATTTCTAGTCAATTAAAATAGTTGGCCTCACAATTTTGCTTATTAAGAAAAAAAATAACCACCTCCAATGATATAACTAAAATAACAAGATTAATCAACTTTAATTATATTCTTTAAAAAATGTACCCCAATGGCATAATCAAATCTTAACAATCAATTAACCAATATTTAAATTCAGCCACTTAATAATCAAAACAAAAAACCTTTTTCAATAATGAAAATGGTAAAATAACCATTGTGGAGCATATAGTTGTTAACGGTAACAACATATTAAATGGATAATCAAATGCTCATTTAATTATTCAATTTTGAGTATTCCATCGTAGATACTCTAATCCTAATTACTTCTATGTTGTATTGTGGGCTCGCATGTGAAGGAGGGTGTTAAGTCCATTATGATATTCATTGCATTCCTTCTCTCGTTGCTTAAACTTTTGGGAAAGAATATTCCTAATAAGATTAATGGTCGATTACTTCATTTACCACAATCAGACGTGAGAAATATTTATTACCAATCCATTCTCAAATCCATAATCCAAAATTACACCATATATAAAATAATTGCACCGGATGACAATCTAGTGTCCATCCCATTATTCATTTGATCACATGCATGCTCGAATGAAATTGAAGCAAACTTAGAGTTGTGTCGTGAGAATCGTGTCTGGTCGTGTTAATCTTATCTCGTTGAGTGAAAAAATTCCATTTGTACTCATTATAACGCTCAATTAAAATATAATGATTGTAATAATGTTTGCCATATTATCTTTAAATGGGTTGTTTTCGTGTTAGTTAAAAATAATACGAGCTCGTATCATGTAATTATGTATCAAGTCATGTTAGACAAAAACACAACCTAAAAACACAAATTGTCATATGGAAAAAATAATGTAATCCCGATGAAGAAAAAATATGTGGCCAACGATAGGTTTATGGAGCGAACGGGGATTATGAGTGTTTTTTATTTTCGTCGAGGTTACAATTAATGAGACTCAAACCCAAATTGAATTTGTTTTGATTTCTGAATCTTCGAGACCCTAGACCAAACTTTTAGATTTAATTCCAGTTCAAATCTATTCGATTTTCAAATATATATATATATATATATATATTATAAAGTAACACTTCATTATACAACCAAGTGGGTATATATATATATATATATTATAAAGTAACACTTCATTATACAACCAAGTGGTGTTATGATGGTCCCTAATGGTCCATAATTCTAAATATAATCCATAATAAAACAACCCATTTAATCTTTTATCTTACAGCACATGGAAAGCTTTAAAGAGAGTGGAGTTGCATTCGTGGATTATCTTATTAGGTATCGGTGTCATTCTTTTTTTACTTTCCTTTTTTTCAAAAATATAAAATGTTAAAATGTGTTTAAGGGTATATGTTAACTATATTATGAATAGAAAGATTTAGACTTTATATGAGGCAGAAATTAACATTGATAGCAATGTTAGTGATAGATGCAGTTGAAAAACATTAAGGCAACTATTGGATTAGATAACCAATTAAAATAAGTATTATATTTGCTTTATTTTATGAATTATAAATTTGATTCATATACGAGTATATGTAGCAATGTTAGCGAAAATGTTGTTATTATTGTTTTGAACTATATTTTTGTCACAACACGATTTCGAGCTTAGTAAAATATTGTCCGTTTTAGCATAGAGTCACATGGTTTTATTTTTGGCAGGAGTCACTAAGATAACCCCAAAAGGCCTATGTGGGATATTTTGGGTAGTTATAATCTCCCCCGTTAAATCCCGACGTCTTTGTCAGGTTGGGATCGCATACAATTAATTTCGACTATAGATAGGCGCATCCAGCAATTTCGGCTCGTTGTCAGCCGCATAGACCCAACCCGCTCTGATACCATCTGTAATGACCCAGTTCCGAGCAAGATATTGTCCGCTTTAGCATAGAACCACACGGTTTTATATTTGGCAAGAATCACCAAGACAATCCCAAAAGGCCTTTTACTTGTTATAAACCAAATAGGTACTTTATAAACCAAGGATCTACCATTATACTACCAATGTGGGATATTTTGGATCATTATAATTTTAGTAAAAGCTAAACGACATTGTATAACAATGGCTCGGTGTGGTTCGATTCTCTACTTGCACTCCCTAAAGCAAAACTGAACATATTTGGTTTCGGTTTGTTTTTTTCATTTCGATTTTTAAAGGATCGATTCAGTTCGATTTGGTTTTCAAATTCACTAAAACACCCCTAATGGAGATTAATTAAGGTGCGTGAAAGATATCTCGAATATCTTATAGGAGAAATAAAAACAAAAGAAATAAAGAATGTACTTCATGACACAATCAGTTTGAAGATGCCATTTGAAGATGCTAATGATCTAGGGATTGTATGACACTTGATTTTTATAAGTCAAAATTAGGGAAAAGGTATACGAGTTGTATATATATATATATATATATATATTATAAATAGTATAATTTTTAAACTTAATTTAGTAGGTAAAGTACTTTTCAATTTATTTAGGCAAACCATTGAGAATGACTCACGTTTTTATAGGTAAAAACGTGACCCAAATTAGTCATTTTAGAAGGAGAAAAAATGGCAGATATAAAACTGTGAGACCTTTTCACATTTTTACACTTAAAAACATGATTTACTTTTTCATTTTTAAGAGTTAAAACGTGAAACCGTTTCATACTTTTATTTTTACAAAAAAAATTTATATATTTTTTTTATCAGGGCATTTGTTATAAAGTTGATAATTTTTATATCTTTTCTTTTCTTCTTTATTTTCTCTAATTTAACTTATTTCTTCTATTATTATTGAAGTATGATTTTTATTTTAAAATTCCTTTCCTTTTTAAAGTCCTCGTATGTTTTGTAATTTTTTTAAAATTTTTGATTTCCTTTATTATTTTATCTTCTATTGTTATTTTTTTTTATTTTACACCTATAAATTCATAGGTGTAAAAATACACAATTGGCTTTGAATTGAATATTCTTGATTCATTAAAACATAATACATTTTTTTAACTTTATTAAATTTAATTTTGTTCATTTTTCATTATATTCACATATTTTATGTTATATGTTTATTTTATTTTTATTAAATTATTCAATAGGCAGAACCACTAATTTTATAAAAACAAATTCATTACCTATAATTAAAAATTAAAATGACACATAAACTTATCCATCTTATGCTTAAGGCGATGAAGCATTTAGATCCATCAAATGAATATAAAGAGTCAAACAAAAAACAAAAAACAAAAAAATTACATGTTAAATACAAGACACGATACAAGTTAAGAAAAAAACACAATAGAATACAAGTACTAAACGTGAACAAAACCCATAATTTCAATCAGTCTCCTTATGCAACTGTGCATTTGGAGTCATAGTCATATCTTCAGTATTATATTCAATATCTATATTCAACGCCTTTACTCTCCATATAGCAGTTTGGCACACACTATTGAACAAATCTTCTGGGTCGTTTCCATGCAAAGATCCATCTGTATTTGTTACCCATTTGAACCGAGTTAGTTCATGGAGGCCATTAATCCTTGGATGTTTATCCGAGTTAAACTTTGTTATCAAAAGGATATATTTATCAATTAGTTTATTCAATAGATGCAGTGAGCTTTGTTTAACTGCAACCACTCAAACAAAAACTTGTCAAACATTTACAAGTCATCTTTAACGTGGACGGCGTGTAGTCAATATCTATAGTAAAATAAACTTTATCTACTAATTCAAAGTATCTATTGCTTTCTTTCAAGATAATGCCGATTTTATATGACTTGTCATAGGTTTTACTCTGCTCCCCATTAATTATATCACAGCCCTAATAGAGCAGAAAACAAACACGTCTGCCTCTCATTATCCACCTTCAACACAATAATCGAGTTTATTCCAATTTCAATGAGAATAACTTGAACCAATCAAAATTGACAAAATTTCCCCTATTTTGTCTAAGTACAGCTCTTGGATAAACTAATCGACAATAGGCTCTAATTCATACTTCCCATTATACATTTTTTCGTAAACCTTAAAATTAATTTTCTTTAAAATTATATTTAAAGAATTGCAAATGTCTCAAATTTGACGTAGTCATTAATCAAGAATTTGTAACATTTCATTATCTATATTACAAAATAGAAGATACCATGTTAATAAGTATACATATAACAAATCCAACAATTTTTTTCCTAGCTATAAATTTTCCTAGTAACTCAAACAAGTAAAAACATATAATATAAAATATATTACACTATGTGGGTTATCCAAATGGATCATATTTCTATACTCTCAAAACCCAAGAATTACACAATGTGTTCAGGGGTTGATAAAACCTTTATGGCAAGATCAACAAGGCAAAGAAAACAGAAAGCAAAATTAAGCATTATGAGTATCCATTATTTTTTTAGCAAAACCAACGTACAAAATTTGAAGGAAATGGCGACTTGTTCACTTTTTGTAAATTAATTTTGGTGTACTAAAAAATGAAATTTTCACATATAAGTGGTTGAAAGTGTAATTATGTGCACACATGTTCGAGTCCGGCCCCGTACTCGAACGAACTGCATCTCAAGCTATCCATTATGATTTTTAATAAAAGAAATAACTTTGGATAAATTAATTTGTGTGATTTTTACTAAATAATATTCCATTCATTCGCTATTAAATATATATACATATATATATATATATATATATACATGTGTGTGTGCATATATGTAATTCACTATAAGAAGAAATCCCTAAATTCCAAGTAATAGCAATTCCAAAACCACAAAATCCCCATATTCCCTATTCATAACTAGAAAATCAACCCCCGCCCCCCCATTTCCACTATCAGTATACATATAGCCACAAAGCAAGGCAAAAGTAAACAAGTTCAAATCACATATGTGGAGGGTATAAAATATAATGTGTTTTTAGTTTATGTGTGAGAAAAAATTTCAAACAATTTTAAAAATAATATCATAATCTCTATTGGGATTTTGTAAGCTCAATTTTTAGGGTTACACAAAAATAGTAATTTTCTCATAAAATAAATTTTATAACTTTCAAGTATAAGTTTTTCTTACCTCAACCTTCAAGAAACTTTTAGGGTGCGTTTGGTACGTCGGATAAGGATGTAGGATAGGATAAAGGCCGGATAAGAGTAAAAAATTAGTCGAATAAGAATTATGTGGGATATGATAGAAAATGAATCAGTCGGATAAGGATTAATTAAGATCGGAAAAAATAAGAACTAGTTAGATAAAGATTTAATAAACATTGCATTTAATGGAGTTCGGGATTACAAGTCCGAATATTATAAAACACAACTTGCTTTTGTTTTAAAAATACATGCAATTTTAATTGTTATCCACAAAAATTTTTTTTGGTAATGTGATTCTCCTAATTATAAATAAATTTCGTAAAAACTCTTCTGGGAGAAAAGTTTTATATTACATACAATATTTACGACATAAGCATTAAGTACACTTTCAATTTTTAATGCAAATTTTACTTTTTTATAAAACTAAAGTTTCTTATAAATACATTCATTTAATAAAAATAGAAATAAAAATATTATATTATATAAGAAATGAATTTTATTAGTTAAGTTACTGTGATTTTTGGTGGTCGAAAATTTTTATTAATCAATTTGATTATCTAAAAGGCATAAAGAAAAAGATTAAAATAAAAATAAATTAATAAATTTTTTATTTTTATGTTCATTTTATTATTCAATAACCAAAGGATAAAATAATACCATCTATACGGGTGCTATAGTTTTATCCGATTCTAATAGGATAAAAGAATAGTTAATCCCAAGTGCAATCTTATCCTGCGTTACACCAAACATGGGATAAGGTAAGATATCATATTCACCTTTATACCAAACACATGATATGATCTGCCTCATTTTTGACAATAAATACCGGATAAGATTAATTAATCCAATCCTACTTATAATCTCGCGCGACAAACACATCCTTGCCTATTATTTTGGAGTTTTAATTTGGAGAGAAAATGACAGAAAACGAGACAAAGTTTATCCATTCTCTTATTTGGGAGTTTTTTTACGAAGAGAATATGAGAGAAATGGACATAAAATTATTTAAAACTCTCTCCTAATTTTTCTTTCCAAATTGGAAAGAATTGGAGAGAAAGAAAGTTTTTTAATGAAAACTTAATGTATTAACAATTTTATCCTTAAAATACATAATAAATCTTTAAAATATGATATTTTCTCTCCTTTTTTTTCAACTCCCAAAGATGGAGAGATTGTAACATTATCCTCCTCCTTAAATTCTTAAACAAAAGAGAGAAAGATATTTTCCTTTCTCTCCCATTCTCTTCCCTCCGATTGATACTTTCTCGTTTTTCTTTTCTTTTCTAAACTACCAAACACGATGTTAGAGAAAGAGTTGGATGGAGTATCAACGGTGAGAGCGATATTAATGGCAAGAGAGACTAAGTAGAGCTTTTAATTTGGGAGAGAGAGAATGGTGGACAACGACCGCGGCGAATAGTGAGAAGGAATGGTGGGGGGGGTTAGGAAAGATGGTGAGAGATAGGGGTTAGGGACGACGGTGACAGGCGTGAGAGAATGTGAATTTGAGTTTAAAAATTGTTTCGAAATAAAAAATAAATAAATTGAGAAGCATAAAATCGTGAATTAGTCTCACGTTTTTACTTGTAAAAAAGTGATAAATTTTCACGTTTTTAAAAATAAAGATGTGATAGTAAGTCACAATTTTATGTTTCTCAAATTTTGGTTCACTTAAAAATGTTATTTATTCTCACAATTTTTATCTTAAAAATGAGAGAAAAACTCACAGTTTTAACCATCCACATCCGCCTAAATAAATTGAAAAAAATACCTCTCTACTTAAATAAATTTGAAATATCCACCTAAATAAATTTAAAAACTACACTATTTACAAAAAACCTTAGGTATAGTGTATATCCTTTGCCCCTTTGGACTGATACAAAATTAGGGTTAAGGGGTAATGTAATCCTCGGGGAGGACAATCATTCAGAATTTGTTCTCTCTTCTCAATTTCCGATGGCGGAAACAAGCTATCCTATTGCTTCCAGAGAACCTATCCATTTTCCCTATTTCTCCCCCAAACCCTAATTTTCTCTCTTCTCATTTCTCTCTTTCTATCAATCCATGTTAGGGTTTTCTCTTACAAATTCTAGAGAGAGAGACATCCAACAAATATGCGCGATTGACATTGTTGTTTTAGAGAGAGAAAATTCCCTAATTTTCACGGCGGTGCGCCGATTCGTTGGGTTTGATCGAATTGAAAATTTGAATTTCGGTTGATTGATTGCTTTGATAGATTGACCGTAACAGAACATATTGTGTATTTTGATATATGAATGTCAATTTTTGCTGTTCGATTCGGATTGTAAGTTTTGCCATTATCGTGTTCTTCAGAATCAGAATTCGGTGTTTTACACATGTATTGATTGATTCGTTGAGTTTGCTTGATTTGGATTTGGTTGATTGATAGATTGACCGTAACATATTGTTTATTTTGATATGTGAATGTCGGTTTTGCAATTCGAATCGGTTTGTAAATATCTCGAGCATCGTGTTTGTTTACCAATCTAGAGATGATTCAGAATCCGAATTTGGTGTTTTACGCATGTATAGCTAAAGGTACCACCATTGTTGCAGAATTTAACTCGAAAGATGCAGATCTAGGAGCCCTAGCTGCAAAATGTTTGGAGAATACTCCTCCTTTGCACTTGATTTTCTCTCATACGATGCGAGATAGAACGTACACTTTCTTAATGGATGGGAATTTTGTCTATTTCGGAATCTTCGATGAGAAATTCGAGAAATCCGACGGTCTCTCGTTTCTCAAGAGCGTCAAGGATTCGTTCAATGAGATCATTGAAACAAATTCCCCCAAGCGTTTGAATAATTTGAATTCTCATTGTTTTCAAGGAGAATTCAATCCTGTTTTTCACCATTTGTTAGCTTCTCCTACGGAAATGGAATCTCTGCATTCACCTAGGGCGGCCCTGAAACACAATCAGAGTGGAGTTTTTGATTCACCAAGAGAGGAAAAGATTGGGTTTGTGCCGTTGCTGGAGGATGCATCAAAGCACTTAAAGAAGAAGAAAAAGAAGAGGAGTGAAGACAAAGAGAATAAAGTGGATGTGTGTGATGATTCTGGTCAATTGAGTAGGGACTTTTCGTTGTCGAATAATATGTTTGATGGGGATTTGGGGCAGCAAAAGGCGAATCGAATATGGAAGAAACAAGTTGTGGTAGTGTTGACGGTGGATTTGATTGTGTGTTCTATCTTGTTTGGGATTTGGTTGTGGATTTGCAGGGGTTTTAAATGCATTGATGGTTGAATTGAATTGATGGGTTCTCTTAACAATGGATTCTTCAGCTTCAACTGGTAAAGCCAATTTGATATATTTTTTTATTTTTTTTTTGCATTGAATGCATATTATGAAGTCATATACTCGTTGTTGTTTGGTTCTTCATAGTTTGTTCTTGTGTGGTGCTTTAAAGCTATGTATATGTACACTACAGACATTATAGGTGACAATTACATCTGCAATGTTGTTCCGTTACAAATTATTATGATGGATATTGTGGATTAAATATAATGTTTTTACACTGGGTGTCATGTAATCAGATTCATTATTTTTCGAATGCTTTTGGTTCAATTGGATTAGGGTGGAGCTGGGCCATGCTTAACTACCAACGTTGTTTGTTAAATTTCAATGGAGCTCTAGCCTAGCTTTGTCAGGTTCTAGCGTGCAATTGAGCTCAGTCCATAGAATTTTGCACTACTAAAGAGTATTTAAACGTGCCAAAAACTAGCTCAAGGCCTCAAGCACATAACCAAGCATTAGGGAGTCAAGCGCAAGTTTTTAATCTTGTGTGCGTGCTCATACGCACACATACGTATAACAGGATCTATGAGACTAGTCGAGCCTTTTAGTGAGCTGTATCATCCCATTTTTCCAGCCGTATCAAGGCTGGCCACCGAAGGCATGATTGTTGAAGCTTGGCTCTCTTACTAAACAAGCATGGATTAGCATCTAGTGGGACATTCTTCTTAATAGGTCGTTTGTGCTTGTTTAATGGTACTTTCATATTCCTTGGCTTCTGACAAATATGATTTAAAACCGAGGAGGAATTCCTGGGTGGGAAGTTTCTCGATCCAAAAATGAAGGGGTGTTTGGCAATTCGGTGAAATAAAACTTGCTCTATTGAGAGAGCGACTCTGGAGATTGTCCACAAAACATAATTTCCTTTGACGTGCGTTAATTATTAGGGGTAACTATGAAATTCATAGAATCTAGAGTAAATGACATTAGAAGCCCTTAAACTATACACTAAGTTTCAGTTGAGCCTTTAAACTCAATTTTGAGTAAATTGAGCCCTTAAAGCATCTAATTTGAACACCAGAAGCCCTGCCATCACGTTTAGCCGTCAAATAATAACATAATCGTTTGTGCAGATCACATGCACTTCACCAGGGGTATTTTTGTCTATTCAGTAAAAAATTTCGCTTCCCCTTTCCCTTTAAGTAATTACTTTGATGTATCAGTTCATGTTCATTTAGTAAAAACCCTACCTTCTAAATTCATGGCCATCTTTATATACAAAGACATATATATATATATATGTATATTTATACAAATATATACTCGTAAATTTGGCGCCATAATTAAGTTGATAATTGATTTCATGAAACTTCCTTCTCACTATGTTGTTCAATAAACACAGACAGAGAGATATATATACGCGTATATTTAGTGGCACAATTGGACATAAATTGGAGGGAAAGTGGATTGTTTTGGTGAATGGATGAAAATACCCCCGAGTGCTGGATGATCGATTATGGTAAGGTATGATGGCTAAATGTGACAGAAGGGCTTCAGGTGTTCAAATTGGATAGTTTAGTGGCTCAAAATTGAGTTTAAAGACTCAATTGAGACACGGTGTATAGTTTGAGGGATTCTGTTAATGTATGATGGCTAAATGTGACAGAAGGGTTTCAGGTGTTCAAATTGGATAGTTTAGTGGCTCAAAATTGAGTTTAAGGGCTCAATTGAAACATGGTGTATAATTTAAGGGTTTCTGGTGTCATTTGCTCTAGAATCTACTATATACATCCACCAATGACCTTGGAAATGGTTGAATTGGCAATAGAATTAAGCTGGTTCACTTTTTTCTTTAGTTGCGAACAACATGTGCATGAATTTTTTGAATTAGCCAAGTAGTGAAGATGTTGACACCCTTTATCGATTTTCTTTTTCCTAACAATGTACACTATTTCATTAACGGGGAAGCAAGTATTGCATTGCAGCTGCTCAAACTTGAAACATTCAAATTCAGTTCAGGTTCGTTTACCACTGAATCATACACTGAAGTGTCAAATGAACTTGGTTGGTGCAACAAATGGAAAGTTTGTAATTTCCTTGTATATTGTTTTCTACATTTGGGTTGTTTAATTCAACTGTAGATATTGCAAGAGGATTTGATTTGCTTGGAAAATGTAAGGTATTGTTTTTGGTTGGCATTGTAAATGAAAAAACAGTGATATGCTTTTACGTTTTCATATTTCAACTGCGTACTAGAAAGTGGTAAAGTTGATTTTCATCATACATTGTATCAATCAAGCGGGCACAAACATTTTTTTGTACAGAACTTAGCCTTGTATTAAGACATGAAATGCCAGTGCTACTGTGTTTCCCATCTACGCCAAAGTGTGCCGGATTCTGCAAATATTGGCTTGCTAACCTTTTGGAGGAATCTCATTTAAAAACTTAACCTTTTAACATTATGAGCTACAAAATCACTTCATATTACAAGAATCGTGTTTTAAATGTTTGGAGCTATAAAAAGATCAACAACATTTCCAAAATGACTTCATATTTCGTTTTTCTAAACCAAAATAACTTGATAAATTGTTTCTACACGTTAACTTAATATATCCCATATAGATATACATCTATACTCACATTATTACCACTCTGGAAGAGCTAGAACTCTAACCTTGTGTTAGGACCTACGTGCCAAGGGACGGTTGAATTTTTGGTTGAAATGGGATGGTGGATTGATTCAAATCTCCATTTTTTTTTTTTCATGTTTTAGTATGTATCATAAGTGTGTATGTATACATGTAATTTGAACTGAAAAATCGAAGAGAAATATTTTTACCCACTCAAATTTACATCTTTCCGTCAAACCAATGCTTTGATCTCATAAATATTATGCTACCAACAAAAACTATATAGTACACAAAAATGGCAACAGAATTGATACATTACAAAATTCAAAACTAGATTATTAATTTAGTTTATAGAATATAGAACAAAACTCAGAAATCATATCACACACAAAACTATAGTGCGCTTAGCCACAAGGGGTGAGCTTCTTATTACCAGCACCACGAGGATTATCGTCCTTCCAATCATCAAAAGCCCTAGCCCTATCCTGGGCAGCATCATCATCTTCGTCTTCCTCGTCCTCACCACCCTGCTTGGGAATCCGAAACTCTGTGTGCCACGACGAGTTTGCTTCTTCCATAAGCTTTTTATTTCTCTCTTGCCATTTATTCATCATATCCATCTCTTTCAACCCAGCTTCCTCTATGCTCATGGTTGGCATTCTATATTCATTGAAATTGATGTTCACAAACAAAAAGGAAATAATAATCTTAGAAATTCTATAAATCAACTAAACCGTGTTCAAGCTGTACTCATGACACAATTTTTCCTTAACCTCATAAACGGGCTTTTGTTGAGCTAAGGCCAATTATTTGCATATATAATACATACTTCCAAATTTATTGGTCAAGCCATTACTGAGTTAAGCCTATGCCCAATTCAAACTTACTCGAGTGGAGATGGGTCTGTTCAAGCTCAGCTCATTTACTAAACAAACCTCATTCTGACATGCGCTCAGTTCATCAACTCAATAAACAAGCCGAGCCAGGCCGTTTGCAAATTGAAATTCGTTTGCAGCCTTGGCAACTAGGCCATCCCTTGAAGTTACCCAACTTCTGGTTAATCAAAGCACAAAGCCAGGTTTGTTTTCAGCCCATCCACTAGGCTTATCCCCTCTTGGTTACCAACTTTTGGTAAACCAAGGTACTAAAAGTTTAGGGCTTTTTGGACTTTGCCCCAAATTTTATATGTGAAATTAGACTTATCCCTGTTTTCATACTTGTTAGACTTTGGCCCCTGCATGCCGGGGAATCTCAAAGAATTGCATAAAAATATGTTTTCTTTTGTGTGTTGTTGGGGCGGGGGGGTGGCGGCTTATGTTAAAAGAATTAGACATTGCCCCCCCGCCATTTTTTTTTTTTACGTAATTCTTTCAAATTCTCTTGCATGAGGGGGCAAAGTCAACAAAGCCCAAAAATACAGACAGACCCACCCACCCACCCACCTGTGACTGGGTTGGAAGACCTGTGCCGCCATCCTTTCCCTTTCACTAGTTATATTTCCGCCCACAAGACTTGCCGGTCCAAACATAAGGGGCTGGTGTTTGTGCTCGTGTCCCTGTGAAACCTTAGCTCTCCCTTCAAGTACATCTTGAGCAAAAGTAGCACAAGTAATAGGAGGTGCTGGTTTTGTATATTGAGCTCGAGCTGCAGCACCCCGATGCCAAGCTTCTACTGTCCTGGTCCGTTCGTCAAGAATGGCCTGCGAAATTTCCTTATCCCCCCCTTCCTGCAGGAAAATACCAAAAAAAGTATGAATGAGAGATAGATGAAACATAAGGACGACACACCAATCAGTGAAACCAGTTTTGAAAATGTCCTGGGAAGTGCTGTGCTCTATTCCATGCATTTCTAAAAATTAAAATTACTAAAAACTTCTCAAACAATGCAATATAAGTTCACTTAAAATCCCAAAATCATGACACAATTTGGTGTGGGCAAACCAGACAACACACTTTGTAGATAATATAGTTATACAATATAGATAATTTTCATATATCATCACTATTTATAGATCATATTTCCAAGTTAAATACAAATTTACACAACAAAACATTCAACAATAGAGCATCGCCAAATACCACAAAGTAAAATTATTGATACCTGTAATTGTTTTTCCTTTATAGCTGAGAGCATTTCTTCTTCTTTCTTTAGCATTTCCAGTAGATCAAAAGCCTGTGGTATGTTTCATGGCAAAAATTATATTGAAAAAATGAAAGATAAAGGGAAAAAATTGAAAACCTGAACAATATGTATAATAAGTAACCAACCTTACAGAGAGCCAAAGAGATACTAGTAAGCCATGCCTGCACAAGACAGTACTGTAATTTAAGAGAGCCGTAACGTTTTTGAAAACAGAAAAACTACTAGTAAGGCGTTCAAAAGTTACATTAGGCACCATATGAATGGAAAGTGATACTATTAGGTCTCGTTTAGTTGTCCCTGAAATTGTGAATTAGAAAATTTACAGTTTTTAAATTTATTTGTATTTGGTTGTAAAAATTGAGCAATCGTACATATGAAATTCAAGTTGATTCACAAAAGACTCATATTATGTTATTTCAAGTAAAACTTGAAGTTGTCTATTTCTAAAACTAGAGAACTCACTCCAACTCGATATGTCAAGATCTAGTGTCTACATTCTCTTGACAAAATTCTAAATAGCACAATGGAATTTAGAGCATGTTTTTACTCTAACATTCAGAATTTCTCATTTAAGTCTTCCAAACACTCCTTGCATTAAAATTGAATCGTTTATAAATGCAAAAATCAAATCAGTATTGAATGTGAACTAATTTTAAAAATGTGCAATTTACGCAACCAAATGGGCCCTAATTGAAAGTAAACTAATTTCAAAATAAGGCAATTTATGCAACCACCAGGCCCTTTTATTAATGTATTTATCCTTTCTTGGGACTTGTCAAAACCTGGCCATGCTGTAGATACCAATAGAAAAATGCAATTGCCACAAGTAGTTATAAATGAAGCTGAAGTTGGTGGTTCACCATTCACATCCAGTTTGAAGAGAGTACTTTAATACTATCATAAATGGATATATACGTGTGCGTGTGAGAGAAATCACACTTCAAATTTTAATTATAACTAATTAACATTACAATTTACCTCTCTTTCTTCCTCTCCATCATCATCCAATACATCATCTTCTCCAGCTTCAACTGGAGTAGATAATGCAGCTGCTTTAGTTGAGCGCCCACGTCGCTCCTTCCTCTCTTTTATTTCCATCAATTTTGACTCTGCTGCTCTTTGGCGTTTGAATCGAGCAATCTGAATTTACTTTTATTAGGATCAGCACTACTCCAATATAAAAACAGCAGTTTCCATATTCCTTCAGTTTTAAGTTGGCCTGTTTTTACTTTGTTCCACCCCAATGCACAATTAGTCTTACCCCACCCCCCTTGATTTCATAGCTGTTAGACTTTGCCCCCTACATATGGGGCAATCTCAAAGAATTACATAAAACTGGTTTTTTTTCCCGCGGGGGGGAGAGAGAGGGGGGAGGGGGGGGGGGGTTGCTAAACAAAAATTAGATATTGCCCCCCATTTGTACATAATTCATTGATTCCCCCACACGCACGGGGGCAAAGTTTAATGATTGAGAAAACAGAGGGGTAAGCTTAATTTTGCATTATTAAGAAGAGGGGGCAAAGTCAAAAAAGCCCTTTATGTTTCACAAAAGAAGATAAATCATATCAGGAAACATAGCAGATAAAATTGTTTAGCATAAGCACTTAGTTCAACTTGATATATATACAAGCTAGAACTACCTTCTTAGCCCTCCGATCCGCAAAAGAATTAGGGCCCCCTTGTGTGGAGGTGTCTAACTCATCTTCAGGTACAAGCTCCATCGCCTCACAAAATGAAATGAATTCCTGGAGCATATAATCACATCAACTATTTAATCGAGACAACGAAGTGATGAATTCTTAAACTCGTATCAACTAATTAATCAACACAACAGACTTCATGTTAAGTTTTGAGATGTGCTTGCACGAAAACGGCATTTACCTTTAGCTTCGCCTGTGAAGCCTTGGCAATTTGTAGCCTGTCATCTTTTACCATTTTTTCAGTCAACTCAGCAAGATAAAACGGCACCTGTATTAAGGCAGCATAAGTACCTCCAATACATATGTAATTATGTATCACATTAAGCAAAACCATAATGTTTTCAAAAACTCAAACTCAAACCGATAGACAACTCTATAAACCTTTTGGCCCCAAACAGAATCTTCAATAATGCATATTCTATAAACATAAAACTCCTATTGCGCAAAATTGAAATCAATAAGAAAGAGAGACATATTACAATAGTCAAGTATGGACAAATCCTCCTTCTAAGACACAAATTGCTCGATAAAATTACTCCCAAAGAGGTAAAAAATAACTACTACCATAGAGTGCATAGAAATCACAAACTTATCTCTCGGTCAAAGAATAAAGTTATGGTTCTATCTATCCTTGCATAATAAAGCATCTGGAACTTCTCATGAATTTGTGTTGTTGTACTAGTTTGTTGTCAGATACAAAAATAAGACCAGGCATTGTACAGAATGCATATGGTTTCCTTACTGCTGTTGGAAATGTATGAAAGAAGTTTCATTAACATTATGGATTTTCCGTTCATCATTTTGAGATATGATGTTATTTAACAAAAAATTCACTCAACTAAGTCCAATGCATTGGATTTAGCTTAATTAAGGCCTTCTTCATTAATTATGGACAAGTTCCCATCTTTCATCATTATTTTCAGGCAACTGAATTCCACCAAAAAGCATTTAAAGGTGTTTGATATTTATATTCTAGGTGGAAAATATGTACTTTTTCCATGGACATTTGTTGTCTGATTGCCAACTTTTTGCATGGAATTGTACTTTTTTGCCTTTAAGCTCTCTTCCACCTTACCTAGAATTTCCTTGGGGGAAGGTAAGATTCAAGTTCCTAGAATTATGCATCACTGAAAGTCTCGAATTATGCAACATTTACTGGTATGCCAGAGTTGGACAGAATTGGAATTGCCTAGAAAATTGGGCAATCAAACACTCAAGATATTTTCTAAGAATTCCATGGAAAACTTTGCAATCAAACGCACCCTTGCCTTGAGAACGGGGAAAACACGTGAAGTTCTTACAACTTCACTTAGCTAATACTCACAGCTCAGCGAAATAGTCCAATATAGTATGATCCACACGCATAACACTTGAACAACTGCACTCTCATCTAACTCTCTTAATTAGCATATGGAGATACAGGGGAACATAGATAATGCTGAAATAAAATTTTAATTTTACCTACGTCAAAAAACAAACATAATACTTTCAAACATTAGGGTGGTGTTTGGTTCATGTTTTAAAATCCTTGCTTTTAGTTTTTACTACAAAAGTCAACTTTACTTCACAATTCTCAAAATTTATTTCACTTTACTTTCTCTTTCATAAATTTTTTAAAACACTATGACATTAAATCTAAAAATCAGAATTAGATAAAAAATATATATTTGAAATTTACTCATCGAGATCTATAAAATAAGATCCATTGTAACTATTTTTTGAGTTTTTTTCATGAGTTTTTTAAAATTGGTTGAAAAAAACTTTAACAAAACCAAAATTCACTTTCCAACCTACTTGCACATTTCCTAAGAACTTAACTCAAAAACACAACTTAAAACATCAACCAAACAAGCCTTAGCTGACTTAACGAAGTCAGCAATCCTATGAGTACGTCCGAGTATTTTGAACCGCTATCTTTCCATATCCATCTAACCTTAACATAAGCCTATAGATCTTGCTTGAGTTCCATTAGATAATGCGTTTTCCTTCCCTTCGGTATCCTGCAGTTTCTGTTCATATCCTGCAGTCTATGCTAATGCACTTTGTGCAGTATGATCCACATGCATAACACTTGAACAATTGCACTTTCATCTAACTCTCAACACTAAATATTTTCACCATAATTACCATAGTAGGTTACTTGGATACAGATCATGGATATATGGGGAAAATAAATATCGTTGTCTGTCTTTCTTTTCATCGGATTGGTGTCACACCTCTTTGTATAGAACGTTCGTACAATTTGTTAGCACGTTTAGCAGTACTCTTACCAAAATATATTTGAGATTTGTAGTGCTAATATCCTCTTTGGTCTCGTTAGCCGAAAACAACCCTAACTTGTTTATCATTTCCTCGCACTCTTTCAAAGCTTCGCAACCCTTTCTCAAAACCTCCTACAAAAATGAAATTGAATTGAAATAGGATAACAAACAAAAGCAAATGGATAGATGAATTAATATATGTGAAATTTTACCTGATCAACACCAGATTCGGAGGCTGTGGTATGAATCTTACGAGCCTGATCGAACAGAGCCGGCAGAGACATGTCTTCCATATTCAATTCTCCCATTGTGGAGTGAAGATCTGGTGTTACAAAAAGAGGACCGGATATAATAGTGAAATTCGGGTTCCGATTGTGCGAGAACGATGTAGAACGAGAGATCGCGACTGAACCTTTTCGCTTCACGCGTATGTTAGAAGTAGGGGATTGCCAAAACTTTGTACCGTGTACAAAATTTTCGTACGCCGAAATTTTATAACTTATTAAAATTTTAATATATTAAAAAATTGGTACGATACCAGTTCGATAATAATATGTTACGGAATACTAATGTTCCGATTGAATTGAGAGAATGAAAAAAGAAAGAAAAAAAAAAGGAAGAATTATATTATATTTATTTAGATAGATTTATAAAAAAGAGTGGAAAAAAAACGGAGAGAATGGTAGAAAATATTAATCTTTTCTATTTTTTTATTTTGTTTCTTTCTAATATTAGGAAGATTGAGAGGGAAGGAAAAAAAAATAATGAATTATTTGAATTATTTTAAATTTAACCTTAATTTATTAACAATATATTAAATTATATTTCCTTCTTTTATTTTCTTTTTTCTATTCAAACAAGATTTATTTTCATTCTATTCTTTTTCATTATAAGCTATCCAAATAATAATAAAATTAAACTCATTCTTTTTCATTTTATTCCTCTTATTCTTCTTCTAATTAATCATTTTCTTTCCATCCATCCTCTTCAATCCAAACAAACTGTAAATTTATTTTTTATCCTATCTTTAAAAGGAGAAAACAACTAAAGAGTTTGAAGAATTAGTAAATCCAAACAAACTTGAAGAACTGGCAGAAGTTGATAAAGATTGGTATCCAATTGATATAATTACTCTGGTAATGTGGTTTATATTGGTATTTAGTATTTGGTAGAGTTACTTTAGTATTTTGATATATATTGGTAATTAATAAATATATATATATATATAATTATTTTGGTATGGTATTAGTAATAAAAATTATTATTGTTATCACATTATATTATTATTATTATTATTATTATTATTATTATTATTATTATTATTATTATCATACTATACGTTACCAATATGGTACAATTACAAATATGTATCATATTATTATCGAGATTCATTCTATACAAATCGATAATAGTACGATATGGTATGACATATTTTGTACAAAATTCTACCATTGATTAAAAGTGATCTTTTTATTACTATGTTACCTTCTTTATTGGTATGATATAGTTAACATTTTTAATACAAAATTTCACTCCTAGTTAAAACTGATATTTATTACTATGCTACCTTTTCCTTTTTCTTTTTTTTTTTGCGCAATGCTACCTTCTTTCTAGTGATTTGTATTTTATTCCTTATGTTTTACTTTTATTGGATTTTGGTATTTAAAGCTTTGTGTATTGAGACTTTGGCCCATCATTTTGGTTTCTTATTTGAACTTTGCTACCCAATATAAACGGTATCATATCATTTGGTTAAGCAAAATAGGAGGGCATTCTGCCTAAGGTATTATTCACTTCCTACTTAAAATGTCACTTAAATCTAAAAATTTAAAATTTTCAGATTTAAGAAGTTGAAAAAGTTGTTCAATAATTAAAAAAAAAATAAGTGGCCACTTAATTTTTACCACTTAAATCTGAAACTTAATTTTAAATAGTGTAAA
The DNA here is from genome assembly GCA_021464415.1 of Lonicera japonica. NCBI lineage: Eukaryota > Viridiplantae > Streptophyta > Magnoliopsida > Dipsacales > Caprifoliaceae > Lonicera > Lonicera japonica. The sequence continues at coordinate 66,302,591 of CM038465.1, read as the reverse complement.
ATGTCCATTTTGCCCCCTCTATTTTATCAAAATTGCAGATCAACATTGCCACTAATTACCTCTCTTTTATCACTTTTGCCTGCTGGTCTCCACCTCCATTGGGCTGATATATATATATATATATATATATATGATAATGGTATGATGCCCATTGGTCTCCACCACAAGTGAGGCCTGTTTCTTCTCTCTCTCTCTTTATATATATATATGTGTGTATGTCTTTCAATCATATCCAAATATGTATGCATTCACATTTAAATAATAAATTCATTCACATCTAAATTGCATATCATTTATTTAAGGCAAAATTGCTATACTAAAAAAAATTCAGTTTTCAAATGTGTTATATTCAAACAAATAACATTTTTTCAAATACAATTTTTAGAACTAAACAAACAGCTTTTTCAGTTTCTAATTTTCAGTTTTTTTACTAAACGCCACCTAAGTATCAGGCTTCGCGTTTCCCCCCTCAACCTGCTAGATATATATTGGGTTAGGACACAAGTTATGGCCCACTTCATTTTATAAAATAGAAAATACTTAAAATACCCTTATTACACTAGAAGACTCAAAAGTCTTGTCCCCTTCCCCCTCTCATATACTCATATACACATATATGAGGTTGTGTTATAAATAACTTGTGCTATGATACTAGTAATCTTACAAAAATTAACTTGAAATTGAACACACAAAATATTTGCCCATGTAATCTATTACAAATAATTTTGCAATCAAATGTTTACATAGACAAAATAAAATTATGCAATTCATCTTTTTACCTTTGAATAAATTAAGTTGCATACAAAAGGACTATCCAATACGAAATTAGATATATTTTCCAGTTGTTTGCTGTTATGAAATTTTCTATCATGTTTATAGGGAGTGTAATAAGGTAGCAGACTGGCTTGCAAATTTTGGACTGAAAGCTGGTAAATTTGTTATTTTTTCTAGTAGGAAAATGCCCAGTAGATTGAGGGGTATTACTAGAGTTGAGAAAAGTGGTTTGCCTTGTATTCGGTGGAGGTGATGTTTTGTACTTTTTTTTTATGTTTAGTAGCGATATTTTAGGGGCTTTGCCCTTTTTTACTTTAAAAAAAAAAAGTAGTATACAAAATGGAAATGGCACTCGCGATCAAATTTGTTTGACGATAAAGATGTCATGCCATAACAATTTTTAGCTCCTTAATAAATTTTTTTAATGTAAACCCATTTCAAAAGAAAATATGTCTACACAAAAATTTATTTTAAGATAGGTTGGGTAAGTTATTTAGAAGTGATAAATGAAATAAATAATATTTTAGGTTTTAATCTCTTACACCTAACTAATTTAAAAATAACTTTTATGTTACCCATTTCAAATGTAGAAAAATATCATTTACGCAAAATTGAAAAGGATTCCTAAAAAATGTAAAAATTATTTGCAATGCTAAACAATAATCACAATATCAAATTTAAAAAATAGTCAGTTTCAACATGAACTTTGGTCATTTTAAGATATTTCACGGTCAATTAATGAAACCATCAATATAAGGTACATAAGGCCAAATAAAAACGAAAGAGGGCGCTAAAGTTCAAATATGTCAAGATTTGGCCTCCAGAGACTGATTAATAAAAAAATTTGGAGACGAAGAGACAGATAAACCTTTTATTCTTCCCATATAAATTTTGAAATACTGTAGGGATGATTTCAAAAACAAAAATAAGAATGAGTAGTTGTTTATGGAGTAAATACTATTAATGGCCACTGAATTATTGGCAAATTCTACCAGTAGTCACTGAACTTAATTTTGTTACACTTTGACCATTGAATTTTTAAAACGTACTACCATTGGTCACTCCGTTAAATCTCACCGTTAGTTTTTGGCGGGAATCATGACATGTGCTTGTCACATGATATACGAAGGGCATTTAAGTCATTTTGCACTTTTTCCCCTTTTCTTTTCTTTTTCTTTTCTTTTTCTTCTTTTTCTTCCGATCTCTTCTTCTTCTTCTCATTCCGATCGGTTTTTCTTTTCTTCTTCCGATCTCTTCTTCTCCTTTCGATCTGTTCTTCTTTTCTTCTTCTTCTTCTTCCTTCTTCTTCCGATCTTTTCTTCTTCTCCTTCCAATCGGTTCTTCCTTTCTTCTTCTTCTTTTTTTTTCTTGTTCTCCTTTTCGTTTCAATCTTCTTCTCCTTCTTCCGATCAATTCTTCTTCTCCTCCTCCTTCCAATCTTCTTCTTCTTCCGGCGTATTTTGTTCCGATCAGTTTTTCGTTCTAAAATGGTGTATTTTGTTGTTCTGTTATGTTGTTGTTCTTTGATTTGTTGCATCTCCTTCTTCGAATTCTTTAATTTTTTTTTATTTTTTTTTTGCTGAATTGAATTAATTTGGTGGGTTTTTTAGCTGCATTGAATTAATTTTGTGTGTAAAATCAAGAGGTCTGTTTTTTTTTTTGATGAATTTAATTGAATTGAATTTGGTGGGTTTCGAAGAAGAAGAAATTCGTCTGAGAAAAGGAGGAGAAAGGGGAAGAAGAGGAAGAAGAAAGAAAAGAAAAGAAAAGAAAAGGAAAAAAGAAAAAGAAAATAAAAAAAGACTTAAATGCCCCTTCTATTGCACATGAAAATCACGTGATATTGATTCCGTCAAAAACTAACGGTGAGATTTAACGGAATGGCCAATGGTAGTACGTTTTAAAAGTTCAATGGTCAAAGTGTAACAAAATTAAGTTCAGTGACTACTGGTAGAATTTGCCAATAGTTCAGTGGCCATTGATGATATTTACTCTTGTTTATGCGGATGGTAACAATATATGTGGGTTCAGGTGTCTACGAGTTTTCAATTTGATGGGGGCGGGTATGGGATAATTAATTGAGAAGGGGTTTGGGTCAGAAATATTTAAAATTAGGGATTTTTTTGTTTGGCCCAGTATTTTTGAATTGTTTTGCATTTACCCCGCCCGTTTTTTTGCAATTAGTTATTGGCCCAAACTTTTGGATAATTATGATTTTATTTTTTTATTTAATTAGTTTAGTTATTTTTAATTCATTTAGTGTTTTCCCAATGTTGCCCATTTTACCCTTTTTTCAAAAAAAAAATGACAACTTAGAATAATCACAAATTAGATTGAGTTAGTTATTAGGATCACGTGTTTTTCAAATTCAAATCAAGAAACTATATTTCAAATAGTAATTTTTTAAGTAATAATTATCCAAAAGTTTAGGCCAACAACTAATTCAAAAGATATTTCAAATACCTGTAGACATATTACGGAGGAATATATACTATTGCTAGTCATATTACAAATAGTAGACATATTATAGATTTTTAAGTTTACGTAAAATGAAAACATATTACGAACAAATATTTATTTTCAAAATATAATGCAAATATGAACACATTTTAGCAATATAAATATCCAAATATAATAATGAGTAAATTACCAAAAAATACAATGTACGTTATCCATTTTTATAATTTGGGTAATGTACAATTTTCTCGACATTAGAAACATTGTACTTTATTTATTTTTTCATTTTGGGTAATAATAACCCCCAAAATATTACCCAAAATGAAAAAATAAATAAAGTACAATGTTTTCAATGTCGACAAAATTGTACATTACCCAATTGTGGAAACGGGTAAAGTACATTGTATTTTTTGATAATTTACCCTATAATAATCATAGACATATTACAAATATACATCAATTAAAAATCAATCAAATTATAATATATCTCCATGTCAATATTGTAATATGTCTAAGTCATGCAACCTTGCAATATTAGTCAACCAAAATTTTAGTATAGTAAACGTAATAGATATTTTAAGTTTGTGTAAAATGATAAGTTTTCAAAAATGCACCTTGTACAATGTGTTACTTTGAAATCAGTTATTGAGTCATATTACGAACAAATATTACTCTCCAAATTAAGATACAAAAATCTTGTGAATATGAACACATTTTAGCAAAATAAATGTCCAAATATAATAATCATAGTCATATTACAAGAAGCGGTGGAGTTAGAAATTTGAGTTAGGGGGTCAAAATTGAACACTGATAAATTAAAAATATTATAGCACTAATTAAATATTTTTTTTGAAGTATTGTATTAAAACCAAAAAAAAAACTCAAATAAATTAAATATATTATAACTTTCTCTTTTTATCTTTTTTTTTTTTTTTATCTTATCTTCTTTTTTTTTTCTTAATGTAGATTTACATAGTTCAAATAAAATAATTCCTTATCCTCTAGCATTCAAATAAATTAGTACCAATTTTTAGTTCTTGCTATTAATAAAATACGTATGCATCTTTAAGGGCACTAGAGGAATTTTTGCAATACATATTACAAATTAATTGAATTAATAACTGAAAATAAAATTGGGCTAAATCCCAAATTTTTGGATTAAAAACAAAAATTTGGGCTAAAGCCTAATTTTTAAAACAAGGTGGGTTTTGGTATACAAACCCTTAGAATTTTGGGCCAAAACTTAATTTGCTATTAAAATTATTCGGGTTCGAGTACGAGAGTTTCTGCCTTGTACCAGTCCCGATATACTTAATTTTGTAATTTTCTTACTTCGTACGGACCGAGACCTTTAGCGACGGTTTTCCGTCGCGAATACATTGGGGATATGTTTCTAGCGACGGAAAACCGTCGCTAAAGGTCCCGGTCCGTACGGACCGGTCCGCATGTGAAAATTTCCGTATATATATGTATGTATGTATATAAAATATGTGTATATAAAAACTAGTTTCTTGTGTATATACAATTTCATATATATATATATATATATATATTATAACATTATATTATTTATCTTTTTTCTTTTTTTAAAAAAATTATCGGAGAATTCCCGCGGGGACCCATTACCTAACAAGGATGGAGATTACCCGATATCTCGAACTGAGGATGGTGGCGGGAATGGAGATATTTTTGGCAATTGAGGGCAGAAATGGAAATTGTAAATCAATCCTGAACTTGACCCGTTGCCATTCCCAGTTGTCTCGAGTGTCAAAATATTGTTTACACATTTTCGTCTCACCTCTAGAATTTGAATATACATAATACGTATAAAACGCTTATTTATATTTTAAAGAAAAAAAATTAACAATAATAATAGATGACTCAATAATTAAAGTGCGAATATAAATTAATTAAATTCGTGGACATATAGTTGCCCTAGTTTTACTTGGGCCAAATTTTAACAATCTTCACCTTCACGAATATTTTATTGCATTAGTAAAATTTTAACCCGTAATATTATATCTTTGGTTGCGAAATCTTATTATAGCTAATCATATCATATCATCATATCTTATCATATAACTATAACTAATATCATATAATAGAAGAATTGCACCCTTTGTTAACATGTGTCTCTTCTCCCCCTTTCTCTCTCCACTCTCAAATTTTGAATCTCTTTTCTTTCTTCTCTCTGGCTTCTCCTCAGGAAAAAGTGCCATTTTCTCCCTCTTTTCATTTATTCTTAAATCTCTTTTCTGTTCCCTATAAAAGAACTGCTACAAAAACTACTTTCTCATTATCAAAAGGCAGCAATAATTCTCCACAAGCTACTTTCATCATTATTAAAAGGTTGCAATAACTCTTTAAACGACCGTCGATCTCTCTTTTCAATTGCGCACTATTCTATCTACAAATTTAATTCCTCTCTACAATAAATTATTCAAAATTGGGTATATCATATCCTTGCCACCTCTCTATTTTTTTTTCAAAATATTATATATATATATATATATATATATTACTTCCATATACGTACTTATTTATATATGCATTCTCTATGTCTATATCCCTCAATAAGCATGACTGAAGAACGGCTAATCCGAATGTTTGTACCAATTGAATAGGTTGTTTCTCTTGGCTAGTATGAATTGAATACAATGATTATTATGGTTTCGAACAAGTTCATAATTGGTTAGATGATATATCCTACATTCTAATAATTTATCTAAAAATTTATTACTTTAGCAAGTCTTACTCAAACATGTTACATTAATTTACTAGTTTATTGTTTGATTGGGTTCCAATTTTTTAATTTTCCCTATAAATCGATCTCTCTCCCTTCTCATCGCGTTGTTTCTTTTGCATAATCGGTCCACCATCAATATTTAATTTTCTCAGGTTCTTCACCTATCTCTTTATTCTCTCTCTATATATATAGATATACATGTAGTAATCTATAAATTGTTAATTGGTTACATCATCTTGCTCTATCCAAACGAATTAAAATTTAATACGTGGATAATATATATACACAATTTTAATTGTATATATTTACATATTAAATTTGTAAACTCTTTGTCTGTATATTAAATTTGTATGTTAGCATATATTGAATATATATTGTTACCATATCCTTAATGTGCTAGGTTGTCATATAATTGACTTTGCATAATTTCTATATTTTATTTATTTTCCTTTTTCGCACTTTTACATATCCCTATATATATAGGGTTTCTTGTATCTTATATTATTCATTCAACTTAATATAAAAAGTCTCTCTCATTCTCTCTCTATTTATAACATGGTATCAAAAGAAGGTTGATTCTCTTATATTTCTCATACATTCATCAAACCCTTAACTAAAACCAAAAATATTCCTCAACTAAGCTCTAGATTCAAACTTGTATTAAACCCATATCTCTGTTCCTTATCAAAAGCAACACCACTAAAGCCAATCACCAACAATTTGAACCCATAATCAACCCTGAACATACTGTCTTCACGCCATCACCAAAAGTAAACCAAAACCATAAATTATCACCTTTATTCTTGTCCTTTGCCAAAGATGATCCAAATGCCATTGAAAAAAAAAGAAACCTCTCTCCACACGCCCTAATGCGCCACCTAAAGTTCTCAGGCCACCGTCCCATCAAATTCACGCGTCTACCACCCAGTTAGCTGCCACGTGTATGCCACATCATCGTTGACCCATCCACGTTAGCATTGACCTGCTACATCATTATTGACTTATACATGTCAGTGTTGACTTGCCACATCAACTCTAATCCAAAATTTTATGTTATTTCTACATTGAACCCAAAAAAAATTATTATTTATATATTGACCCCAAAATTTTATATTTTATCCATATTGACCCTATAATTTTCCATTATTTTCATATTGACCCTAGTATTTTTTGTTATTTCCATATTGGCCCCAAAAGTTTTTGTTCTTTATATATTAACCCCTAAACTTCCAATCCATCCCGAAATTAAATCAAAATCTTCCAATTACCTCCAAAATCAGCCTATGTTTTGCCAGATTATGCCTCAATCTTTAAGTTTCACATTACTTTCCATTTTCCTGTTCCAGTTGTACACAGTACAATTATAAATGGAACGATTTCAATGTAACAACGCTGACGTACCACAATCTCAACGTAGCTGCGTCTATTGTTATAGATCGAATCATGATCTTTTGAATTATCGCAAAAGAACATGTAAGTATTGCCATATGAAGGGACCCGATCATTATCAAGATGATTATAACATAAATCCTCATAGATGCACTCGATTATACGTACCACAATCTCAGACAACTAATATAGGAAACTCTGCCGCATTTGTATCTCGATATGAGCTTTCTACGTTTCTTAAATGGGTTTTATCCTCATCTAGTTGTACTATGTCAATGACCTCAGGTACTTATTGGTTATTTGACTCTGGATGTTACAATCACATGACTACTAATTATATTATATTCATAGACAAAACTTGTGTCTCACATTCATCTCCCATTAACACTGCTGATGGCTCTTATTTAAATGTTAATCATATAGGATTAGTGTTAACCTCAAACCTATCACTCTCTGCCACATTTCATGTCCTAAAATTAATTATTAATCTAACATCTGTTGGCCAATTATGTAGCTTGAACTAAATGTAATATTCCCCTCTTCTGGTTATCGTGTGCAGGATCCACAGACGGGGCAAGTTATTGGGATAGGCTGTAAGGTTGGACGCATGTTTGAACTCATCCATCTCCGCACCCCTTAGGCTTATAAGATTGCATCAAACCTTTTTACTTCATCAGGTTCTACTATAGCCTTCACTTTTTTGTTTAATCCTTCACTGATACTATGGCATTCTCGTTTAGGACATGTGTCTATTATTTGATTTTAGTCCTCAATGTCAACTGGTCAGTTAGGATCCATTAAGTCTGAAATTATTTATTGCTTACTTTGTTAACTCAGAAAGCAACCAATATTGCCATTTCTCAACAGTGGATATATTTTATCTACTCCATTTGATCTTATTCATTCTAATGTTTGGGGCCTTTTTCCTCATTACACTATGAGTGGTTTCAAATATTTTTTTTTATTTTTATCGATTACTAAACCTGTTTTACCTGGATATATCTCATGAAGGCTCGCTCAAATTGCCTCAAATTTGCTACAATTTTGCCTGAATGATTCAAACTCAATTTTTTAGTTTTATCAAAGTTTGTCGTGCTGATAATGCTATGGAATATAAATAAACAATTTTTCTTAAATTCCTTCGTGAACAAGGAACCATTTATCAGTATTCATGTCCATGTACATCTCGACAGAATGGTCGTGCTGAACGTAAACATAGACACATCCTTAATATTGTTCCCACTCTTCTTATCTCTAATGGATGCCTTGAGCATTTTTGGGGGGAAGTAGCACTTACAACTGTTTATACAATTAATTGCATTCCAGTATCCAATCTTCAAAACCAATTGCCATATGAAAGGTTATATGGAGTCACTTTTGCCTATAGCTTCTTGAATGTGTTTGGATGTGCGTGTTTTATGTTACTTTAACCACATGAATATTTTAAACTTGAACCGCGGTTTCCTTTTTACTGTTTCTCAGGATATGGAATCGAACACAAAGGGTATAAATGATGGGATCATGTGTCTAAACGTCTTTGTATTTCTTGCAATGCCATTTTTTGGAAGCATAAAATGTTCTATTCTCTGTCAAAATTTCACATTTTTAAAGATTATTCCCTTCATTTCTTCACTAGTTCCTCAATCATTTTTCATCGCCATCCTAATTCCAAAATTTTGCCTCTTAATTACCTTACTCATGTCTCTTCTAATGCATCCATTAATGATTTTGATCATCCTACTTTTTGTCTCTTTTAATACATCTACCACCGATCCTGATATACTACATGATCCATCACTATCCAACACTTCATCTTCAAATAAGCTTCCAACAACATATCTTTCCACTGATGTTATCATGCTTGTTGATCTTGTCAGTCAATCCACTGTTCCACCACCTGTACGGCAGTCCACTCGGGTAAGAGAGTTTCTTTACCATCTTCGTGATTATTATTGTTATAAGAGAGTTTCCTCATCATCTTCATGATTATTACTGTTACTCTACTATATTATCCCATTATGAGCCATCATCTTATAAAAAAGCTAATACTAATCCATTGTGGCAGCAAACTATGACTGAAAAATTACAGGCTTTAGAAAAAGCTCAAACTCGGGAAGTAACCATTCCTCTTGGGAAAACAAAAGTTAGATGCAAATGGGTCTACAAAATTAACCAAATCAAATGGGTCAATTAATCAATACAAAGCCCGACTTGTAGAAAAATGTTTTAATCAATAACACTGCATCAATTATAAAGAAACCTTTGTTCTTGTTGCTTGATTAACCTATGTTAGAAGTCTTCTTGCTATAACAGCTAAGGGTGTTAATGGATATTCGAAAATCCGAATCCGTTCCTTATTAGAATCCATATTTTGTGGATATTTATCCGAATGAATATTCGAAAAAAAGGGTTTAGATAATGTTTATAAATATCTGAAAAAATTGATAAAGCTATGGATAATGATAGTATTCAACCTGGATAATTCGTATCCGAAGTAGATTATCCATATTTACGGATATTCGATTTACCTCTGTTAAAAGTCTTCTTGGTGTAGCAGATTAGCAGCTGTAAAAAAAGAGATATATTTAAGATGGATGTGAAAATTGTCTTTTTGAATGGTGATTTGTCAGAAGAAGTCTACATGAATCCTCCTATATGTTTTCCATACTATTTATCTTAAGTTTGTAAGCTTCGTCGTGCCTTATACGAACTAAAGCAAGCCTCTCGTGCATGGTTTAAAAAGTTTAGCTCCACAATTTAAAAACTGGGGTGTATTTCTAGTACTTATGATTACGAGCTATTCATCAGAAAAACACAGGCTTATATCACACTCCTCATTCTTTATGTGGATGACATGATTATCACTATGATGATCTTTCAGGAATTTTTGAACTCAAATAATATTTCGGTAAACATTTTGAGATAAAAAGATCTTGGGTGTCTGAATTATTTCTTGGGTCTTGAAGTTTTATCTGATTCTGCTGGATATTATCTTTCTCAGTCCAAGTATGCCTCTAATATTATTTTTCGTATTGGCCTCATTAACTGCAAGATCGCCCCTACACATTTGGAAATGAATATTTGCCTTACTCCACTTGATGGCACTCATCTAAGTGGTGTTACATTGTATCGACAGATAGTTGGTAGCCTAGTTTATCTCACAGTCACTCGTCTAGATATTGTATATGTTGTTCATATCGTCAGTCAATTCATGTCCACTCCACGATCTACCCATTATACAGTTATCCTTCGCATTCTTCGCTACATTAAAGAAACTATGTTCCATGGTCTTCACTTCTCGTATACATTATCGCTAGAGCTTCGTGTAACGCCTCGTAATTTTGTTTTTGCGCCAATTTTCTTCGTAAGCCTGTTTAAGGCCAAACATCTGTGTAAGGAGTCAATTTTCGTTCTGTAACCTCCTTAGTTGATCCAACACTTCCAACAAGTCATTTTAATATTATTAAGTATATTTTCATGGTTAGAAAGCCATTCGGGAAGCCACGTTTAAAATTGGTGGCAAATGGCGAAAAATCGAACCTTTGCCAAAATGAGTTTTTGGCCAAATTTGAGAGGTCATAACTTTCTCATACGATGTCTAAATAAGTCTCCATTTATGCTTATCTCTAGGTTTTGATCCATTCTACAACTTTCGTGTTTTTACCAAAAGTCAATTTATATTCCTCGTTGATCAAAACAGCGTGCGAAGTATGCCACTTAGCGAAATTTGATTGTTCGGTAGCGCTCTAGCAGAGTTCTGTCTTCGGTGATCTTTTGGGAATTATCCATCGAGAATTTAAGAAAACTTCCTCTTAGGAAGTTGTATATCTTTTAATTAGCTTTCTGTGGACATAAAGATCACATCAATCGAAGTTTCGAACAAAAAGTTATGATCAAATTACGAACAGAGCTTCGGGAAAATGCTCCTCTGATCGATCAAAGGCAGGCAGCTCTGGTCGATCAGAGCTTAGGCAGTGGGAATTTTTGTTTTTCCCCTTGCTATATGTTCACATTTCTTCTTTCTTTTTTCCCCAATTGAACCACCACCATTAGATAGGTGAGAGCTTTCATATGAGGGGTCTAGGTGGGTGATCTTTCAAGGCTCTCCATCCTATGCCAAACCCCCATCATCATCTCCTTCATATTCTTCCCCAAATTGTTTTCTTCCATTTTTAGGGTTCTTAAGCAAAAATTGGGGATTTTGCGATTGCTCAAAGTATGGCTCGATCCAGCACTTAATACCTCGAAGATTCGGCTTATCTAAGGTGGGAACACTAGTACAAAACTTTGATTTCAACTATTAATTGTTCCATCTTGATTTTCTATTAAAAAGTGGGGTTTTCTTTATAAATGGAATGAATACTCATACATGGGGCTTGGGTTAGATGTTTATGCGCATATACCTTGTTCTTTCCATATTTTTGTGGTTATTTCATGATGATTGTTAAAAATACATATTGTGTGTTGAGTATCCCGAAACCTAACTAATAACCAATAGCGCGTATGCGCGTATACTGCATTTAGGGGCTTAATACATTGAGTTATGGCTTAGAAAAGGAAACATATGCATGATTTAAATTTAGTACCATCTAAATTATATATTGAGTAATATAAGTTAGTATGAAATCTATTTGGACGGATATGATAGTGATACATATATATATATATATACATATGTGTGTATATGCATATATTGATAGATTGAGGAATATAAAGTATACTCTGGTTATTTTATCTCACGTAAGTGATATTATTGTTATACCTAAGCCATTAAATTGCTATTGTGAAAACTTACTTGAAAACCCACCAGTTCGTACCTATTCTGAATGGATTACTAGTGTATCTTTGAATGGGTTATGTATTAAGATAATATGGAAAACTTTTGATTGAAGTTAATTGTCATAAGATCATAAATTCGACTTCGCTAAGTGCCATATAGGTGATTTGTTATGAGACTCCCTAATTGATGGAAATAGTAAATAAAATTCTTAACTGAGCTATAACATGGCGACTATAATGAAGTTGGTGGAGTTGACTGAAGTATAACACTAAGTGATTTGAGATATCCATATATATATATATAGAAATGTGATATATGTATATGTTGAATAAATATTTGGTTAATAATTATTATTTTCGTAACTCGTGTTATTTTGAGTACGGACAGGCACTAATGGTCCATGGGGTTGACCTAGCCTTAGTGGCTACATACTCTGGTCTGCGTAGAAGAACCCCGCTGTATTAGTGGCATACTTTATGATCAATGTAGAGGGATCCCGCTTTGGGAGCGGCATACTTTATGGTCCAGCTAGGGGGACCGTGCGAGGCACCATACCCTGCACATCTAGGTGATCCACGGGAGGACCCAGCCTTGGAGACTGCATACCCTAGCCTTGGGGGCTTAGATCGCGATCGCTGTACACAGTCGAAAAATCCTGAATGTTGAATATAAGATAGACATATATGAGATATATGGACATGACATTGTCATTAAAAGATTAGTGCTTACGGGTTTGTTCTACGACTATATTTTCTTGTGATGGTTTATTTATATTGTAAGAGTTTTTATGTTATACTACAGTTTCCCTTATCTCGAGGATACTTTGTTATAGTAATATTTTGTATTTTGATAATATATATTTTTTATGTAATCGGGGCTTGGATAGCATTTAACATGCACATAATGTAAAATGTTTCTCATGGCATTTATATATATAAATAGTTAGATATATGGTTTAGATATATACATGTATGCATGATAACATCAAACTATTTTCATTATGATGCATTGCATGAATTGTTTCAAAAATTATTTTCTATATAAAACCCTTATAGTTTACACTGAGCCCGTGTTTGGCTCACTCCCATTTTTCAAATCAGTTTTGCAAGTACTTCCGTGGGATGGCGCGTTGCGGGATATAGAAACCTCTATAATAATATAGACTACTTGTAGTCGTCTGTAGACGACTTAGTTTACATGTATTTAATAAATATGTATCATTTGTACTTAAATTAATGTAAAGCCATTTGATTATTTAGGACCTCGTTGGAGGGTTTGTTTGATACAAGAACCGTTTGATCACTTTTATTAATTAAAGACTTTACAAATGTGGAGATTAAATTCTAGAAGTTAGGGTTATTTTATAAATTTACAGGTGTTGGTTTTACTAAAAATACGAACTCCACATGCCAAAATTTTCAAAAAATGTGACCTTACCTGTGTCTTTATATTATCAGTTTTATATTAAGTACATTAAACCTACCGTTGCATACGGTACCGTGATTAATCGGGTTTCGGAGGTCTAAACCTCATAACGGAATTCGGGGCATCACACTTCGCGCCTATTTTGACTATGACTAGGCTGGAGATCCTATTGATCATCGTTCCACCATAAGGTACTGTATTTTCTTAGGTGATTATTTCTTATCTTAGTATAGTAAGAAATAATCTCGTCTTTCGTTCCAGTACAGAGGCAGATTATCGTGCTTTTGCTAGTACTACCTAGGAACTCATCTAGCTACGTTGGTTTCTCTTCGACATGGGAGTACATCAACATCTTCCCATGACAATCGGCTGCGATAATCGGAGTGCTATTTAGATTGATCACAATGATATTTTTCATGAAGGAACAAAGCATATTGAGATTCATTGTCACTTTGTTCGTCAACACTCGTAATATAGTTCGCTTCATGCCTATGACCTCTAAAGATCAAGTTATAGATCTCTTCATAAAAGTTCATTCGCCTAGCCGTTTTCACGATCTTTTTTTCAAACTTAAGTTGGTTTCTCACTTACCACTTTAAGTTTGAGGGGGTGGCGTTAACATATATTGAATATATATTGTTACCATATCCTTAATGTGCTAGGTTGTCATATAGTTGACTTTGCATAGTTTCTATATTTTTTTTTCACATTTGTACATATCCCTATATATATATATATAAGGTTTCTTGTATCTCATATTATTCATTGAACTTAATACAAAATTTCTCTTTATCTTTCTCTATTTCTAACATTGTATATATATACACTAATACTTTGTATGCCTATACTAAGTATTTATATAATTAATCACTATATATATCAATTGTTACTTAAACATTCCATATCCAAGACCTGTTAGTCCCTATTGATTATAATTTTTGTTTTTTCCCTTTTATTAATATCATAGATAATTTTTGGAAAAGCCATGTTATAAACATATATTTAAGTTCATTATGTGTGGAAAATGTTTGTAGATATTTCTGTTTATGTATTATAGGCTTGGATACAACATTTGAACATTGTAATTGTCGTATTATGAAGTAAGATAGTACTAAATTTAGAATAATTTATTAGAAATAGGATTTGGATCATCTTCCCTTTTGTTTTCCTTTTATTTCTACTTGGATTTTAATAATAAACACTAAAATGCATCAATAGATATTTAACACATTGTGTGCATGTTAACTATATTGCATTTTTGCATTTCCTCTTTTTTCCAAATATAAATAAATATAACATATGTGTTCGAATCTGTTGTCATTAATTATAAAACTTTCTCTAGCTATGGTGGACCTTGTTCAATATTTGTTAAGTCAAAGTTTTAATACATTAACTCTCACTTCAAAGTAGGAATCATACTTTAAATGTTAATCGTTTCATTAATTTTGTGGCTGGATGGTGTTTAAAATTGATAGCTAAATATAAAAAGCACTATTACACTTTCATATAAAAATAAAAAATTGAATTCAAGATTAGAAAAAAAGAAAAAGAAAAAGGAAAGTTATATAATAAATTTCAATAGAGTTGTGATTGAATTTAAAAATTTTGGGTGACAAAATTAATAAATGTGTTAATGAAATCATCTATTTTGACAAGTAACTTGCCTACATCTATTTCTAATTCTTTTAAATATATTAAATGTTCGTGGATGCTATTTTTCTTTCTATGCCTTCTATTTTGTAACTAATAATATTAAATTACTTGCTTTTTAGAAAACATGAATTCTCCATTTGTCATTACCATCAATTTCATAACACTTCTCAAGCAAATACTTGAAAAGTTAAACCTTACTATAGCAATATATGGATGTGTGATTGAAGATGAATTTTATACATCTTATGTCTAGATAAAGCCCTTTCTTGGAGATGAAAATTTTATAGCATATTGGGGCTTCGCTAAAACAACAGTGTACTAAAAAAATAGCAGTTAGAGCAATAATAAACTTTTTAAGATTTAATCATAACCTTGCTATTGAAAATGATAATTTTGAAGAAATGCAATTTTAAAAATGGAATTACGAGAGTGCAAAGGCGGCCCTACCATAAGGCATGTAAGACAATCGCCTAGGGCCCCGACGTAGAAAAGGGCCCCATTTAAAAAAAAATTTGAGGGCCATTCTTGTAGTAGTTTAAGTGTAAAAAAAAAAGTTTTAATGATATTTTTATATATACAAATATTTATATATGCATACGTGTAAAACTAAAATTTGTTAAATATTTTCTAGGGCCCATGTTATCTTTTTGGCCTAGGACCCTAATTTTTCTTAGGCTATCTTTGCGAAAGTGTAGATATTGTTTATAATGAATTGCGTGAAAAATATGAGGAATTGATGAAGAAAATGATGTCAAATCAAGGATTGTAACAATCTTTAGATATATAATAATAATTAATATGTTTATTTTATTTTTTTAAAACTTTGTTTAGTGATTTGTATTTTGAAATACATTATTTGTTTTAATTTGTATTGTTAACTATATTGTCCATTTTTATTTCTATTGGGGACTACATTATCTTTTTTTAACAAACTTCCATAGATGATACAAACTCCACAAATACTTAATTTACTTATTTTTTGATTTCTGATTGTTAATGAAGTAATATAAAAAGTAATAACAATTAAATGATGATATATGAAAATTTTGTGGCATATTCTTAAATTAAGATGTTAAACATAGAGAGCATTTCTGGTATAGATTACTATTCACGGACTAGCAGTACGGACTGGGCCATTTAGCACGCTTCCCAATGATTTTTTTTGATAAAATTTGGTGGGGATGTTCTTCATCATGTGTAGAACATCTCCATCAAATTTCATCAAAAAATTCAACCGGGAAGTGGGTTAACTACATGATTGAAAAATATTGGTCCAGAAATAGATATATAAAATCCAATATTTTTCAATCATGTAGTTAACTCAATTTCCGGTTGAATTTTTTGATGAAATTTGGTGGAGATGTTCTACACATGATGAAGAATATCTCCACAAAATTTCATCAAAAAATTTCATCAAAAAGCGTGCTAAATGGCTCAGTCCGTACCACTGGTCCGTGAACAGTAATCCGCACCAAAAATTCTCCCGTTAAACATGTACTCCATACTTATGCAAGTACTTAGCTTTACAATATCTTCAAAAAATTGCAACATTAATTTTTGGTATTCCACCAATCACTGAATAACCAGATTAGCTAATATTTTGTTCAAACCTTTAGCTATTTGTTTAATAGATTCATTAAAGTCTCTAATATTTATATTAATTGGTTTTGTTTTTTTCACTTACTTTTCCTATCAACCCATTAGAGCATCCGCACCGGATACTGCTAAATTTAGGCTAAATTTAGCTATTACTTTCTAAATTTTAAAACATGCACACAGCGGAAATGGTAATTTTTTTACTCATACGAATGTCTCACATTCGTATGAGTTTATAAAAAAAAAAATAAAAAAATAATGCTATACGATTGGAGAACAATTGTATGAATTGTTTTGGCATACTTTTTCAACCATACGAATGTTCCAAATTCGTATGGGTTATTTTGTAATTTTATTTTATTTTATTTTATTTATTTTTTTTTTTTTTAAAGTTTTGTTACTTATCTCACACATATAACTTAAAAAAAAATAGATAATATAATCAAGAAATTCCCATACGAATGAGCCAAATTCGTATGGGTTTAGAAAACAAAAAAAAATATAAATATAATCAAGAAATTCCCATACGAATCTGCCACATTCGTATGATTTTTTTTTTTAGTTTGATACGAATCTGCCACATTCGTATGCCTCATACGATCGACCCATATTCGTATTCGTATAGGGTAAAATTTAAGAGAATGGTAAATTTAGTCGTTCTCTACCCTACCTTCCAAATTTTGTCCATCCAAATCCTTCCGCTGGAGAGAGGGATAGGGTAAATTTATCTATTTACCCTATCCGGTGCGGATGCTCTTACCTATAGTAAGGGAAGGTTTACCGTACTTTAAAACAATTTCTTATTTAATAAAGAGTATCTTTTTTGTTATAAACAATTTTAACAAGAATGGTACTCTTTAGTTATATTTAGGTTATTAATATTTGTATGAAATGTAATCTTACGAATTTGTAAAATATCTGTGTATCGCAAAACTTATAAAACTTGTATAGCACATATGAATGTGAAATTTCTAGTCCAGTAAAAGAGCAGTTTAGCTCACCCCGATGTAATAATGTCCTGTCCAGTCCCGCCCATTCAATACTTATTCACAATGACACATTATTATATGACCGACCAACCTTTACATCCATCCGCACTGCAAAACTCACCAGATTAATACATTTTTTTTCTGTAAAATGTGACTTCCATTTTATCTTAACTCTACATTAAAATTAGTGATTAATTTAGGTTAATTTTTTTTTTATTAATATCAATGCTACTTTATGTCAAATTTATTTCTAGTATTAGATATTAACTTCACTACATTTTGACTAATTTATAATATTAGATCTTAAATTCACTACATTATGACTCATTTACTATTTGGATGATTCTTTTTAACTAAAGAAAAGTATTTATTCTCTTAAACAAGACCAACTTTTAACTTTACAAAATTTATTTATAACATGTTATATTTATTTAACGTGCACTTTATAAACATTGTGGGTCCGTCTTTGTGTTGTGAATGTCTTGAACCCTTAAACATTAACTACTATATTAGACGACCACAATATTTGATAATGTATTCAAAATATAATTAAAGACAAATGCAATGTAATCCTTTGAATAGACATTTAGTTTATGATTTATAAAAAGTGATCGAAAAATTAAAAAAAAAATTAATAGGCAAAAAAATAGTAAGTGATTTTGTTTTAATAGTTTAATTATCCCTCGAATAAATGTTGAGAATTATCATTTTTGTTTTTGTTTTTTCCACCAGGTATCCTTATTATTGTATTCTTTTGAAACAAACTATTTAGCGACTTGTCTCTTGCCACAAATGTTTTTGGTGTAGATACATTGGATCAAACAGGAGGTGTCCGCTGTGTTTTTAATTTATACGACATGGTATTTATATTAATTTTTTTGCATCTCAACTAATTTTATTTTACAGTTTAATCCACCGTCAAAAGCCTCGTCAGCAAGGCCCTGATTCCAAGGACAGATCTAGGTGTAACAAACAAAATAAAAATGGAAAGGCGGGGTTGATTACTTACAGATCACTGCTCCCTCTCTCTTTCTGAATCATCATATATAATAATAGTAACTTAAGTAGCAATTCATTTGCTTAACTATATATATATATAATTAACTTGGGATTTGTATTACTTTTTCTCAACAAGTTCCTGCTTTACAGGTCTCTCCCAAGGAAGCAAAAAAGCAAAATTTGATTATACAAACACCCCAATCTCTCTCTATTCCTTTTTGTGGCTTCATAGTTTGCTTAATGATGATCTCATTCTAATCTTCTTCATTCTTTCCTCTATTTCTCCCTCACATTTGGACCCCCTTACAGGTACATATATATGGAATCTTTCTCTCCCTCTCTCTCTCTCTCTCACACACGCACACTAATATTAGTACTTTAGGGACACACAAGGACGACATATATAATTAGAGCGAGGATACAATATACTGTCATCAATACATTGATTAGGCATTAAATTTACTAGAGGTGCATTGCTTATAATTTTCACTGCTCTCTCTCTCTCTCTCACACTAATATTAGTACTTTAGCGACACACGAGGAAGACATACTTAGAGGACACAGTATAATATCATCAATATATTGATGAGGCATTAAATTTACTAGAGGTGCATTGTTTATAATTTTCACTGCAAACCAAGAGACATGTTATTCTGTCCTAAAACTGTGTTGGAAAACATGATATGAATTGTTGGGCATTAGTTAATAGCTTTAAGCTCTTGGAAAAAAATGATTTATTAGAGCTCATGTTTGCACCAAGATCTCAGGTTCGGCTCCTGGCATATTCGCATTTGGTTCCCCTTTGTATTATTAAAAAAATTGCATGTGCGCCTTGGTTTGTCACTTAACGCATGACCGAGTTGCACGTGAGAGGAGTATTAAAAAGCATGATATACATTATTCGACCACTACCTAATAGCTTAATCTTAAAGAAAAATGGTTCCTAATAAAATGTGTAACCAAACTATGTCATCAAGAATCATTGCACCAATATTAGCTATTCTGTAGATATACTGGATCTTTATAAGTATTTGAAAATGGGTTTTGGTGGGTTTTTCTAGATTGGAAAATGGGATTGTCTTGGCGCATTTTAGAAAGTTGGAGGGGAAAGTACAATCTGCGTAGCTTTTGGATTGCGGATCCTTTTTTGGGGCTGAAATTATAGGTGGATTCATCAGTACGATGACACTGATATTATGGTCCATTTTGATTTATGTGGATATTAGTCGAAGACACCAGACAAGATTTTATTCCTGATTTATTAGAGTTAGGTGAGACTTATAATCTGGAAAATCTAGAAAAAGAATCACCTCCTAAATTCTTCAAACCTTATATGTATTTAATTAAACTATTATATCAAATAATGTCTCAAAAGTGTACCGATCAGTTAGTTTGAAACGATGTATGTGCAAAATTTATCTTACATGCAACACTGGGGAGAAGGTTAAGTACGTAGGATAAAGTTGGGGGTGTAGGTATTGTTTTGAGTGATTTTTCATAGGTGCCGTGCCAAAAGTAGGACCCACAACAACTTATTACTAGATAGGTATATATGTGCGTATACACACAAAAAAACAAATTGATATATTGCATTAAGATTTATAATTTGGGGTGAGGACGACAATAGACATATGACCAGGTAAGCCACTCTGGAAAGATACAATATTGTATGGTAGTGTTTGATTGAAAAATGCCCCTTTCTTTTATTTATATATTTAGACTTGTATTATAGTAGTCATGGTGACAAAACCACCAGGAATCTAGCTCTTTTGTCCCCAAACAGCCATGACCATAACTGAAGAAGAAAACCAGGAAAAAAGAGTGGAAAAAGATGGGGGATAAATGTGTCAGCGTTCACTGAAAACCAGGGGAAACTATTTCCTTCATACTTTTTAACCGAATTCTCAGTCTCACACGTGTAAAAAGCCCATCATGGGTGTATCATTTTCTTAATTTTTCATTTATATAGGGATATTTCTGCTTTTCGTGAATTACAATTCATATTCCTGAATGGGATTCACTTGAAGAGTCCTTAAGCCCTTGAATCTTGTAAGTTTCTTCAAAGCAAATAATTTTAAAGATTCAGTCTCTAAGTTTTCTTGTTCTTTGAGTTCTCATTCCTGTTCTTCCTATGGGCTTGCATGATTTGGGTTATCCTTTTTCTTTCATTATGTAAATTACTCATTATGTGAAGAGAATTCACTGGATTTCAGAGTTATAAAAGTATTCTAACCTTTATTTTTCTTGATTGCATTTTCTGAAGGAGGAGAATCAAGTTCTTGAATAATGGATGAAAAAGGGGTCTCAGGTTCGCATTTGCTTACATCAAAAAGGAATAGCGAAAGCTTGTATCCAATGTTTTTCGGCATTTCTTGTGCATTGTTTTCCCTCAAAAAATCACCGGGAAGTGAAATGAATGTTATGATTGACTTATCTCTCAAATTATTAGGTAAGAAATTAGGGTTTTAATTAGAGAAGATTAGGAAGAATAGAAGAAAGAGTTTCGTGAGGAAGAAAAGTTAACAGAAAGGAGAGAGAAATAGATTTTTCATATTCAGCATATCCTCTCCAATGGAGAAAACAATTCTTATAATAATCTACACCTCACTCTCCCTTTTACGAGCCGACACGTGGCTAGCGAAAAAAAGAAAAATAGAAATTAAACAACTAATACTTCCTTTATCTAACGGCACCGTTCTAAACAAAGCGACCAATTCATAACAATACCTTCCCCTCAACCTGATCCTTGTCCTCAAGGATCAAAATTCGGAAATTGCTCCACAATTTTAGCAGAATCTTCCCAAGTAGCTTGTTCAGGAGGAAGGTTAAACCATTGCACTAGCATCTGAGGCACTGCTTTGTTATCTCGTTTGATTAAGCGACGATTCAAAATTTGAACTGGCTCGACCAAAAATTGACCTGCAGTATTGACGGGAGGCAACTTCGACGAAGCGAACTGATGGTTCCCCAAGGTTTTCTTGAGCATAGACACGTGAAACACTGGGTGAACGCTAGCTGTAGCAGGTAACTGAATACGATAAGCAACTTTTCCCACACGATCCAGCACCTGATAAGGACCATAGAAGCGAGGAGCTAACTTGAGATCCCGGCGCATAGATAAGGAGGTTTGACGGTACGGTTGCAAACGTAAAAACACCCAATCCCCAATCTTAAACTCCCTCTCAGAACGATGCTTATCGGCATAAAATTTCATTCGACTTTGGGCTTCTTGCAAGCGAGCTCGGATAAGTTGCAAGGTAGTGCGCCTGTCCTTAATAAACTGTTGCACTTCCTGCTCAGATTGGTGCTTGTCTTGAGGGATACACAGTTGAGGAGGAGGAAACCCATACAACGCTTGAAAAGGAGACATTTGAATGGCAGTATGATAGGTGGTGTTATACCACCACTCAGCCATAGCAAGCCAATGCGCCCACTGTTTTGGCTTGTCGGATGTCATGCAACGCAAAAAATTCTCCAGACATTGGTTTACTCGTTCAGTTTGACCGTCGGTTTGAGGGTGGTATGCTGTGGAGTGGCAAAGCTGTGTTCCCAACTGTCTGAATAGTTGAGTCCAGAACTGACTAAGAAAAATAGGATCTCGATCACTGACGATTGTAGCTGGCATACCATGCAACTTGTGGATATGGTCAAAAAAAACTGAAGCAACATCTTTGGCTGAGAAGGGATGGGCGAGGCTAATGAAATGCCCATATTTGGAGAATCTATCGACCACAACGAAAATAGTATCTTTATGGTTAGATTTAGGTAAGCCTTCCACAAAGTCCATAGAAATGTCTGACCATGGTTTGAAAGGAATTGGTAGTGGTTGCAGTAGACCAGGTGAAGGCACATGTTCCCCTTTGTGTTTCTGACACACTAGGCATTCAGTTACTGCCTTAATGACCTCAGGTCGTAAGGTTGGCCAAAAGAAGAACTGTTCCAGTCGTTTGATGGTGGCCTGTCTACCCGAGTGACCACCAATCCCAGAGTTGTGTAGTTCATGAATTATCCTTTGCCTCAATTCCCCATTGGAGCCAATGTACAACCGATTTTTATACCGAATAGCGTTGTTGGTAAAAGAATAATCCCCCATCGGCACTCTTCCTGCAGCAATACTAGTGATCACCTGCTGTGCCAGCTCGTCCCCTACCCAACTATCTTGAATTTCAATTAACCAGCCTGGTTGCACCGAAGAAATAGCCATCAGTTGGGTGTCCGATAATCCTCTTCTAGACAAGGCATCTGCTACCTTATTCTCCATTCCTTTTTTGTAAGAAATGGTGTAATCAAGACCCATCAGCTTCGTTAACCACTTTTGTTGCAACATAGTAGTAACTCGTTGTTCCAATAGATACTTCAAACTCTGGTGATCTGTTTTGATGATAAAATGGTTACCAAACAAATAGGTTCTCCATTTCTGGACTGCATGAATAAGCGCCCACAATTCCGTTCATAAGCAGACAATCCTCGCTTTCTCATGGGTAATGCCTTGCTAATATAGGCGAGTGGTTTGTGGTTCTGCATTAACACAGCACCAATGCCATCCTGAGAAGCATCCGTCTCTACTACAAATGGTTGAGAAAAATCTGGTAATGCGAGCACAGGTGTTGTGGTCATTGCCTCTTTCAGTTGTTGAAATGCCACCGTGGCCTCTTCAGTCCATTTGAATTGGTTCTTTTTGAGTAATTGAGTCAAGGGTTTGGATATAATTCCATAATTCTTCACAAATTTCCTGTAGTAACCCGTTAAACCCAAGAAACCTCGCAATGATTTGACATTTTTGGGATGTGGCCAATCAACCATGGCTGCCACCTTCGTAGGGTCAGCTGCCACTCCTTGTTGGGAAATTATGTGGCCCAAGTATTCTATTGAAGCTTGGCCAAAACTGCATTTTGCTAACTTCGCATACAATTGATGTTGTTGCAGAATTTGAAAAACGATATTCAGGTGTTCTATATGTGCTGCAACTGTTGGACTGTAGACCAATATATCATCGAAGAAGACTAAAACAAATCTTCGTAAGTATGGTTTGAACACCGAATTCATCAATTCTTGAAATGTGGCTGGTGCATTAGTGAGTCCAAAGGGCATCACCAAAAACTCATAGTGACCCTCGTGTGTTTGAAAGGCCGTCTTATAGACATCCTCCGGCTTAACTCTAACCTGGTGGTAACCTGACCTCAAGTCTAGTTTCGAAAAAATTGCTGCTCCATTAAGCTCGTCAAGGAGTTCGTCAATGACGGGGATAGGGAACTTATTCTTAATGGTGATAGAATTAAGTTCCCTATAATCGATACACATTCTCCATGACCCATCTTTCTTTTTGACTAGCAAAACAGGAGAGGCAAATGGACTTGTAGATGGTTGAATTATGCCCTGCTCCAACATCTCCTTAACTAAGCTTTCAATTTCATTCTTCTGCACAAACGGGTATCTGTAGGGTCTGATAGAGAATGGCAGTGCATTGGGTTTAAGTGGTATGGCATGGTCATGTTGTCTAGTGGGAGGTAGGCCTTTAGGTTCCTCAAAAATTGGTTTATATGCTTCCAGTAGGGCAGTGATTTCAGTTGGTGTTGAGTGTGGTGTGGGAGGGTCTCTGGTGGTGAAGTTGAGTTGGCCAATGAAGCCACACTCGTTTTGGGCACACATTCGAAAAAGGGTAGCTCCAGTGATGCATTTCAAGGATGGGTGTGACTGAGATTTAGCCTTCAATGTTACTGGTTGCTTGTTTTTGTACACTCCCAATGTGAGATTATTCATATCCAATGTGACTGGTCCCACTTGTTGCATC
Source organism: Lonicera japonica (assembly GCA_021464415.1). Lineage (NCBI taxonomy): Eukaryota > Viridiplantae > Streptophyta > Magnoliopsida > Dipsacales > Caprifoliaceae > Lonicera > Lonicera japonica. The sequence continues at coordinate 66,277,992 of CM038465.1, read as the reverse complement.
CACTGTACACCTAGTATCATGTTATACCCACCCAATGGTAATATTCTCATATCAGCCACAAACCCCTCTCCATCAACCGACCATTGAAATTGTGGGCATATTGCTTTGCTACACACTTTACTGCCATCTGCCACGGTCACTGTCATGTTGTTGGTAGGCACCAATTTACATCCAACCAGTTTAGCAATTTGAGGGTCCAAAAAGTTGTGTGTACTGCCAGAATCCACCAATATACTAATGGGAACCTTTCTACTTTGGCCTTGCAAAACTAAGGTTTGGAAAGGAACGCAACCAGATAATGCATGTAGTGAAATACCAGGCTCCATTTCGGTTGGTGCATGAGTTTCTTCAATGGTTTCGGTTACTTCTGGTTCATTATTCTCTCTTTCACATCTTCCTCCCCCACAATGACAAATACCTGCATCTTCCTGCACTTATGGCCAAAAACATATGGTTCATCACAGTTATAGCATAGCCCTTTTTCCCTCCTTGCCTGCATTTCGGTGGGTGTGAGTTTCTTGATAGGTAACAGGACACTGGAATTGTTTGGTTTAATTGGGTTCGTTAAGGACTTATTATCTGTTTTGAGAGCTGTTTGAGGGTTGGGTGAGGGCGAAATTGGTTTTGTATGAGGTGGGGTAATTCGATGGGTTTGTAGGTTGATATTTTTGACTATGGTTTAGTGAGGGTGAAGAGGAAGGTGTTTTCGAATGTAATGGTGCTCTGACCTTGGCCAATAGGTTGTTAAACCCCCTTCCTGTAACCGAGCTAAGGTAATTGTCTCATCTAATGTTGCAGGTTTCAGCATTTGCACAAAATTTCGTAATTCCCCTTGTAACCCCCAATGAAAGCAGAAATGAAGTATGTTTCTGTGAGGCAGGGTTCCTTTTCTAGTACTTGAGATTTTAAATCTTCAAATTTACTCTGGTATTCTTCAACCCCCCAGTTTGCTTCAAATCATGTAATTCTGCCACCACATTGTGATAGCCCTGTTCTGTGAACCTCCTTGTTACTTCTATTTTGAACTGCTCCCACCTCAATGCTCTATGGTTTTTTAAACCTTGTGAAAAACCATTTTCGGGCTCTGCCTTTTAGATACAGTGACATAGTGGATACTTGCTGGTGCATAGGAGTGTCATTTATGAAGAAAAAACAGTCACACTGTTGCAACCAGTCAATGACATCATCATCCCCATCAAAAGTTGGAAATTCATACCTGGGGTGCTTAAAATTATTGTGCTGAGTCAATGGCTCTACTGGTAAAGCTATTCTACCCTGGCTGCCAATTCCTCCTTGCATGTTCTCCTCTCTAACAATCTGGTGAGTAGGTGTGGCCAAAAGCCCTTTCTGATTCTGATCAGTGGTTGGTAGATCATTCGTTGAAACTTCTCCTCCAGGATCTAGCTGTTTTCGGAGCCAATTAAATTCTCTATTGAAGGTGGTTTGCAGAGCATTAACAGAGGATTGCATAGAACCCATTTTTACCTCCAACTCCTCCTGTCTAAGTCCCAATTTATCATGCTTGGCCTCGATCTCCTTCATCGTTGCTTCAATCGTAACCTGGTTCGCCTCTACCTGCTCCTTGAGCTGATTAATACTCCCCCTGCCATCACTTAGCCCACCAAGGTCGAAGTCCTCTGATACCACTTGTTATGATTGACTTATCTCTCAAATTATTAGGTAAGAAATTAGGGTTTTAATTAGAGAAGATTAGGAAGAATAGAAGAAAGAGTTTCGTGAGGAAGAAAAGTTAACAGAAAGGAGAGAGAAATAGATTTTTCATATTCAGCATATCCTCTCCAATGGAGAAAACAATTCTTATAATAATCTACACCTCACTCTCCCTTTTACGAGCCGACACGTGGCTAGCGAAAAAAAGAAAAATAGAAATTAAACAACTAATACTTCCTTTATCTAACGGCACCGTTCTAAACAAAGCGACCAATTCATAACAATGAACGAAGATAAATGGCTAGAAATTAAAAACAGAATGCTTCAAGGAAGTGCCCATCTATTGGGAATGCTTGTTTGGAAGGTTCAACACGAAGAAGCCAGCATTGAAAAGTGCGATCTTTTCCATAAACTGAAAAGTGCGGAGAGAGAGACGGAAGAGTTAAAGAAACGGAGAAGTGAAGACGCAAAAGCCAATGAGAAAGTGTTGGGTATATTTGCAACACATGAACAAGGATGGTTTATTGAAAGAAAGAAGCTTAGACAGCAAATTGTAAGCCTTGTAAACGAATTAAGAGTTATTGAGGGTAAAAAGAACGAAGCCATTAGTAAATTGAATGAAGAACTGACCGAGAAGGAGATTTTGGTAAAATCAAAGGATAATGCATTGGAAGAGATTGAAGAAAAGCTAAGAAGGGCTGAAAATGAGGCCGAGGAAGTTAAAAAAGGGCATTCTAATGAGCTATGGAAGCACAAAACTGCCTTTATAGAGCTTGTTTCCACACAAAGGCAATTTGAAGCAGAGATGGGGAGGGCTTTGAGGCAAGTTGAAGAAACAAAACAAGAGCTCGATTTAGTTTTGGAGCAAAAAGAAGAATCACTTCTGATGACCCAAAAATTGTCGTTTGAGGTTGTGAAAGTGAGAAGAGATTTGGAACAAAAGGACAAGATTTTATCGGCTATGTTGAGGAAGTCGAAATTGGATACGGCCGAGAAGCAAATGCTTTTGAAGGAGGTTAAGTTATCAAAGAACAACATAAAGGAAGCCGAGCTTGAAACTGAAAGGTGGAGGGCTGTTTCTAAGGGTAGACATGAAAGGTATTCATTGAAGAGTATGTTGTCTAAACATGCTAAATCAAAACCTGAGGGTGCTTCGGGTGGAAGCGGGGTGTTATCTAATGCCATGCCTTTGGATCTCGCGAAGGCCAGATTGCTGCCAACTGATCTTCTTGAGTATGCTCGGCCGGATCTCAGGCATGAGACTGAGGTTTTTTCTCCCCTATCTGAAGAATACATGACCAAGCAAAGCGAAGATTCGGGTAAGATTACATTCTTGATGTCATTTTTCTGAATTTTCAACTTATTTATGATGCATCTATGTGTGCATTTTCGGAACTTCTATGATGGGCACAACAAATTATTCTACCAAACATATATTGTTTACATACGTATGTATCAATTTCTCATCTGACCCACTTCTTGATTGAATTTTTTGATGAATTTTGGTGAAGATGATATCTATAGAGATCACGTCCACCAAATTCTTCAAAAAATTCAATCATCTACCCCCTCAAAAAGGAGAGTCCAATCTTAAGTTAAAAGAAAGGTGCCCTTCAAAGAGATGCCCCATGTTAGGAGTGTCTCTTTGAAGGGTATCCTTTTAAGGACCGACTCCCCTTTTAAGGAAGTAAATGTTTGAACTTTTTGATAAAATTCAACTGCAAAAAATGTATAAATAAATAAATTTCTCATATGACTTACTTCTGATTGAGTTTTTTGATGAAATTTAGTATTTGGGAGAGTAACATTCGACTTAATTGGACCCACGCCTTTCTCCCCTACATAGATGTGGCAGTTGATGCACTTGGGGATTGTTTAATTGGTTCACATTGAAAAGTTCTTAGTTCCTTGGAATTGTTTCCATGGAAAAAGAGAAAATTAGATAAACCAACTTGTACCATGTAAACTTATGCAGTGAAACACTGCTAAGTGCTAAACGGTAAGTGCACCCATTTGTAAGTGAGAGGTTATGAGTTTGAAACCAAGGGCAATATTCACCCTGTAATAAACACGTTGTATTCTAGGGGAGTTGATGTGAATCCACAGTGAAAACAAATCTTTGGAGAGGGCTTGAGGGGGACGGAGATTCAGGCTCTAACTCTGTCAAGGAAAGTTTCAAATCCATCTAAAGAACAATTGATAAGGGAGGGTAAGAATTACCCCATATGTATAACCTAAAATTACGATTTCCTATTAAAAAATCCCTGTTATTGAGTAGAGTTGGGATTGGAAAGAAGTTGAAATGAAAAAAAAAATTGAGCATTTTCCAGGGAAAATAATTGCAATCATATCGAACACACCCGTTGGTGATTTAGTATCTTCTTTGTGGTATTGAGCACAACCACCTGCTATAGAAATGATTGATTTGGTTATCTTTCTAGCATCTAATAGTTAAGGGTATGATTGTGGATTGACACGCTTAATTAAGTTTTGACTCTCCCATATTTCTTGTGAAGCTTTTGCAGCCGATGTGAAAAAATTGGAGGGTTGGGTTCGATCTGAAGCTGAAAAATACGCAAATGCTATTGAGCAAAGGCACCACCTTGAAATAGATGCTTTCACAGAACAACTAAGACTCAAAGACGAGAAACTAGAAGCTTATCAGTGGCGTTTAATGAGCTTCGAAATAGAGTCAAAGCGGCTCAAGTCCCACATTGAAGGGCTCGACCATAACCTATCACAGCTCAAACGAGAGAATCTTAAAATGGAAGCTTTGCTCTTCGACCAAGAAACAGAGTTGCATTCATTAAAAACACAGTTATCTTTGCATGCGAATCCCCCATATTTACAAACGGCGAATATAAAGTCAAGTAATGCACATGATTTGGCTATAACCACCGATTCTGTTTGGTCTAACGTCAAGATCATAAAAAGAAAACCTGGGGAGAAAGAGCAAGAAACAGGTTCCTTCACTGAAAATTCTCCAGAAACACGAATAAACCTGTCCAAGGATATAGTTTTCAATGTCCAAACACCAGAGAAAGAGTTTGGAGAAGAGAAAGATATTGCCTTGGACCTGGGTTCCATTCAAGAGGAATGTGAGAATGCTGATAAGTTAGCTTCGGCCAGGGACTGTTTGGCTACAAAAAACAGTTGTCCATGGAAGATGGATCTTCATGCTCTCGGAGTTTCTTACAAGATCAAGAGGCTAAAGCAGCAACTAGTTACGTTTGAGAGGTTGCGAGGAAAGCAAGAAAGTGTTGAAGATAGTGAAAATGGTGATAACGGTCAATTTGGGAGAAAGAGTTTCTATACACTTATGTCTTTGCTCAATAAACAAGCCAACAGATACATCTCCCTTGAAGGAAATATTGATGATCTTTGCAAGAGAATGGTAAGTTCCTAATTAAATTTTCAGCATAACTTTAATAATTTTGATATAGTGATGAAATTTCGTAGTTTGGGAGAGCCTGGTTCTTATACTTGAACTGGGATCATTGCACGAGGAGATAAGAGGCCTTTGTCTTATGCTTCATGCATGTGACCTCTTTTACCTACTATGGCATTTGGTTGTCCCCCAAAAACATATTGATGATTGCATTATTCTAATCTTTTAGAATCGAATTTAGATAATTGTATTAGATGGATTTGATTGAGTTTTTCAGCCAATATAATTTTGTTCATAAAAGTATTTTCAAAAGGAATGAAGTACAATCATTGTATTTTTAGGGAAAACCGACATCAGTGTTTGGTTTAGACTAGAAGTCTATTTCTCACAAACTTGGAACCATGTTTTGAACTTGCTTGCTCGGTACTTGGGATCATGTTTGGATTACAAAAAAGGGTGAAAAACCATGTCCAAGTTAAAATAACTATTACTACTTAAAAAAAGTATCTATCTTCTTATCACTTTTGTGTATGATAATTTCACTATTTGGTATTATGCAGCATGAGAATGATCTTTTGGTGGACCGTGGAGGTGCTGCCGGTGCTAGACCAAAGACTGAAAGCAAAATGCTTGAGCAATTCCTCACGGAGACATTTCATTTGCAGAGATACATAGTTGCCATGGGGCAAAAATTGATGGAGATACAATCCAAGATTGCCTCCATGTTTGTTGGTGAGCTTGAAGGTCCCACAAGCTTCGACACGAAGGTATTTTCCGATAGCCTCAGGACTCTGTTCAGGGAAGTTCAAAGGGGTGTTGAAGTTCGGATATCGCGGATTATTGGCGATCTTGAAGGGCCAATGGCTTGTGAGGGGATGATACATTTGGAAAGGTAGTTTTTTTAAGGAAAAAAGGTTTATGCTAAAGCACTTAAACATCGAGTACAACCATGCAATGCATCATTTGCTTTGACAGAAAACCAAACTACTTTGGTAATCGCTGTTTCCAAAGGTGAATACTCTTGAACTGTATAGCCCATTTTCTCTTTGTAGTCTTGTATTATAGAAGTGAATTAAAAATCCTCTTGAACTATCCCATTTCTGCCCTTTGAATCCATTTTTGTTCGTTTTTTTTTTTTTTTGGAATGTACACTATTATAAAGGGATTAGTGTTGGACTTGCTGCTGGTGAGGCTATAACTTGAGAACTGAACAACCCACTTGTTCGAATCTCTGTCTTTTCATGCGTTGTAGTAGTGATTTGCAGCAGTGAATTTGTATAGTGAAATTACTAGATGTACTCCAATAGAAATTTAGTTTGGTTTGAGTTTTAATAGTCCATCGCTAAATTGATAAACATTATTTAGTCTAGCCTGAATCTTTTATGAATAGTAAGGACAAAGAGATGTATTGTTACTAAACCATCAACAAAACAAGTGCTGTATCCACTTACCTTTTTCTTATATATTTTAACAAAAATTACCTTTTCTATAAAGTTGGCATCATTTTCTTTTAGTATAACATGTTCAATTTGTTTGTTTAAAAGTGAAAGTAGAAGTATATACTTTTACTAAAAAAACAATTTATTACGGGACTAAAATGAACCATTCAACAAATGGGAAATAGCTAGGTTTATACCGGATCGAATTTCGTTATAACTTTATGATATTAGATTATATGTACAATTAGTATTATATAAGCAATGCTTAATTTTGTATGTTGGTTATGTTAATACGTGTCTTTAACATTCGTGTTTAAAGAAACATGCTAATAATTTATATATAGAAAAATCCAAAAATTTCAGACACATTAAATATGGCATATAAATTATCATATAAGTGTTATTCTTTCTATTCATAATTTATTTAAGATGTGATGTTAAAGCACAAGATAACAATTTCCTTTATGTATTAAAAGCCCACCGTAGCCCCAATCCCCAGCCCCGGCCTGCGCGCGGCATTTGTGTCACTAGTTAATGTAACAATTTGTTTCGTTAAACCATTAAATTAATTTGCAGCATTTGAAATCAAAACATTTTAGCTTGTTAGCAAGCAGATTAATGCCCGTATTACCATCTTGCGCGCAACGAATAAGTGCCTCTCATGAAATAGCCACTTGAATTCATTAGAGATTAAGAAAGAGGAATTAAAGAATCGGACCAAAGATATATATGTTAAATTAAACTACATTTATGTATAATTCTTGATTTCTATACATAGAAATAGAAAATTTTGAAGCTCCACTTTATTTAATTAGTGCACGTGAGATCATTTGGAAAAGAATATTAGTAGGTTAATTATATATGTGATTTATGATAGTGAGAGATGGATGTAAATAATTAAGCTAATTAATTAAGATGCGAAAGCAATGGGTTAACAGAAGGATTTTTTTTAAAAATAAAAATAAAAATAAAAATAAAAATAAAAATAAAAATAAAAATAAAAATAAAAATAAAAATAAAAACAGAGATTTATATACATAAATTTATAGTTGAGGGTATGTAATTGTAACAAAAAAAAGTTGAGGGGTATTTTGAGAATTGAAATACACTTAAATGAGGAGGAGAGAGATCCCGAGATCTCACTCTCCCCCTTTATTTTTCCGTTCTCTTTTCAGTTCTCCCCTGTTTCTCTCTCTTTTTTTTTCCGCTCTGTTTGACCGTTTCACTTCACACTAAGTGACCGGTGACTCTGTCCAGTGACTACTTAGCCACTCCCACTCATCACTGATCGGCTCGAATTGCGCATCTTTAATTTCGAATTCCTGACTATGCCACTGGATAACGTTAATGTTAATGTAGGTTACTTTTTCAAACTACTTTATATTTATTTTTGGATGGATCGTCAACTTCTATGTTTGTTACTGTTGGTCTTTAAATTCCTTCATTTGTTTGCCGTCAAATTGGTTATCTGCCACGAGGAACACACGCTAGCTTGCTATAAATATTTATATATCAAGTTTTAATACTTAAAATTGGATTTCAATTCAATTCATTGTTAAGAAACAAGCCGATTGCTTAATTAATACTTAATAAAATTTTATACTAATTAATGAACCTTTATTCTTTTCATTCATAAGAAATTGATGTATATCACTATATAATAAGGCTAAAATTATGAATTGTTTTATTTTTGCCATTCAAATCATAACAAACTAAAAAGAAGAAAAATAAAAAAAAATAAGAAATATACAGAGGTTCATTCATAGTATAACATAATTTTAATATTGTTTTTGTTTCCCCTCGAGCATCAATACCTTATTGATTCAAAAAAAATTTAGATCATTGTGACCACACTATATATGTCGCTTCATATCCTTTGTATATTTTTCATACATTATCAAACTTAAATATAAAAAATTCTTTTTTTTATTATGATGAATTAATTAATTATTTGGTTGTGTCGTGTATGTTCAAATTTGTGTTAACGCGTTACATTAAAATGTACTAGTTAACAACTTCATAGCATAGAGTTTCTCATAAAGTTAGTAGATAAAAATTGAATGAGTTTGCTGAAAAAATTGATAAGGTCAAGATTTGAAGATATAATACAAGATGAAAAATAAATAGGGATATGGATAAAAAGCAATGTATTAATTGACCTTGAATAGCATTGATGCTTCACTTTCATTGAGTCCTTGAATAAGGGGAGACATGGCACATGCTAGTGGGCAGTCGCTCATCTTTCTCTCTTTCTCTTGTTTGGTGGTGAACATAAAAGCAGAGTGGCTCCATAAATGTTCAAATTGGTTAATAATTCTACGTTTTAAACTATAGTTTCACTTTAATTTTAATAATTTTTTTTATAAAAAATAATATTTTTAAATTTATTATACGTGGAGTATTTGTGTATTAAAATTGAACCAGAGTAGATTTGGCCCAAACTGATAGAGATGGTAATTGGATCGAGGTTTATGGTGAGTTTCTCTTAATTTCTTTCTTCAGCTCTCATGGCTCTCCCTTTAGAGAATTCCCATTTCTATTTATAGATCTCTTTTTCGTGCTCCCCGAGCTAGATTAGGTCACAAATAAAATGACCATCAAGGGTATACCTTGTGGTCCTTGTGATATTCATTTCCTTCTTCCATGTGAGGGGAGCACATTTGTTGCAACTAACTTTTTTACATTTTTACATGTGTCATTTTGTCATTCATTCTTGCAGTAAGTATTTATCATACTATATTATCACATGTGTCATTGTCTTATTGGTTAGAATGCTCATGTCGGCATTTTCCCCATCTATAGGTCTGTAATTTTTCTTAGGTCGATTATTTTTTACTCGGCGGCTGTCCCTTTTTACTCGGCACGCTATCATCTTTTACTTGATGAACATTCTGTATTACCCCTCATGTTGTTGGGCCTCATTCGTAATCCGCTATCTTTTATGATAGTTGGACCTCGTCCTTCCCATTCGGCCCATAAGAAAGTGCTAAGATCATGTTCTCACATTTATCAATAATTAAGAAGACAATGTCTTATGCTGTAAGATTGGGGATTGACGTTAATTAAGTTTTAAAATGGAGATAAACTATTAATTTGAAACATCTTAAAAAAATAAAATGAAACTGTCAATATAAAACAAAAGTATTAAATTATCAATTATTAGTTGGAAGGTGAGGATCTGACCAAACGGAATGAAGTAAAAGCAAATTGATTGGGTGTGGACATAGGCACCCTTACTTTTTTGTTCTAATACTCATTTTTAAAGCATCTAAATTTAATTTTTATTTTTGAAAGAGTACCATAATTATTTGAGCACCCTAATAAAATTAGAAAGGAAAATAAAAAAAATAAAAAAATTCTCTTTACAACAACCCGGACAAAAATCCCCAGCCTTTTTCTTTTTCTTCTTTCTCTCTGCATATTCTCTCACTGCAATTAAAAACACATTTACCCATTTCCTAGCAAACAAGTGATATGATTAAGTTTATTTTTTTTGAACTAGGGATATAGTTAAGTCATTGTACATAGTTTGATATTGTGGTATTGGAGAAAATCATATCAAATGAATGAACTAAATGAATTATAAAATAAAGAACATGTCCATCATTCCTCATTAAATAAGAAAAATAACTTATATATATATATATATGTCGATGGCCCTTGCTTTTTTAGAATAGTTGTAACGAAAGAGTATTTTTTTTTAGTTCAAAGGTTTCTTTATTAAGGAGCTCTGTGTGGAGTGAGATGATGATAACATATAAAGATTTTGGTTTTGAGTTAATTTTTAGGCCGGGTTTGTATTCTGATGCCATGTTTGTAACAAGAGAGTAAATTAGTTTTCTTATTAGGGTGCTTAAATTAGTCGCTACTTTTAGAATTAAAAACTAATTTAAGTGTTTACGAATGTTGAAACTATAAATTAAGGGTGCTTTTATTAGCATCCAATTAATTTTGTGTTAGATGAAAATGCATGATATATATAGATATAATGCATGCATATATATATATGGCTAGGGTTGTGGGCTCTCTCATGTGCTCAATCACACAATTGGAATGGTTAATTAATGTGTTGGCTATCTTTGGTACATATCTCATGTGGTAGTAGGAAAAAAAGAAGAAGGAACACTTAGGTATCGATCAGTTAAAATAATTTTCATTAATTGGATCTATACAAAATTATTTACTCTCTCTTGGGATAATATTTTTACTCACAGTATGAAATATAAATATTGGCCGGCCTTTTGACAATATTATCATTATTACTGTTACAATATCTCCGACTTCTTTAATACGGAGTAGAAGACAAATGAATACATACATCGCACAAGGCATGCAAACAGTTTATGTGACTATATATTAAATTGATCTTACTCGATAGACATAAATAGCAAACTTTGGCTATATTATTTTTGCCACAATTATAATATCTTCGACTCTTCTAAGGGGTTTATTGACTTAACCCCTTATGCTAATAGTAATATTTAAGAAGCCCCCCCCCCCCCCCCCCCGGCCCAAAAATAATTTTTATTAAACATGACCTCCTAAAATCTGATGTCGTCTCTTTTACGTCCAAAATAAATTTTTTTGGACAAAAATACCCTCCCCTCATTTAACCCTTGCCATCTTCTTCTTCAGTGTCTTCTTCTTCCTTCTTTCCTAATTTTCTCTCTCGACAATAACATCCAAATACAACTCTAAAATAAAATCAAAGTCCAAACCTAAAACATTGACCCAGATTCCAAATACACTAATTTCTCTCTCTACGTATATGTATACGTATATGTATACCACTTCTTCTTCTTGTCCTTCTTGTGGCCATCTTCCTTTCTTTTTCCTGTTTTTCACTGCCTCCTCGGCGGCACCAACAAGATACGTCCGACATCGTATAAAAGACAGAGCACTCACGAGTGTTGAAGAAATAAAAGATTTTAATTTGATTTCAAATGGGTTTCAAATTGGGATCAAATCTAAAATCGAATTTTAGTAGTGGTGGAAAGCTTTCTCTTTTTAAATTTTGAACCCATGACTTTGAAGCTATGATTCTTGAGTTTGATAAAGGTTGTGCAAGTTTTCTTTCACTCTAAATTCAAGATCGAAACTGTAAAATTTAGATTAAAAAACCGCCTAATTTCGAACACTACTAACAATCCGTCGTCGTCGGGATTTTAGTTCCAAAAGAAAGTGAACGGAGGCTTTCGAAGGAGAAAGCGAGCAATGAGCAGTGGCATTAGAGGAGATCAGATAGCGAAGACTGGCCTGAATTTACGAATGCTTCATCGGGAGGAGCAAAAATTGTGGCCAATCGTCGATCGGAGAGCATCAATTGAGGGATGAGGCCTAGGGCTAGGGAAAGAAGGCTGATAGGGAGAAATATGTTATGATTTGGAGTTGCACAAAGAGAAATTAAAGAGGGAAATAATTTAGGTTTTTTCTTTTAGAAGAAGAACAAGAAGATGGAGGGGAGGGGATGGGCATTTTGGTCCAAAAATGTTAGAAATTGACAGAATCTTCACGATGTCAGATTTTAAGGGGTTAAGTCTAATAAAAATCATTTTGGGGGGGTTTATTCAAATATGCCTATTAGCGTATAGGGTTAAGTCAATAAACCCCTTCTTATAAAGATCCATTTTTTGCAACCTTACTTTCAGCCACTAAAAGCTTTTGTTGGGGCAATTAGTAATACACCCCTAATTTCAATAATTATTAGGGATTAGGACTACGAACTTATTGAAATTAGTGATTAGTCCCTCTTACTTTAATTATCCATAATTTATCAATTAATGCTAAAACTTTATGACAATATTACTCTCGACCTATTAATTAAGGCAATTAATATGATTGATTAATATATTTGTAGAAAGTTGACTTTGAATAATTACCATTTAAAACATATTTTACTTAATTATATTTTTAATGCAATAGTATTTTTAAAAACAAAAATAATACAGCTAGTAATAACCTAGAAATTAAAATTTTACTATGTATATATATTATTGTATATAATCATTAACAGTTAAATGCATTTATGTTGATTATAAGAGAAAATAATCACATAATAATAAGACAGAAAAAACTAAAATATATATGCATATATGTTTGTTTGTATATTCATTAAAACAAAAAGATATTGCCATAGTGGAAAAATCAAAGATATTCAATCATTTATATAACTGTTTGATTGTAGAATATAATATTGAAAATGAAATTTGTTAAATATACATTCATATTATATATAAAAAATATTTTTTTAAATAGATATAAAAAGTGAATTTATTGGATTAAAGTATGATCTTAATATATATATACAGAGAATACATAAAAAAAATATATTTTCGAAACATATATAAAAACTAGATTTATTGGATTAAAGTGCACAATAATTACTAGAAAACACAATTTGTCATGAATAGATGCATACATGTATGATTTTTTGTGCCAACAGTTATGCTCTACAATTGTACCATTTACAACTCACCAAGAAATTCAAACAACCATAAACCCGAATTTCTAAAACTAAGTGATCCTCACCCCTAATATGTTTCAAAACTAAGGGTGAAATCCTAGTTTCCTATTGTTTTTACTGTTTTATAACACAATTCATCCTTTAGTAAAGACTAGTCTGTTTCTAAGTATTGCACCCGCTAGCATTCGTTTAGTTCAAATTTTTGTTCATTTTTCGTATTTAAAATGATAATTTCACATAGATATTTTGAGCCCTATAAACTTATGATTTTACCTCTTAACATAAATTATAAAAGATTATTATTATAAATTTACTAATTTAGAGTTTCAAAATGAACCAACAATTGAACCACACAAGAACTAAATATATATAACCTATATATCTTACTACTAAAAGACATTTTTCATATGGTAAACAATTTTTATATTTTGATTATACGTACGCACATAAAATAATAATTCTTACAAAGAAAGGAAATGGGGTGAAATAGCAAGAATGGTAAGATTAATAAGAAAGCTATATCTAAAATAACGGTGCATAAAGGGGAGCGGCTCCTCTAGAGTGGGGCTTCCCACTCTAGAGGTAAAGTGGCATTAATTGAGTGGGGCTTTTCTTCCTAATTAATATTTTTATTTAGTGCGTGTATATGTAGCAGCTTTATTTTTCAATACCATTATTTATTTTTGTTGAGTTAATGTAATACCATTCTCTATTTTTCATTTCTTCAAAATTGCATAAGTTAAATCTCAATGAAGAGTGAGGGAAAATTTTGATAACCAAAAATTCAATGCTAGTGTTCTTGATTGAGGAATCAGCTTCTCCATCAAACTAAAATTTGATGGATTTGTTGCGTCAAACAATATATACCGATCTCTCTCATTAAAAAAAAAATTAGTAAATCACAAATTAATTCTATTCCTTAGATAATTCTTTTCCTTCTATTCCTTAGATAATTCTTTTGATCGTGTCGGGTGTACCCAAGATTTTCCCTTTTGCCAGCTTGTCTACCCAAGAGCGTTGATTTTATTTTTCAAACGGCGTTAAACCCCTAACAAAATTAAACGACACGGTATTTAAGTTTTAAAACAAGTAATTTTTTGAGATAAAATCTGGAGCGTTAAATAAAATCCGACGGTCTCAATTAATGCCACTCTACCTCTAGAGTGGGAAGCCCCACTCTAGAGGAGCCGCTCCCTGCATAAAGCATGCATAATGAAGAGATCCCTTAACTTTAATTTATTAATAGACAATATAGGTACTATTATTATTATTTTTAAAGCAAACAAATAGAATCATTCATCATAGAAAATCAATTAACATTTACATCATAACTTAGAAGATTTGGACACTCTTCTAATCACACTGTAAACTCATCAACATACCTAGTATGTCTAGCCAAATAGTGTTCAATAGTATTAAAGGTGTTGTTGCACCAAGAAACATAAAATCTAAAACACCAACACAACCACAAGTTAGCCTCTGCAATAAAACCACCAATTTTATACATAGTTATTATTATTACATAGCTTAATTTTGAAGTTAAAACAATTTAAATGGTGCAAGCAACTCAGCCATCTTTAGTTAAGCTTCACTTTGAATAGGCCATTTAATTGAAAGAAATGCATTTTACGGATTCTCCGCTCAGTGAGAATCTAAATGATTTCTTGCTTTATAATACAACTAGATTTCGTGCACATGTGATACATGTGTTATTAAACTATATGTAATTTAAAGAATTTTTTTAAGAAAAATGATATGTAGCGTAGTAGTCAAGAGTCTTAATACCCTTGCTAAACGCGAGTGTTCAAATTCCATTACTTATGCAATATGGGTGGACGAACGTGGTTGTGCAAGGAACCTCGAGTGAATAGGGTGCACCTTAAGAAATCTTGAATAAGGTGAAATACGGGTGGACAATCATGGTTGTGGAAGGAACCTCGAGTAAGGTGTAACCAAAGATGTGCATTGTGATGCGTTCAAATCCCATTGCTTATGCTATAGCGTGTATCTTTTTGCTAAAATAAAAGTCTGCAAAGGTAAAATTGAAAATCCAAAACCCCGACACCGCTTCATGCTTTCCAGCTTTATATTAATAGTAGATTAATACAGACATAAATATATGATACAAATTTTTTATATTTATTTATATACTAATTATTAAAAAAAAGGCCTCTAAATTTCTATTTTTGTTCCAAATTTTTATACGTAGCCAACTGACATGGACAAATAAATTGACAAATATGACCCAAAAGTTTGGGGTATTTTGCAACTTTAACCTTGATATTTCAATTTTAGCAATATCATATCAACCCTAAATAATATAGGATTATTCAATGTCAAACATTCGTCCACTTTTGTTTGAAAACTTTTAACGAAGGCTTATGTACAAAAACAATAACACCGAAATACGATAAAAACGATACGAAACCCAAATGAGAAAGTGGATAAAAACTAAATAATTCTATAACTTAATTTTAATCTACTTGCTAATTCTTCGTAAAATTTATTATTTTCCAAAGAGCTATCTCCGTAATGATATAGGATTATTCTATTTTAAATTATTTTTTTAATACTAAAATGGGGATTGTATATTTGGAATAAGAATTGAGAATGGGTCTAGTTGTTCAAGTTTGTGCCATTTTTATTATATTTTGATACTATCATTTTGTCTATATTGGATTCTCGTAAGTCTTCATTAAGAGCTTTAAAACAAAAGTGGATGGACAGTTAACATTGCTTGAGCAAGTGGGTTAGCTTAGTTGGGGAAGCGTTCACTCAGATTTGGTAAAGATCCCATGTTAGAGTCTCACCAAGGGGAGTTTGGGATGGGTTTTATTTGTTTATAGTTAAAGGAGAGACTTAGAACTCCCTTTCTCAGAGAAAAAAAAAGAAACTTGAGGGTTGAAGCTGTAAAATTTCCTAAACATTAGGATCAAATTTGTCAATTCATTTGTCCATGTCATTTTAGATCCATGTCAGCCCGCCACGTAAACATCCATTAAGAGCTTTCAAATGGAAGTTAACCGAGGGTTGACAATGCATAAATTAATAAGGAAACTTCAGAGTCGATATTGCTAAAATTAAAATATTAGAGTCAAAGTTGCAGCGGACCCCAAACTTCAGGGTCCAATTTGTTAATTCCCCATTTAATCTGTCAATTAGTATAAATCATGTCTGCCGATCTACCGATTAGATAATTTTTTGGGGCTGCAAGCTGATATTTTATAGTATCACACTTCAAAAAAAAATACGTAATAGCTATTCCGAAAACAAATTAAAATAGTATATCTTTAAAAGATGGTTTTCAATTTGGATAAAGCTCTTTCAAAGTCATGTCCCACAATTTGCTAATTTTCAAATTGTGGTTAATTAGTTATTTCTATTTTTTTGCAATTAGCTAATTATACCTTCTACTAGTCTATTCAAACACGACCATTAGTTAAAAGTGAATTCAATCCTAAGTTTAGGTTTATAGTTAATGTTCCAAGATAAGGATTTTTCTTTTTTCATGTTTTTCATGTTGAACACTGACCTCAGGCTCTCGGCCTCTCTCCCCTCAACCTAGACTTAGTTCTATTGAAAAATATTGTTGAATACTGACTGCTTAATTAAATGAACCTCACCATATATTCATTAGATTATATTTGATGCCATATTAATTTGTGGGTAACAATAGTAATATTGTCTTTACTAAAATATAATATTGTTTTAAAAAATTATACCATCTACTTTTAAAATTGTATATTACTTTAACAATATAGATAATTATTTTAATAATAATGACATTACAATATACAAATAAAAGAATAAGTATTCATAGGAATATTTATTCTTTTTTTTGGTTTCCCACGGGGTGTCCGGGCCAGCTTTCGCGTACCTCGACTAATCTCCGCTCGCGGTTCGTGGCTGCCGCTGGCCAAGCATTATTTTGACAACGCCGGGGTTCGACCTTGAGAGCTCCAAGTCGACCCAAGGTTATCCCGGTGACAGCCTTATACCACCTCGACTTATGAGGTACTTCCCCCATCTGCCATGTGGATGACAGAAACAACTTGGAGGATTGTCTTTGATAGTTTGACCTTTTCCACTAAAATCTGTTAGTACTGTGTCTCAACTGCATAACATTCAGACATTATATATTAAAAGTACGTTTCAACTGCCGTATTATTACTATTCGTGTAAGTTTTCCTCCTTTTCTTTTTTCTTTATGGAAATTAATAATTTCAATTTTGATGAAAGAGCTGTCTTAATTATGGCCATTACGTTTTTTATACATATACAAATAAATATAAAACCTGAATAAAGAGAAAAGAAAGGTTAAAAAAATCAAACTAATTGACTTTTCGTTTAACAAGCAAGTCATTTACTCTTTTATATAAATATATATTTTTTAAAATATTAACTATAAGTACTGGATCAGCGGCATTAGTTACTTTAGGTCTTGCTGGGGTTGAATCGGACACACCACGCGTTCAAACCCTGAAAGGAAAAAAAATTGCGGCTAACAACAAGTGTGAAGATTAGTTTGTGTGTACAAAAGTTAGTCAATACATCTCGTTGAAGATCCTAAATATTAAAAGAATTTGAGTAAAATGAGAAGGTAATTAATCAGGTAATAATGGTATGTATAGTTTGTTGGACAAGTGCCGGCTTAGTTATGACATCAGGAATTTGGTGTTTTCAAATTATATCCCTCTTATTATTTTAACTTAGAACTAGAGGTATAAAAAGATAATTTATGCGCTCGTGATGCATTCACGTCCATGTATTATTATTATTATAGCAATAATAAGTGGAAAGTCAAATTAATTTACGAGGTTACTTTAGTCATTAAGCAACAAATACCTCTACCCGTTTCTTTTCTCGTGAAGAAGAAGAAGAAGAAGCGCCGGGAGCGTTTCCCACTTGCCACATTCATGACACCACCCTTTTCTCCTTCTCTCTCTCTATATATATATATGTATATTATACATAGACCTAGTGCAGAGCGAGCGAGCTAAAAGAAGAAAAAAAAAACAATGATTTCAAATGCAGACTCAACACCAACACTCTGCTTGTACTCACTCCCAACCAAACCTCCCGATCCACCAGGCTTGTTAACACCCCCACTCCACACTTTAGTTTCCATCCCCTTCCAGTGGGAGGAAGCGCCGGGAAAGCCAAGGACCACTGCCGAAGCCGGACCTCCGGCGAGCAAGTTGAAAGCCGCCAGGTCACTCGACCTCCCCCCGAGACTCATAACCGAGAGTGCCAAAACACCCTCGCCGGGAAATCCCCAATTGAAGACCGCAAGGTCCCTGGACCTACCTCCGAGGCTTACGAGTTCGGAGGGTGGCAAAATTACCAATATGCCCTCGCCCACTACTGTGCTGGACGGGCCTACCCCGGGCCGTTTTCTGTCCAATACGGTGTCTTTTAGGTCTCCCAGAGGGTCGTTTAGGAGCCCAGGGGAAATTAAGACGGGGGAGAGAGTGAGATTCAGTTCGTGGAGGTGGGGTGGGGATAGTAAGGGTAGTTCTGACTTTTCAAGTGATTATGTTGGTGATACAAAGGTGAAGAAGATCACAAGGGTTAGAAGGAAAGGCAGCTTCTTGAGGTTCTCCGATAATACAAATTCTAGCTTGCTGGTAAGTTTAATTCTCCATTAAATTACTGCATAATTTAAGTTTTTGTTATTTCTAATACACGTGTTACGTGTGGTATTTGTGTTTGTGTTGTGTCGGGTTATATTTGTTTCACGAATTTTTTGATCCAGTTATAACTAGACAAAAATTATGTTACATTAATTTGGTGTATATATATTCTCTCGAAGAATTCCCTATTCTTTTTGAAATGTCTTAAATATGCGTTAAAGTTTTTTATTTTGAAAATACTTGATGATCATATCATATCTCACGATTGCAAATAAATTTTGTTTTTTAATTTTGTGTTATTATGATACAATTCATTTTAATTATCATCATGTCTAATATTAAAGCACAATATAAATGTGTACAATACTAGCTACATATGATTGGAGAGTACATTGTACATATACAAGTAATCGTTTAGATTCTAAACTCTTTATTCATTTATTTATTTAGAACCATATATAAATAATATGATTAGTATTTTATTTTTTTCGATTGTCTTCATTCCCAATTGCTCACCCTCCTAAAATGGAAACATAATTTATTGGATAAAGTCATAAAACTTAAAACTATATCTTTATACTAGATTTTTGTGCACAATATCCAATGTTAATTTAGAGCATCTCCAACAGTCTTTTAAATTTTTGTTTTGTGTAAAATTTACACAACTTATAAATTTTTTTCTCTCCAGCAGTCTTTTAAAATTGAAATTTGTGTAAAATAGTTGTGTAAAATACACTCCTATTTTACAATGCCACATCAGCTTTCTCTCTCTTCAATTTTTTTATAAAAATTGAAAAAGTAATAACTTTAAATGTAAAATATATATATTAATAAAAATTACATATTTGAAATCTACTCATCAATACCTATAAATCAAGATCCATTGTAATTACAAGATTATTTGTAAAAAAATCAAGAAAAAATTAATAAGAAAATTGCTTGAATTAATATTTAACATGCGTTAGAATCTTATTCGTTATTTCAAAATTTACACAAAACTTTACAAAAATACCATTGGAGCACTTTTTTTTAGCATTCAAGTTTTTTGTAAAAGTGAGTTGACACATGTGATTTACAAATCAATTTTTACACTACCATTGGAGATGCTCTTAACAGAAAAAAAAGTTAATAAATAACCGGCAGGAGTCTTATTATCAAACACAAGGTCTAAACTACATGCCTAAGCTAAATTTTTTTAATTTTTTGTAAAATTAATACCATCAAGAGTAAAATCGGAAAATCAAAAATTAATCTTCAATAACTAATGGAATGCCTTTAAACTTTATATAATATAATAAATATATATATACACAAAGTTATATGCTTGATGTTGAGCTATTTGGGTGGCAAATTATTATGTTCCGAAAATTTATTAATTGGTAGCTAATTTTAGTTGAATTTGCTGGTGTTGCAGGGGACCATTTATGAAAGCTTTAAGAAGGCGGTCCCATGGAAGAGAAGACAGGTTAAATCAAGAAATATGAGCTTCTAAAAATAACGCCATCTCAGTTTGTTAAATTAAGGACACTTTAAAAATTGCCCTTAAGACCATGTTTCAAATGATTGTATACTATTTTAAAAAAATAGTGGATATGGTGTTGAGAGTAATTTGCCCTAAAACCTTTGCCCAAATCCATCTTCATATCATGCCCTAATTATTTTTTTTTTTTTTCATTTTTATGTAGTTATTATACAAAATTATCAAAATTAGTGGGTTCACTTGCTAAATACATTAAAGATACATGGGGCAATTAAAAAAAAGGTCTTATTAGAGAAAGATTTTTACACTAAAGCTAAGGAATAATTTTTTTTGTAAATAAAGGGCCTATTTTTGATTTTATTGATAATATGATACGTGTTTTTTTTTTCATTGTAAAATGACATCCCAACCCATAAAATAAACTAAAAAATACCAATATGCATTAAAATATGGACTACAATATGAACTTTGCAGTCCATATTTTTGGTGCAAAGTTCATATTGCAGTCCATATTTTACTGCAATGTGAACTTTGCAGTCTATATTTTTAGTGCAAAGTTTAAATTGCAGTCCATATTTCACTGCAATATGAACTTTGCAGTTCATATTTTACTGCAATATGAATTTTGCAGTCCATATTTTTTGTGCAAATTTCATAAAGAGGGGTAGTTTAGGTAATATATAACATGTTTTTATTAATTAAATGATATTTAAATTTATTCAAATACCTTCATTTAAAATATAAAACAAAATATGTCTCTTACACTAATTACCAATTAAAAATAGGCCCTTCATTCAAAAAAATATTATTTATTGGATTTTTGGTAAAAATCAATGTATAATAAGACCTTCTACCTAATTTCTAGAAGATACATTTTATGTTTTTCTTTTTAGCGGTAAGTCATCAGTGTTGATTTTGACATTGCCCCCTCTCGTGTCATATTTTTCTACTAGTACCTAAAATTTTCTTTTATTCTTTAACATCCATATTTTATGCTTGCCGCAGTTTTTTTGTTTTTTTTTTTTTAGCAATGTGCTTGCCTAAGTTAACTAATCAAATTTTCCAAAAATAAAATCCGTGTAACTACAGATGTAATTCGAAAAAAATAAAACTTCATGTAATCATTAACCCAAAGTTTATTTTGGTGGAAAATTTAATTTTTGTTTCGAAAATCATTAAATTTCCTAAAACATGAAACATAAATGCTCATCTTTTTGTCTAGAAAAAAAATGCTTACATGTCTTTGGTGAGGTTCGGACCTTTGCTCAACACATTAAGTACTCATTTGTTTTGAGTTTCGATTATGACAATGTTGTTGCGCCAAACTGCTCACAACTGAGCACGACGTAACTGGGAAGGATCTCACACACTCACTTAGTTTATCGAAAGAAGAACCCAACACAAAAGAGCATACTCACAATAGAGAAATAAGAAATAAAGTAACAATCGCACAAAACAAGGTTTTATTGTGGTGTAGGCGTAAAAGCCATTAATCCACATAGATGATAGCTTCTATTGATAAATGGAACAAAGAGTTTATTACAAGCACACAAGAAAAAATCTCACAAATTTTATCTCTCAAGTTTTACAACACAAATGAGCTAAAAATTGCACTAAATAGACAAAGTGTTGGGACCATGATGGATCATAGGCAACCCATGATCGATCATGAAGCTCCTCTACCACAATCAGCCAACACCAAGATTGATCAAAGTCATACCATGATCGATCATGGTCCACCAAATGTGAGCCAAACTTACAAATCTCTACTTTGGCAAACCATGCAGCTATCCCGTCCAGCAAATTGCACACATCACTCCACTTGTTCCTCCATCAATACTGCCATAATATCACACCCGGCTCCGAAGAGCCACCACTCCCAAATGGGCTCTCAACACCGAAGAATGTTAACAATAGTCGAGCAATGCTCAAACTTGATCGTTAGTACCACCTTCGTCATCATGTCTGCAAGATTATTCTTGGTACTAATTTTTTTCAAAATTATTTCACCATTCTCGATAATCTCCCGCATTAAATGAAATCGGACATCCATGCACTTCGTCCGTCCGTGATGAACTTGGTTTTTAGCCAAATGAATAGCGCTCTGGCTATCACAATGTACATCGACATTCCCCTGAACCATCCCCAAATCACCTATCAAACCCCGAAGCCACAATGCTTCTTTGACTGCGTCTGTTGCTGCAATATAATTTATTTTCGTACTAGATAACATCACTACACCTTGCAACATCGACCTCCAGCTAATCGGACCACCACTAAATGTGAAAACATATCCCGTGGTCGACCGTCACTTGTCAAGATCCCTAGCATAGTTCGAATCAACATACCCGCAAATAATAAACCCTTCGGTTCTCTGGTACACCAACCCCTTATTCTTCGTCCCTTGTAGATACTGCAAAATTCACTTAACGACATTCCAATGCTGTTTTTTCGGATTTGACATGAACTTTCTAACAATGCTTACTGCCTGAGCAATGTCCAGTCGAGTGCACACCATGGCATACATTAAGCTTCCTACCGCACTCGCATACGGAACTTGAGCCATATATTACACCTCTTCATCTATTTTTGGAGTCATAGTTGTCGAAAGCTTGAAGTGCGGAGCTGTGAGAATCCGCAAATGCGACCCCCGGGTCTCAACCCCTCGTTGGTGGGCGTCTGAAACGTCGGAAAGGATTCCGTTGTTCCATTTGCTTCTATGTGTTGATAATTCATATCGGGTGTCCCTCTATCCTATTTCTAGATGCAAGAGGGTTCGTTCAGAGTCGCCAGTACGTTTTACGAGAAAACGACAAAAATAGTTGTTGTAAGAGGAAAGGCTACAGGTAAGCCTTTCTTTACACGTTTGTCTACGAAACCAGGATTCTATAGAGTTCGGGAACTATATTACGGTTTGGGAAGGTGTTAAGCACCCATTCCGCCCTTTCGGTCTCTAGTGGTTTTATATGTTTACTCTATGTTGGAAAACTTGGATGCTTTTACTGATATTCTACTGCTTTCTGGAAATAACTAATGAAAACCTGATTTTCGAGCGCGTTAGGAATCTACCACAACTATGTCGCCACTTTCGCTTACTAGGACGGGGATCGACCTGCCCGTAGGTCGCGGGGTGCGGGCAGCGCCCCGTTAGAAAAATCGAGTTTTAAACAAGTCTACAATAAAACTAATATAC
The DNA here is from genome assembly GCA_021464415.1 of Lonicera japonica. Taxonomy (NCBI): domain Eukaryota; kingdom Viridiplantae; phylum Streptophyta; class Magnoliopsida; order Dipsacales; family Caprifoliaceae; genus Lonicera; species Lonicera japonica. The sequence goes on along the minus strand of CM038465.1, from coordinate 66,254,725 downwards.
AAATATCTTATTTAATTACTAGAAGAGACTTTAGTTACCTTCCCGACGATATATATAAGAATAAGAGAGAGAAAATATAATACGGCAGAGAAGACCTCCGGCGAATATTAGCTTTTCCTCTTAGAAATATTTCCAGCGGTCTGACTCTAGAAGGTGGTACACCGGTGCCAAGATTAGATCCGAGACTCTTGCGGAAATAAATGTTATCGCAGATGCTTCCGGAGAAGGCTTAAAGATTAGAAAATATCAGAGAGAATAAGGAATTTTAGTATAGAAATTGTGGCGAGAAGTTGCCGTCTAGAACCCTTGGGGGTGTTGGCCTATTTATAGTGCTCGGAGAGATTGTCGCGCGACATTCCCCCAGAAAGGGCAAGTGTCGCGCGACATATCTCTTTGTCGCGCGACAAACGGCTGAAGTGATGGGTTCTGACACTGTGATGTGTCAGAAAGTGGTTGGTCGGGTGCAGAGAGGGATTGTCGCGCGACATAGTGGGATTGTCGCGCGACAAGCGGCTGAAGTGATGGCTCCTGACACTGTGATGTGTCAGAAAGTGGTTGGTCGGGTGCAGAGATAGATTGTCGCGCGACATAGTGGGATTATCGCGCGACATTCCAATGATTGTCGCGCGACAATGTGATATGTCGTGCGACAATCCTTCATAAAAAAGGTTTGTTGGCCAACAAACCCACCAAGGGTAGTTTCGGGTGCTTGGGTGGGTCCCGAACCTAAAAACAGTAGTTCTCGAAGGTCGTTAGGGTTCTTGCGGGGGTCACGGATCGGGTGTCTACAGACCCTCTCGACTCAAGCTCCTTGCTTGCAAGGAATTGAGGCGACTGGAAGATACTTCGATTTGTGGCTCCCGCAAGAACCCTAAGAGAGTGTGCGTATGAAAGAAGTGCTTGTGAGTGCCTCCGGAGAGGGCTTGTGCCTGTAGGAAGGACTTACTCTGCCTCTGAAGAGGGCTTTCGTTACCTCGTTGCCTTTGTTTAGATGGCTTGATTTGCTCTACTTGCCTCAGATGGGAGGACTACCATGCGTGCCTCTCTGGGAGGGCTTAACCTCAGGTGGGAGGACTACCAATGTGTGCCTCTCTGGGAGGCTTACCTCAGGTGGGAGGACTACCATGCGTGCCTCTCTGGGAGGGCTTAACCTCAGGTGGGAGGACTACCATGCGTGCCTCTCTGGGAGGGCTTTTGATCTGAAAAGAGAAAGAAAATTGCCTCTGGGGAGGGCTTTTGTGAGTAATTTTTGCCTCTGGCGAGGGCTTGTGTTTTGTGATTTGCCTCTAGAGAGGGCTTGTGCCAGTAGAAAGACTTGTGAGTGATGTTTTGCCTGTAGAAAGGGCTTATGTGAATGGATTGCCTCCGGAAAGGACTTTCACCTAAAAAGGGCTTAGTGATTGGTTTGCCTCCGCAGAGGGCTTATGTGAATGGATTGCCTCCGGAGAGGGCTTGTGCCTGTAGAAAGGACTTGTGAGTGATGTTTTGCCTGTAGAAAGGGCTTATGTGAATGGATGCCTCCGGAAAGGACTTTCGCCTAAAAAGGGCTTAGTGATTGATTTGCCTCCGCAGAGGGCTTATGTGAATGGATTGCCTCCGGAGAGGGCTTGTGCCTGTAGAAAGGACTTGTGAGTGATGTTTTGCCTATAGAAAGGGCTTATGTGAATGGATGCCTCCGGAAAGGACTTTCGCCTAAAAAGGGCTTAGTGATTGGTTTGCCTCCGCAGAGGGCTTATGTGAATGGATTGCCTCTAGAGAGGGCTTGTGCCTGTAGAAAGGACTTGTGAGTGATGTTTTGCCTGTAGAAAGGGCTTATGTGAATGGATGCCTCCGGAAAGGACTTTCGCCTAAAAAGGGCTTAGTGATTGATTTGCCTCCGCAGAGGGCTTATGTGAATGGATTGCCTCCGGAGAGGGCTTGTGCCTGTAGAGAAGGACTTGTGAGTGATGTTTTGCCTGTAGAAAGGGCTTATGTGAATGGATGCCTCCGGAAAGGACTTTCGCCTAAAAAGGGCTTAGTGATTGATTTGCCTCCGCAGAGGGCTTATGTGAATGGATTGCCTCCGGAGAGGGCTTGTGCCTGTAGAAAGGACTTGTGAGTGATGTTTTGCCTATAGAAAGGGCTTATGTGAATGGATGCCTCCGGAAAGGACTTTCGCCTAAAAAGGGCTTAGTGATTGGTTTGCCTCCGCAGAGGGCTTATGTGAATGGATTGCCTCTAGAGAGGGCTTGTGCCTGTAGAAAGGACTTGTGAGTGATGTTTTGCCTGTAGAAAGGGCTTATGTGAATGGATGCCTCCGGAAAGGACTTTCGCCTAAAAAGGGCTTAGTGATTGATTTGCCTCCGCAGAGGGCTTATGTGAATGGATTGCCTCCGGAGAGGGCTTGTGCGTAGAAAGGACTTGGAGTGTGTTTTGCCTGAGAAAGGGCTTATGTGAATGGATGCCTCCGGAAAGGACTTTCGCCTAAAAAGGGCTTAGTGATTGATTTGCCTCCGCAGAGGGCTTATGTGAATGGATTGCCTCCGGAGAGGGCTTGTGCCTGTAGAAAGGACTTGTGAGTGATGTTTTGCCTGTAGAAAGGGCTTATGTGAATGGATGCCTCCGGAAAGGACTTTCGCCTAAAAAGGGCTTAGTGATTGATTGCCTCCGCAGAGGGCTTATGTGAATGGATTGCCTCCAAAGAGGGCTTGTGCCTGTAGAAAGGACTTGTGAATGATGTTTTGCCTGTAGAAAGGGCTTATGTGAATGGATGCCTCCGGAAAGGACTTTCGCCTAAAAAGGGCTTAGTGATTGATTTGCCTCCGCAGAGGGCTTATGTGAATGGATTGCCTCCGGAGAGGGCTTGTGTGAATGGATTTGTGAGTGATGTTTTGCCTGTAGAAAGGGCTTATGTGAATGGATGCCTCCGAAAAGGGCTTTCGATGTGTGGGTGCCTCGAGAAGAGGGCTTTGTGTGCGTAAGTGCCTCGAGAAGAGGGCTTCGTGAATGTAAGTGCCTCGAGAAGAGGGCTTGTGTTTGCGGTGGGTGCCTCGAAAAGAGGCCTTGTTCTCTATAGTGGCCAATGATGAGAAGCTAAGAGAGAGGTCTCTGAGGAAAAAAGTGCTCATTTGGGAGTTTTAAAAACCCATTCTAAAAGTTTTGCTTTCTCTGGGAAAACTGAAAACTTGTTTTGTAAGTTATTTTATTCCAAAGAGGAGTTTTCACGATGGATTTTCTTGATTTTTGTACTTCGTGCGTAGCAATGATTCAACCGTTTGCTTGTTTCTAAGTCGTTTCTGATTTCATCAAGCTGAGAAGGAAATCTGTTTTGAAGGAGTCTCTGATCTTTGATATTCATTGGCCATTCTTTGAGGCACTTTTGTAAGCCCACATCGTTTTCTGTTTTTCGATGTCCTTATTTCTCCCTCGTTCGGGGAAGCTTTTCCTGCCTTTCTGTTTTTGGTCAAGAGCTTCTTTTCCCGTTTGGCGTGATCAGGAGCCTTACTCACCCAAGACGAAGCCCTGAGCCGGTTTGGCCTAGCTGTCACTCTTGGTGTGGCTCTCCCTGCCACTCTATACAATTCTGTTTCTCTCTCGCTCACTCTGGGCGCTCATGCGGGATTTTTCTCTTTTCTACTCTTTCAATTTTTTCTATTCCCGTCTTATCTGATATTTTCTCATTCTCATTTGCTAGATTTCAGTCTTCTAGAGATCAGAGATTTCTTTGTAGGCTGTTTGCTCTCGCGATTTGAAGAAAGACTTAGAATATGGCATTTGATATTATCGTGCGAGTGTGTGTTTTTTCTGCATAAAAGTCGAGAAAAACCACCTTGAAGTTCCCCTACTGAAAAATGCCAGTTTGAGATATGATTGGCCATGCGACAGTTCAATGGAGTAGGTTTTGTCCCACAAGCGGGCTCTTTTCTTCTCATTCTCTTATTCTCTCTCTAGCTTCTCATTTCTCGAGTTTTCCCGTATCTGGATGCTCAGGGTGTTCTTTGATGCAGTTCCCATGCTATTGACAAGGGATGATAGGGTAGATCGTGACCGTGGTGTTCTACTAGGATGCGGAGTGCGCTAAAAATGTGCATGCTCGTGTTTGGTGATATATTGAAAGATAATGTATGTTATGTATGTACTAGTGAAGTGGTGTTTGAACATGTTCGATAACTTGATATGTAAAAGTATTGCTTGCAGGCTGCGATAGTTTCCATGCTGTTTTGTTGATCTTGATTCGCAGTTTCCTGCATGTTCAAACAAACATTCATTAATTCTCATAATCATCCCAGCAGTAATATCCGATTTTTAGAACTTACATACTTTTACCTTTCAAACCTTAAGGACTCTCATAATTTACTCTAAAAATCATATACTCTCATAACTATCCAAAGTACCCTCAGGTTTTGAAAACTACATAATTTTCTCATAGGCCCACAACTCTCGTAATTACCCTAAAGTACCTTCAGTTTTTAAAATTACATAATTTTACCCTCTTATTATAACCCATATCTCTCATAATTACACCAAAGTACCCTCAGGTTTGGAAAATTACATAATTTACCCTTATACCCTATATCTCCCGTAATTACACCAAAGTACCCTCAGGTTTGGAAATTACATAATTTTACCCTTATAACCCTATATCTCTCGTAATTACACCAAAGTACCCTCAGGTTTGGAAAATTACATAATTTTACCCTTATAACCCTATATCTCTCGTAATTACACCAAAGTACCCTCAGGTTTGGAAAATTACATAATTTTACCCTTATAACCCTATATCTCTCGTAATTACACCAAAGTACCCTCAGGTTTGGAAAATTACATAATTTTACCTTTATATATAACCTATATCTCTCGTAATTACACCAAAGTACCCTCAGTTTTGGAAAATTACATAATTTTACCCTTATAACCCTATATCTCTCGTAATTACACCAAAGTACCCTCAGGTTTGGAAAATTACATAATTTTACCCTTATAACCCTATATCTCTCGTAATTACACCAAAGTACCCTCAGGTTTCTTACACATATTTATATAAAAGTACCCTCGGGTGCAATATAAAGAAAAACATGCTGGTGTAAAACAGGCTTATAATGACATAAAAAATGATGACCATCAGGCCCCTGCAAAATTGAAAGGAACTAAGTGAGTATTGAAAAAGTGATTTCTTTTGGCAACAATGAACTTGTCTGTTGGAGAAATGTATGACAAATGATGAGTATAAGTGCATGATTTCTCCGATAAATACACATCTCTTCCTTCCTTCATCCCCACACTTACTCTTTTATCTTTGTAGAAACAAAGTCCTCTCACTACATAAATGTTGACTTTTCTTATACCAAAGCTCGAGATGCCTTGTACCCTCGGAACTCAAGCTTGCCCACTCCCCATACTTCTCTATATGTGGAGTGTAGTGGCATGGACGGCTGACTCGGTAATTCAACTATGCATGGTTTGGCTTTTCTTAGCCCTCCGGCTGATATCATTCTTAATTTGTTCAATCTGGGTTGGTGGAGGAAGATCGGCTGTCGTCCCTTATCAAATGCAATGGTTTCAGTTCGTGGGCTCAGAGCCCTCCGAGCATAAATGAAGCTTAAGTTGCACTGGTGGCTAAGGATACGATGTGGCTTCTTTCCGGGGCTAAGATGGGGTGCTAGATAACAAAAATGTACTGACTTTTGGTGTTCTGGACCACCGTTTATGAAGTTTGAAAAACTGCTCTTTTTATAAAACAAAAAAGTTTTTATTATAATTATTAAACCGGCCTGAAGTAACTTCTCAGGTTGCCTACGTTCCCCGTGGTATTTCCTCCATAAACAAAAGTGAGTGGGGCTCAGGTTTACGTAGTTCTGGATTATACATGCTATTGCTTTAATAATAATATTTCTTGAATGTAGCGTCTGACCATCTACATCTGCGGCTATTACAGCTCTCCTTGTGTTGATTTCTTTAACGATGTACGACCCAGTTCTGAACTTTTCTCTCGGATCTCTTATCGGCTTCTCTAACCTTTCTCAAAACTACATTGTTCTCACAAATACCCCGAGTCTTCACTTTTCGATTTAAAGGCCCCATAATGACGATACACGGCCTTCTAACCGTTTCTCATTTAGCGATGCTAACTCACTTTAGCGGGTTGTTGGCCATATTTGGTCCGCCTGGTGCGGGGATTTTTCCTTCTTCGATTAGATCTTGGATGCGGTGTCGGAGGGCTAAACATCTATCTGTGTCATGGCCCACAGATTGGTGGTATAAACAGTTCTCGTTCATCCTCCAAGAAGAAGGGACGGGATTTGGTGGAGGACGAGGGTTGAGTGGGGTAACCAGGCCGCATTCTGTAGCAATTCAAGACTTTTGGTCAGGGTTGTGGGGAGGTTGCTGAATTTTCTATTTTTATTGGGTTGATATGTATTGGGGGCTTCGGCTTGTATAGGCCACGTTAATTGGGGTTGTTGCTGCTGAAAAGGATTTGTTGGTACGGATAAGAGCTTAGCTGGTTTACAACGGGGGTGGCTGTGCTCTTCTCAGTATATGAGGCCTTCCTTGTTTGGGTGTCCGCCTTTCTGGCCAACTCTTCTTCTACTTGGGATCCCATGCTTAAAAGTGCTCGAAAATGTGGGAACACGTGCTTTCCCATACAAGTCAATACAGCCGGAGTGAAGTTTTTCTGAATTATCTCTAACTGCTCCTTTCGTCTGGTCGTTTGGACATCTGGGATGCCAATTCTCTCCAACGGGTAACAAAATCACTGAAGCTCTCTTTCTCACCCTGTTTGGCCATCTCTAAGTGTTTACGGGTGACCTCCAACTCTTCATTGGACCCGTATTTAGCCATGAATTCCTTGACGATATCCCCCCAAGTTTTTGTGTGGTGCCTCTCTAAATCAAAAAACCATCTCAGGGCTGCCCCCGTGAGAGTCATATGAAATGCCTGGGCCAACTCAGGTTCTCCACAGCCAGATACTTGCATGGATCGGATATATGATTGCAGATGTGTTTTGGGGGCGTGGTTCCAGTAAACTTGGTGATAGATGGGAGTTTGAACCCCTGTGGTAGTCTTGCCTCGGGGTAGAGGGAGAATGCATTCATATCAGTAACCTCGTCTGCTCCTTTCATTAGGGAAACCCCTTCTGCAGGACCCTCATCTGTTCCTTCAGTTTTTTCATTTCTTCACTCTCTTTAGATACTTCATCGGGCTGTTCTCGAGCTATAACTGATTCTGCATATACTGCCCGGAGTCGGTTTATATCTGGGTATTCATTGGGAGGGGCTACCATGGCTGGTGGTAGGACAGGTCCTGCAGGAATTTGTGGCCATTGTGGGTGTTGAGGGTCGAAACCTGGTTGGACTTGGGGTGCGGCCAGATGATGGGTGGCTCTTGTTGCTGATAAGTAGGGCCGGAGTCCGGGGCCCATTGGTTCTGGTTATTGGGGTCAGTTTGAATGGGGCCTGTTGGGATAGGACCTGTTTGCTGTGGGTTGGTGCCTTGGACTGGGGGGAGTACTTGTGATGATTGCCCTTGATTCGGATCTCGATTCGGTGGTAGTCGTTCAAACCCCGGTGGCGCAGTTCGTTCGGCTGACCATCCTTCTATTCGAACCCGGGTGTTCTGCTGCTCAGTAGATATGCTGGCCAGGCTTTGACTAACGGTTATTATAGGCGATGCAATTCTTCTAGGGTAGGCGGAGCCTCGGTACCTCTGCTAGATTCGGATCAACTGCTTGGATCTCTGAGTCATTCAGATTGGAAGTCGACATAGTCGGAGTGCTCGGTCGAACTAATCTACCGGTGCAGTCTCTTCCTGCCCAACCTTCCAGACTGTAGTCGTAGGGCTGTAGATATACCACATAGCGAAGATGAAGGAAGACTGAGGTGTGATTCATTTCTGCCAAGAGAAACCACGAAGAAAGAAAAAACAACGAAAACCAAGTTTCGGGTGTTTATAGACACATCAACAACAACTTGAGTGAATTCCGGTGGGAGTTTAGGGTAGGCAGCAAAGTGCTCCTTGGGTTACCCTACTTATCCCGAATTTTTTTTTAAAAAAACTCATCTTTTGATTTTATGAAAATTGGGAATATCTCTCCTCTTGAGTTGCTTTTCATGGGAGATGTACGGGGGGAAAGTCACAACGAGCTGATCTCGTTGTAAATTTCTATGACGGAGGTTGGTCAGCCTCCGGCCGTACTCGCCAATATCTGGTGGAGATATACATGACAAGGCCCTATGCGGTACGAACTCCTCACGGTTGATAAAAAAGATAAGAGTGTTCTATCTTGACTCTTCCTATATGCAACGCAGGTGTAATGCAAGGTGAAGCTTCAGGCTCCCCCCTATTTGGCAAGACCTCGCGATATACCCCAGGGGCGGGTACGTGCAAGAATCTTTTGATATACTTCCCGGGTACGTGAGTGTTCTCGTCACTCGATATACCTCGGGGGCGTACTTGGCCAAGGAGAGTGGAAGTAAATGCTTTCGGTTTATGTTGGCCCAAGCAAGCCAACTCCCTACTCACTTATAATACTTCCGAGGGTTTGGGGTAAAAAATCACACTCGTAAGATCCATGCATGAATAGTGATGTGCGTGAAAACAAGAGTTTTCAAAGATTTAATTACAGATATCTTATCTTTGAGGTGTATTTTGAAAACGCCATTTTTATTTGAAAACATATTTCTTTACAATCAAATACAACAGAAAGGGGAAATCCTAAACATATGTCTATGTCAATGAATGGACACTACTGCGCCTCTAGGTCAGGTCAACAATAAAATCCAGGCGCCACGTCAGGGGCAAGTAGGGAAAGCAGTAAAAGCATGCATATCAACATATTTATAAACAAAAAAAAAAACCACACATAAGAGCCTAGTTCTCTCGGTCCCCAGCGGAGTCGCCACTGTGAGAATCCGCAAATGCGACCCCCGGTCTCAACCCCTCGTTGGTGGGCGTCTGAAACGTCGGAAAGGATTCCGTTGTTCCATTTGCTTCTATGTGTTGATAATTCATATCGGGTGTCCCTCTATCCTATTTCTAGATGCAAGAGGGTTCGTTCAGAGTCGCCAGTACGTTTTACGAGAAAACGGACAAAATAGTTGTGTAAGAGGAAAGGCTACAGGTAAGCCTTTCTTTACACGTTTGTCTACGAAACCAGGATTCTATAGAGTTCGGGAACTATATTACGGTTGGGGGAAGGTGTTAAGCACCCATTCCGCCCTTTCGGTCTCTAGTGGTTTTTTATGTTTACTCTATGTTGGAAACTTGGATGCTTTTACTGATATTCTACTGCTTTCTGGAAATAACTAATGAAAACCTGATTTTCGAGCGCGTTAGGAATCTACCACAACTATGTCGCCACTTCGCTTACTAGGACGGGGATCGACCTGCCCGGTCAGGTCGCGGGTGCGGGGCAGCGCCCCGTTAGAAAAATCGAGTTTTAAACAAGTCTACAATAAAACTAATATACAAATATCTTATTTAATTACTAGAAGAGACTTTAGTTACCTTCCCGACGATATATATAAGAATAAGAGAGAGAAAAATAATACGGCAGAGAAGACCTCCGGCGAATATTAGCTTTTCCTCTTAGAAATATTTCCAGCGGTCTGACTCTAGAAGGTGGTACACGGTGCCAAGATTAGATCCGAGACTCTTGCGGAAATAAATGTTATCGCAGATGCTTCCGGAGAAGGCTTAAAGATTAGAAAATATCAGAGAGAATAAGGAATTTTAGTATAGAAATTGTGGCGAGAAGTTGCCGTCTAGAACCCTTGGGGTGTTGGCCTATTTATAGTGCTCGGGAGAGAATGTCGCGCGACATTCCCCCAGAAAGGGCAAGTGTCGCGCGACATATCTCTTTGTCGCGCGACAAACGGCTGAAGTGATGGGTTCTGACACTGTGATGTGTCAGAAAGTGGTTGGTCGGGTGCAGAGAGGGATTGTCGCGCGACATAGTGGGATTGTCGCGCGACAAGCGGCTGAAGTGATGGCTCCTGACACTGTGATGTGTCAGAAAGTGGTTGGTCGGGTGCAGAGATAGATTGTCGCGCGACATAGTGGGATTATCGCGCGACATTCCAATGATTGTCGCGCGACAATGTGATATGTCGTGCGACAATCCTTCATAAAAAAGGTTTGTTGGCCAACAAACCCACCAAGGGTAGTTTCGGGTGCTTGGGTGGGTCCCGAACCTAAAAACAGTAGTTCTCGAAGGTCGTTAGGGTTCTTGCGGGGGTCACGGATCGGGGTGTCTACAGGAGCCAATGGGACACTCACAGGCTTTGAGTCATGCATCCCAAACCGGATTACCACTTTATCTAAATATTGCCTCTGAGTGAGGCACAATCTTCCCTTCTTCCTCTCCCTTACTATCTTCATTCCCAGAATCTTCTTAACTCTACTCAAATCATTCATCTTAAACTCGAGACTCAACTGAGCCTTCACCGTGTTGATATCAGACATACTCGATGAATAAATAAGCATATTATCAACATATAAGAGTAAGTAGATAAATGAATCACCCTTGAGTTTCTTGAAATAAACTCAATGATCAAAATCACTCCGCTTGAATTTCTTAGCCATCATGAATGTGTCAAACTTTTTGTACCATTGTCTAGGCGATTGCTTCAACCCATACAAGGACTTCTTTAGTTTACAAACATAATCCTCTTTGCCAACAACCTTGAACCACTCCGGTTGAGATATATAAATATCCTCCTCTAGATCCCCATGCAAGAACGCCATCTTGACGTCGAATTGTTCAAGCTCTAAGTCAAACTGCGATACCGTAGCTAATAGCACTATAATGGAAGTGTGTTTTACTACCGGAGAGAAGACTTCATTATAATCCACCCCTTCCCACTGTGAAAATTCCTTACCCACCAATCTTGCTTTATACCAAATATCTGAATCTAGATCCCCATCTTTCTTGGCAAACATCCATTTGCACCCAATTGACTTTTTCCCTTTTGAAAACTTGCAAAGATCCCAGGTTTCATTCTTGTGAAGAGAATTCATTTCTTCACCCATGGCCGCATTCTATTCATCACAATGACTGTCCGCCACTGCCTCCTGATAAGAAGTTGATTCATCGCCATAAACCACCAATGCATATGCCACACTATCTTGATAGCCAGGTCATTGCGGTGCTCGTCGAGCTCTCAGCTCCCTTTCGCTTACTAAAGATGGTACTTCTTCTTGTTGTTGACTAGACCCCTCAATAGAAATCTCCTCATTCTTCGAATCATTATCAGAAGAATCAATCAGATTAGTCATTTTTTATTGCACTGGAGTAATCACCACTAGCGTAGTCATTTTCGTTTGCACCACTCCGCTTTTCTCACTCTCATCGAGAGCCTTTACATTTTATCCCGTAGGCATCTTAAGCAAAGATGCCTTGTTAAATGTAACATCTCTGCTAACCATCATTTTTCGGTCTTGTAGACACCACAACTTGTTTCAATTGACTCAACTTCTTGAACTCATAAAGATCGCCTTTTGGGCTCTTGGATTAATCTTATCTTCACTGACGTGATAATAAGCCGGACACCCAAAGATGTGTAATGAATCATAATTTGCATAAGATCCTGTCCAAACCTCCATAGGAATTTTTGTAGTCGACGCCTAAAAATGGTAACATGTTAACAATGCAGCTAGCATAGGATAAGGCCTCTGCCCAATATTGTTTTATCAAATTTGCAATTGATAGCATACACTTAACTTTTTTAAATAAGGTACGGTTCATCAATTCGACTATTCTCTTTTTGCTGTGGTGTACCTCTAACCGTAAAATGGCGAATAATTCCCTTATCCTGACAGTCCTCCTTAAACAGATCATTAATGTACTCTCTGTCGTTATCAGATCTAAGCACCTTGATCTTCCTGCTAAGCTGATTTTTAACAATCTTTTTCCACCTTAGAAACACCCCAAAGACCTCGTCTTTGTGCTTCATGAGATATACCTAAATCCTCCTAGAGTAATCATCTACAAATGTAACAAAGTAATAATTACTTCCTAAGGGTTTCGTCTTGGAAGGTCCTCAGACATCCGTGTGTATGTAGTCAAGCAACTCCTTTATGCAATGAATAGCCCTCCCAAACTTTACTCGTGTCTGTTTCCCAAGCACATAATGCACGCAAAACTCCAGCTTGCAGTTTTTCGCACTTTTGAGCAAACCTTGCTTACATAACACCGCCATCGCCTTCTTTCCGGCATGTTCCAATCTCATGTGTCATAATCTCATTGAATTTGAACTTGTACTTACTCCACTTACTTTTGTAGAAACTGAAGCACTACCTGTCACCATACTACCTTAAAGAAAATATAGATTACCCTCTTTCTTTCCCTTCATCAACACTAAAACACCGGAAGTAATCTTTAATATTCCATTCTCGAGCATAATCTTGCACTCGTTAGATTCTAAAGAACCCAAATAAATCAAATTCTTCTTCAGATCCGGGGTGTACCTGACTTTATTCAGAGTTTTGACTACACCGTCATGTAGCTTAAACTTGACCGTTCCAATACTATTCGTCCTACAAAAGTGATCATTGCCCGTCAAAATCGTTCCTCCATTCACCTTCGTCAAGGTATGAAAAAGGTCCTTGTTTGGGCACATATGGTACAAACAGCCCGAGTCTAAAATTCAATCGTCCGTTGAACTTTCCCTAGGAATAATCACTAATATACTCTCAAAGTCACCATCCTCTGAAGTAACAGAATTTGCGGTATCATCCGCATTATTGTACTTCCCCTTGTTTACCCAAATGTTAGGATAATTCTTCTTTATATGCCATTTCCTTTTACACTTGTAACATTCCATATTATTCAAGTACTTAGTACGTGACTTGGACCGAAAATTGTTGTACTTTACTTGTTTCTAATCACCTGTCCTTTCCTGCGTAACCAACGCATCAGACGATGTACTACATTTTTTTCCTGTTTCTGCTCATTACCAAGCAATGCTCAAGAAACGTCCTCATATTTCACTGAATCCTTGCCATATAATAAAGTGGTGCTTAAATGATCATAGGATTCCGGAAGTAAATTGAGTAACAAGATAGCTTTATCCTCATCTTTCATGTTCTCGTTCAAGTTTAACAAATAAGAAATCATCTTGTTAAACTCATCGACATGCTCACTCATTGATGTACCTTTAGCATATTTAAACCGGAACAATTTTTTCTTGAGATAGAGACGATTCTATATACTCTTCATCATGTACTTTTCTTCCAATATTTTTCATATGCTAATTGCGGATTTCTCACGCATAGCATAGTATATCACATTTTGAGCTAGATACAACCGGATAGTGCTACAAGCCTTCAAATCATACTATTCTCATTCAATATCTGTCATCGTTGTGGGCTTAGCTTTCACACTCAACAATGCCTTATATAACTCCTGTTGGATTAAAACATCGCGCAATTGGCATTGTCACATGCCAAAATTTACTAACTTTCCATCGAATTTCTTTACATTAAACTTTATCACTGACACCTTTGAGGTCTTAGAAGTAATCATCTTCAATCACCAAAGAGCTTGACAAATCAACAACGAGACAAAGATTAAAAAAAGCTCACCTAAGAATTTTATCAAACACTTGGCATAAGACATAAATCCTATCTTTCTCGTTTTAGCCCCTGATACCAATTTGTTGCGCCAAACCGCTTACAATCGAGTACGAGGCAATTGGGAAGGATCTTACACGCTCACTTAGTTTACTGAAAGAAGAACTCGACAAAAAAAGCACACTTATAATAAAAAAATAAGAAATAAAGCAACAATTGCACAAAATAAGGTTTTACCGTAGTGTCGGCGTAAACGCCACTAATCCATACAAATGATAGCTTCTATTGATAATTGGAACGAAGAGTTAATTACAAGCACACAAGAAAAAATCTCACCAATTTTATCTCTCAAGTCTCTCTACAAGTCTTACAACACAAATGAGCCAAAATTGCATTAACTAGACAAAGTGCTAGGACCATGATCGATCATGAAGCCCACTGCTGCAATCAGCCAACAGCATGATCAATTATGGTCCACCAAATGTGAGCCAAACTCACAAATGTATCATGTGATTCAACTTCTTCGATTGAATCAGAATTTATGAATTTAATTATTTTAGTTTCCCGAACTTCAGAAAAACTTGAACCTGACAAGAGGTAAGAGTTCAAATTTTGCATCTAACTACTCGTTTGTTGTAATGGTCTCCAAATATGTATTTAATCTTTTCATTGTCTATTTCTCCTTAATTAAATTTATCAATTTGCATTTAGGAGTAACAAGTTATGCATAACTAGTTACTTAAGTTATATGGCCAACCCATGGCATGATTGAAACTCAAGACTTTGCCATAGGTAGAATGGTCCTTCGTATTTTGAGCTACCCCCAAACTTTAACTGAATAAGGAAAATGCCATTCAATTTGTTTTTATATTAATTTCTTTATTTACACTTCCCTGACACCAAACCACATAGAAAACAAAATGTATTAATTGTATGATTCATAATTTTTCACATTTTTTTAAGAATATATTAATATCAACCTAAGAATAAAATGTTTTACAATAAGATTTTTCACTTTAATATTAATGCAGTCTTTTGTTAGGTAGTATGAATAATAGAGAAATCTATTTAGCAACCACGTATCTTGAAATTCATCAAACTTAAATCACCTTAGGCATGTTCACGTCCTTTTTTCTTTTTTATACAAGTTATATACATCACCGAGTACACCCATTGTTAAAGTTGGAGGGGGAACGTAATTGGATATTCAAGCTCAAATATACCTCGTGCTTCTAATTTTAAAAGAAAAGGGTAAACCAACTTTAATTTTTCGAATTATATCCAACCAAGCTTATTTAATACCCCATTCCTCCCAAATTAAGAATTTATTTTGACCGTTATAATCTTTGTTTTAAATACAATAATTTTTATATAATCAAGATATTAGAATATATTCTAATTAATTAAGTTTCTTATTGTATTGGTTTTCTTATGCTATTATATTTCCTTATTTTTTTGTTATTCATAACATTATAAATAGGGTCTTCTTGTATCAATTCATTAATATTAAAATACAATTCATATTCCCATCTCTCTAAACGTTAATATAGTATCAAAGCGAAAAATGTTCCTCATCGCTTAATCTCACTTAGTCACCACACCCCGTCAAATCACCACGAAACCACCAGCCATTAAATCTCCATTATCAAAATCACAAAACATCCTTGAAGTTTAGGCAGAAACATCTCAGATCTCATGCACGGTAGTCCCTAGATTTTAGGTAAAGCAACCTGTTTAAAGATACAAAAAATAAAAAATAAAATTAGAAATAATCAATAAGCAATTGCATACTTTGGTGGCACTAGTAGCAACCATCCATATCTTGAACCTAGGTTCAAGACTTAGTAGCAATGTATATTTTTTTTTTGGGCTCACATTAGCACAGTTTACTTTGACCAATAGTTGACTTATAAGAAGTGAAAATAATAAGAACAAAGTGGAAAATTTAGAGGCAGTAGATATAATATAAGTGATCTCAAAAAATATTTTATTTTGAGAGGAAGAATTATTCTTGTGTAACAGTTGTATTTGATTATTTGTAAACTTTGTAATTATAGTATAGTTGATTTTCAACTTTTCCAATTCCAACCGTTCGAGTAACTAGACTAACTTGCATGCACCAAATTAGGGGTGGACCCATGGTTTTTTCAAAGGATAGGCTAAACTAACACACATTATTTATTATTATTATTGTTTTAATAGTTAGGGCTTCGTTTGATCCAATCGTAGAAGTACTTTTTCATTCATAAATTTAAAATAATGCAACATTTGAACTTAAAAAAAAGTGTGGGCACCATTTAAAATTTATCATAAATATAACTTAAAGAAAAAGTTGAAATCAATGAAATATTTTACCTAAATCAACACGAAAAACAACATGAAAACTAATGAATACTTTAACGTAAATTAATAATTTTATTTAAGGGGAAAATATGAGTTAATGTAAACCTTCAGAAATTAAAATACAATAGAGAAAAAAAATGTAGGTTAAGAAACAAAGACACATAATTTCACGAAAAGAGAGAAAAAAAAATCATATGTACAATTTTAAATCCACGTCAAAGAAAGAGATTACATTAGGTTAATTTTCTTGTGCAGAACTGTGGTTTGGAAGCTTTAATATATTTAGAGAAAATAAGTGTAGTTTGTAAAGACAGGGAAAATATAATAACTAAAAGAAATAAATAAGAAAAAGAAATTGTTTGTGTATCAGTGTATGTGTCATTGACCTGGTAATGTGTTAATTCGGATCGTGTTCGTGTCAGTTTTTATCATGATTCAAGTATTATTAGTTTGGATCTAAACAAGTTACTTTTTTATTGGGTGAAAAAATAATACAAATTATTATTGCTCGTTATATATGACAAATTGTTTTGAGTTGAATATGGATCAAAATATTAAGATGTTAACAAAGAATTAAACTCCATTATATTAATATATAAATATATATATATATAATTAACAAATACATGTATGTAATATTATATAAATTATACATATATAAATTAGAAAATATTCGTGTAGATACATATATATGTAATATTATGCAAGTATCTATATAATTACTGAGTTAACGAATATTAACTGCATGTTAACTATTGTGTCTTATCTAATATTAATTAATATAACTTAAAACCGTGAAGGTTGAACTTATTAATTTATAATTTTACATCAATTCATTTTATATTAAAAGTTTTTTTCCGCAAGTATATGTCAGTGTTAGGGATGGCAAAAAAACCCAACCCGGCGGGTTTCCGACCGACCCAACCCGGATGGAGCGGGTTCGGGGCGGGTTTTTTTAAGCCCGGGTCGGGTTTGGTAATTTTTTTAAAAACCCGGACCGGGTTCGGGGCGGGTTAGGGTTCTGCATTCTTGAAACCCGACCCGACATATCCCACTCTGACACCTCTCCTCCATCTCCGGTCCCACATATCCCACTCTCACACCGAATCTTCACTTTGGAAGATTTGAGAAGTAGAAGAGTTTGTCTTGTTTTAATTTGAGGTTTTTGATGTTTGAATCATTTAATTTGGTTTTAATTTAATGTTTGAATTGTAGAATTGTTGTAATGTTGTGTTGATATTTGTAATATGTAGTTAATAAGACTTGTTGTTTAAATTATGCCTTATGGGGTTGAGTATTTGATATGAATTTTGGCAGAGGAGTTTGAGCTGTTGGTTGTTGTTCTTGGTTTTTTTTTTTTTTTAAAGCTCAAAACAGGGAGTTTGAGCAGGTGACCCAATTCCTCTACTCGGGGCGGGGCGGGGCTCCTATATATTTATGCGGGGCGGGTTTGGGTTTTAAAAGATAAACCTGTTTCGGGTTCGAGGCGGAGTGATATTCATGCGGGTCGGGTTTGGTATTGGCCAAACCCGCCCCGAACCCGACCCGTTGCCATTCCTACTCAGTGTTAGAGAAAGGGAGAGGGAGGGGACCATATTTCATTTACAGCTGGAGAGAAGGGACCCATTAGGAAACAACTTTTCAAAACCAAGAAAGAATAAATGGGCTGGGGCCGAAAGTTGGGATGAATGAGAAATCTGAAAAATTAGGATGGGCTGGGCTGGGTTGGAGCCTAGTTGGACCAGGCCAGTTCCGCCCTGCACCAAACTAAGCCCCACTAAACTCCACCTCTGGTCAAAGGTAGATTACCTATGTTTGACTTCTAAAGATTACCTCATTAACATATATTTTATGAAACACTTTGAATTAAAATTTATCACTTAACCAACTCTTTGAGATTTTTTTTTTAGCTCATGTACGAGTTTAGTTAACATGAATATCTCACTTAATTTAGTGATAAATTAAATAAATATTATTAATTTAATACATTAACTAATTAAGTGAAAACATTATATTAACCTACGCATAAACAAGGACAATCTAACAGTAAAATGAACAATCATTCTGAATCCTCCTTGTGTGACAAAACCCTCCACCATTCACGCAACTGATTTACATTATTTATTTATTTTTTACCAAAATCACCACCCCAATATTGAACTAACTAAAAAAAGGATTGCTTTTGACTTTGGAAAAACGAGTAATTACAAAAAAGAATGAAACAGATCTATGGGCCCCAAGATGCTTTTCTAAGATCAAAGCCGTTGAAACTTTCTGCCGCGATTGCCGACAATCATCAACATTACGAGCACTAAACGACAATGAAAAAGGAAATTGGTGCCAAGATCAAAACCTAAATCAGGAGATGGTAAATATCATATACGACTACGTAACAATGAACCCACTAACAACACTATTAAATAATAACTATAATAAATATATTAATAAATTATGCAATTTTTTTGTACAAATTAATAAAGTAATTAAAAACAAAACTCAAGATACGCGCCTTGCTTGTTATGTGACATAATGTTATATAATCAAAATTTTTTTTTTTTAATACAAATTGTCGTGCTAGTAAAAGAAGATGTAAAGCGGGGTGGTATGTGAAAGAGTTAACTTGAGAGTATCAATAAATTATGAGTAAGATTATTGTCATAGCAATTTTTAATAATGCCAAAATAATATAAACTATTTTCATAAGTAAGGTAATTGAAAATGTTCTTTTTAAGCATGTCTACCGTCTACGAATGTATTTTTTTTAAATAAAACATAGAAAGACGTACTTTCACCTTTGTTGTTTGAAAGTGTGTCCAAATGTTTAGTTTATATAATAATGGCATTAAAAACATTTAAGAGAGGGAGAGTGTTTTGTTTTAAAGTAGAAAGAATGTGGACCCTCTCCGAATGCTCACTTATTGCCAACAACCCATGAGTGTCTCCAAGGTCACGTTTTCTAAGTATTTGATGTAGCTTGTGGCCCCCCCATCCTTTTTTCTCTCTCTCCCCAACTGTTCGGGTAGATCGGGTTAGTTTGGGTGCACTACACTAAATATCTCGATTCTTTCTACTCCAATTAATAGTAGACTATATTTATTCAAAGATGTTAGAAAGTTTGAAATTAATTCCCATATTTATTTAATTTCAGCCATATACTCCATTATAAATGCGACAATGAATTATATGATAAAATAAATAATTAATAAAATGAATATGCGATACAGATTAGTGAGCAAATCTTAATAGTTTCATTCTCTTTCCCTTTTATTCGAGATTAAATACTGTATCTATCACTATATCATTTGTATTAAAAAAAAGAATAATAATAAAAAGACGTCATTGAATACATTTAATTGCAACAATATCTCGATGTCACAAGCAAAATGGCCCAATTTAACCCAATGCTAGTGAGGTGGTATATTTTGAACTGAAGTGAGTCTAACTTTTTTATTGAGTAAAATAAACTCATTTGATTTGAAACATACGGACAAAGAAAGTTGTTTTAGTTTAATTGTATACAAATCAAATCTAAATTTTGTGTACCCGACGCAATACTATTCCTAAGATCTTCCATCTCACAAAGGGTTAATGGGGATGGAGAAAAAGCGGACGTATGGCGTGACTTTAAAGGGCTTTGGAGATCAGTGGTCAAACAAAACCTTTAACGCGCGTGTGGGCCTACACATTTCGGCCTAAATCCACAAATTACTCAATGTAATAGTGAAGATGCTTATAGTGAGAGAATATGATTGGTATCCAATAAAATAAATGTAGTTGTTTTTCATTTTGTATATCCATCACCTCATTATGATCCTTTTTAAAAGAAGTGAACAAATCCCACGGTTCTAATTTGTTTGATTCTTTTGAATGATGATGGTTGACAATAAAAATTTAAATATTTTATTTATAAGATTTATACTCTTTGAACTTTGTGAATATATAATTGTGTGAATAAAATTTAAAAATATATTTTTTAAATGTTTTATGATACTTTTAACACGGGTTGCATCACGACTTAATATTTAAATATTGTCTTAAATGTAATTTGCTTCATTACGAATCTTTAACTGTGTTGAGCATGAATACACGTTGGATTGTTCAGGGAAGATAGATTCTTTAACCTCATCTCCTCTCTCTCTCTCTCTATATATATGTGTACAAATACATATTGAAGTGTCAGCACTTTGTAGGCTCTTCTCTTATAAATAGTTCACTCAAAATCTACGTATCTATTAAGGTCTCATTTTGCCTTCACCTCCACTTGGGTCTCTGCAAGTCATCTTCCAATTTGAGAACAGACAGTAATGTATTTGGAGGGTAATTCATAGCTTCTTCTCGAAAAAAAACACAGGTCAATACTCCTCGTATTATCTCATTTTATTGTCGGGTCATCTGTTTGGTTGCTGAGAAAATTGAGAAATTCACTTAAACTTTCCCCTGCTACCAAGTGTGGTACTTCGATGCTTTCAACAATTTTTTGTCCTTTTTAATTTCATTTTCTATATATGTTAAATTCCATTATTTGGGGAACAATATGTGTGTAGTGGTCAAGTTTAATTGGGATTCTTTTCGTTTTTAGGAAAAAAAAATTAGTTTCAAAATTTTTGAAGACTGTTTTAGGGGTTTTCAAATAATTATTCTTGGAGGTGAATGGGTTTTTGATTATTGGATCAAAATGAACTAGAAATTGTTTCTTTTCATTGCAGGATCAAGAATTTTGATTGAAAAATGGAGACAATTACTTCATCTTCTTCATTGCCATTACCAAGAGAAACAGCCAATTATGATGAGGTCTCTATGAACCAGAGCTTGCTCTTTTCCGATAGTCTCAAGGTCCTTTTTTCCTTTTTCCTTGAATTTAAATTATTGCGTATGCATATAGAATTATATTTATATACTCCCACATGCGAATATCTTTGATATCAATCACACAATTGTTTTATCTCCTTATACATTTTTAAAATTAAAAATCTATGATAGTTTATTGTATAGATACGGATGCAGTCAGGCTCTTTAATGGACCGGTATATTTCTGACAAAGTTATCGCTAATGCATTGGCAACTTGCTTTTTCCTTATCAATGCATTATGAGAGAAAAATTATTGTCGCTAAGAACCAATTTGTCAATGGATCACTCTGTTTAAGAGCCTGACACATTTTCTTTTTTCTTTTTTTTTTAATATGCTTTTATCTCCCTTCAAAGTGAGAGTTACAAATTGGTCCAACATTGACTACTTTGTGAGTTCAGGGACCCAAAAATAAAAGAAGGAAAGAAGTTGCAGCTTTGAAAGGGGAAGAATGTTAACCTTTTAAAATTGTTTTAGATGAGTAGCTATTATATTGAATTATATCAAGCGGTTGTTGAGTTATATAGAGTTTTGTGCCAGATTAAAACTCATGACTTTTTAACATTTTATATAATATAATGTACATTTTGTTGTATATGTTTTTTTTAGGATTTGAAAAATTTGAGGAAGCAGTTGTACTCGGCGGCTGAATATTTCGAATTTTCTTACACAAACGACGACCAAACACATATGTGAGCAATTTATTAAACCACCTTTCTCTATAGGCACGAAGCTTAGACATTTTCATAATCCATCTAATGATTTATCTGTCTTTTCCTTTGTTCGTGGAATGTTTTTCCGTGTGTAGAGTGATTAATACATTGAAAAATTACGCCATTAAAGCTCTCGTCAACACTGTGGACCATTTGGGCTCGGTGACATATAAAGTTAGTGACATATTGGATGAACAGGTCAATGAAGTTTCTCGAGCCGAGCTTCGCGTATCTTGCATTGAACAAGTACTATTCAAATTCTTGAATTAAATTTCTATTTATTTTACATGTAAAGAAATAATTAACTAGTTTAATTGAAATAATTCACCATCCTAATGATATTTATCCTATTTAAATACTTAGAAATCTTGGATGATTTTAACTGTTCCTGAGAAAATATTTTGTGTAACAAATATCTGTGAGGTTGTATCAGATAACTAATAAAAAAAGACAGTATAGTAGTGAAGTGAACAATGTGAGTTTTTAGAGCTACTTTTTGATAATAATAATAATAATAATAATAATATGGGTTAGTGACACGCTTTTATTCACGCTTTTATTCTTTCAATGTATTAGAGACTTCGAACGTGCCAAGAGTATATTAATAGCGAAGGCTTATCTCAACAAGCATTATTCATGGATACTCCCAAGTACCATAAACGATACATTTTACCAGGCAATTATTTATTTTTTTATTTTTTTCGTTATTATATTTTCTTTTTATCTCTTTCAACCATTTGGAGTCCGGGATTATTTATTTATTTTTAAAATTTGGCATTTTCAATTTTATCTACATAATATTCAGTTGGGGAGACAATGCAAGGTGCAACTCGTACTAGAACAAAATGCCAAGGATGCAGCCTTGACGACGAAGATGATTGGCACGAATTTAAAAATGGTACCATTTCTCTCACTTATTTTTTTTTTCCAGCGCATTATTTATTCTACATTGAGCAAAATGTTGGCATAGATTCGAATTTAAACGTACTTACAAGAGTTCATTTATTTGTTTGTTTTTAACAAAAGCTGTTCGAGCAACTATTACAGAAACTCCTTCAGCTTCAATGAGGTTATTTCAATTTTTCTTTATTGCAAGTACATCATATTTGTAACTTCCATTTTACTATGATTTTAGATTTTAATTTTTTTTAAAAAAATAATTTATATAATGCAGAAAAGGGCGGTCTCCTTCTCCACGGCCTCGGCTACCCGGAACTTTTTCGTTTGCCAGTCCCACGACCAGAAAAGACCTAGGTTTGTGTGCACGGATTTTAACTATTAATAGGGTTGTAAAATGATCTACTAAGTCGTTTGTTTAACCTAGATTTTAGTAAATGTCGCCCTTTAAAATGTGTTCAAACTTCAAACTTGGCTGAGCTCATAATCCAGCCAAAGTGAACTGCACTCTACAACTTGTCTCTGACCGATTGGTCGTGAGCCAGACTTGATTCATTTAGTAGCTCTACCTAAAACATTTTTTTCGGTTTTTCATTGTTTTTGAGGACGTACTTGGTACTTTTCAATCTTTTCTAATTGTTGTTTCTACTATCTCAATGCCTAATGAAATAGAGAAAAGAACTGTTTCGCCCCATCGGTTTCCGCTTTCACGGTCTGGATCTTTCTCGAGTAGGCCAACTACGCCAAATTCAAGACAAAATACCTCAAGTTCGAGCCGCCCCACCACTCCTAACTCTATTGGAAGACGACGGGTAAGCGCTAAATCCTTCTCTCCACCACAAAATTGCTACTCATCCTGTTTATATGGACTTTTTATACAAATTGATGTGGTACCAATTAAATGAAGTTGTGGACTGTGGAGCCATATGTTTTATGTTTTGTCCATCTTTCCTTCTATCTGTTTTGAGTTTTTGTATTTTTATAAAACCAGATATTGGTAATATCTTTAATTTTGTGCCTTGATTCATTTAAATTCAGATTTTCATAAGTTTCTGAATGATCCGATGTTTCATGTTCAACAGTTCCTTTCGGAGCCTCAAAAATCGGCATCTATGCGCCTCCATCAGGATAGAGAGAGCCCAAGAGAGACGGAACAAATCCCAAGCAAAAGTAAAAGGCTGCTTAAGGCGTTGCTCAGCCGGCGCAAGTCGAAGAAAGACGAGACCCTATTCACTTACTTGGATGAATACTGATAGTAAACAACAGAGGAAAATGAGAAGGAAATAGGATGACGAGGAAAAGAGGCAAAAATTTCCATGGAATAGTTGGCCAAGTTGTAATTCTACTCTCCTTTCTCTCTTATAATGTATAAGCATAAGTTACCATATATCATTTTCATGATTAAGCAGCATGTTTGTGTCTAATTTTCAGCTTGATTACGTAAAATTTGGTTGCAAGCATCTTTTGAGATATATTTGTAGCTAAAAAGTCTTTTAATTCCATTCCCTTAAGGCCTCAATTGATTCAGGTATTAGGGTCAATGGGATTAATAATACCAGTATTAATAGTACTGGACTATTAATTCTGGTATTAATTTAATACTAATACTTTGTTTGATTTATGCAGTATTAATAATTTAATACTGGGATATCTCATGTTGACGTTAATATCATGTTTGATTTTGTAACTCGTATACGGGATTATATTTTGAACTAACAAAAAAAAAAATTTAAAATAAAAAAAAAATAATTAAAAAAAATTAAGTTAAAATAATAATAATATAGTAGTAATGGCATTTTTGAAAATATATGATTCATTTTTCTTAATTCTGAATAAACAATACCACCTCCCCCTTGGTATTAAATTATACCACAAAGAGTGATATTAAGTTAGTACCGGTATTAGTAATCCTAGCACATTTGTGCGAATCAAACAAGGTATTATAAAAAATGTGGTATTAATAATCTCATCCCACTTTTTAATACCTGAATCAAACGAGGCCTAAGTGTATTATTAGTATTAATATCAATTCATGTGTGTGTTAGTAATAACATGCATTATTCAGTAAAAACTTAGAAGAGCTATTGCAATTGAATGATAAAAGAGAAAGAAAAGTGTGTTACAACTTACAATACCATTAGGCCTCGTTTGGTTCACGGAAGAGAAATCAATTCCCTTATCTTTTCCATAGAGATAGGAAACTAAAATTTCCTATCAAGTTTTCTTTCTTGTGTTTGGTAAAGTATAGAAAGTATTTAGGTAAGGTTATTATTGTCCAAATTTTTTGTAATAAATGCTTGGAAATCACATGGGAAAATCAATCTCATGTGTTTTGAGAGGAATGGTTTTACCCCGTACTTTCCCCTCTCTCGGGAAAGTGTTTCCAGAATTTGTGTTTGCCAAACAAAGGAAAGGAAAGACTTTCCTTTCCCAAATACTAAAATCCGTGAACCAAACGAGGCCTTAGTGGATCAGATTCTTCGATTGTTTTTATGGCGACCGCAATTACGGCTACAAAAGCATTGAATGATGTGCAAAGAAACCTGAGAAAGCGGGAGAAACTGTGATTTTTAGAATTCAAAACAACGGCTTTTTCAAAAGGTTCTTGCATCAAAAGGGAGTAAACTCGAAAGGTTTCAGAAACAAATATATGCCTACCAGCTGCAAATTTGAAAATAAACACCTTAAAGAATCGAAATTCATCTGGAAAACCAGAGATGGTTATAAATAAGAAAATCATTACCACTTTATCGACCGCAAATAATGAACGTCAGATCACTATGCGAGCATTTTCATCACGCTCACAATCAAATTATAACTCGCTTCAGATCAAATTTCCATGAATCGCTTAAATGGTAAAACCGTAAAGAGATAAAGAGAGTACCAGTTGAACTCCCACTGAGAAGGAAGGTTCGGCAATCAGTTGTGAAATCAGTAGCAATCGCATCCATCCATATGTATTTCTAAGGAAAATGTTAGGTGTATTCAATTTTTATACAAAGTATAAAACGTTGTGACATCACTCAAATGAACCGGTAGGACCACACATTTAATATGTTTTCTGCCTTATTTTTTATTTAATGGTATCTCAAATGTTTGTATAAAAGGTTAACGACACCGACAACAGTAACAATTTCTCCGTGTGAATAAAAAAAAAATGCCTAGTAGAACCATTACACTTCGTTGGAGAGTTTTTCAAATTCTTGAACTTGGTAGTGTCCAAGCAACGAAATATATCTCAAAAATAATTCATTCTCCAGTAGTACATACTAAAACCGTAATCAAGATGAATCAGCCGAAGAGGATGTTCAAACTCTACCAAAACTTTGGAACTTAAAAATGTAATCAAACAGCTCTCAAATCTTGGTCAAGCAAAGCTCGTAACCAAACCGAGTTTGAATTGTTTGATTATTAATGTAGTTCTATGGTGTCAACGAGCTTATCGAGCCACCTTGATATTAATATAAGATCTTAGTTTGTTTATTCCTTAAATAAATCTTGAATGAGCCTCTATCGTGAACCAAACTTAGCTTGATTCATTTTAGCACCCTAATACGTACTTATCTATTACTAGATATCGAGTGAGAGAGCACTTTTGGTTCGTAGTGAATTCCAAAAGTGCCCTTTATTTGTTTAAAAAAATTAATAATTAATAGTTCTAACAAGATTTGAACCTAACAATAGCTCAATCGCTTGATCAAACATGATTACATTACCTTAAAATAATTTCAAAACAATTGCAGTATTTAAAATTACGAAGCAAACATGCTTACACATGCATTGAGTGCGCCATATGTTCTAGCAGTGTTTAAATTAAGGGCTCTAAAGACAAGAAAAGGCAATATCATTTGGGCATTTTACTGAACATGCTGCATACAATCCAAAGTCAAAAGGCTTTTTGATAGATCGTTTGATAACTAAACTAAACCTAAAATTTGGTGAAGTTTTCTTAGAATTATAAACATCCCTGGAAAGGTGGCGGTCTTATTTGAATTCTGGGCAGGGGTGGAGCCAAGAGTCGGCTAGGGCAGGCTTCAGCCCGTCCCAAAAAAAAAAATTAATAATAAAATTATGCGTATAATAGTATAGGGGTTGTTTGAAAAATTAAAGTTTAAGGTTTATTAAAGTAATAAATTAAAATATTTAGAAAGTAAGTGTGGGTAGAAAATGCTTGTTGAAGACATTTATTTGGATTTGCTCATAAATGATTTTGATTTACGAAAGAATTGTAGGGTTCAACTTCATCAATTTATATAATGTATTTTTTTTTGTGTCACATGTGACTAGATATAACAGAAAACACCTTTTATCTATTTTAAATCTTTAATTATGATATGTTATTATATACGTGTTTAGTATTTGTATTTATTTCATTCAAATAAGTACTTATTTTTTATTGTGTTTAAGTCAATATTTAGTAAATACTTTAAAATAACCTCAAAAAAAATTTTGAGAATTGCCGCCCCCAAACCCCCGTATATTTCTTTTTAGCCTAGCCCATCCCATGGAAAAATCCTGGCTACGCCATTGATTATGGGGAATTTTTTTTCACTACTTCCATAGAGAAGGGGGATTCGAACCAAAGTTTTGGCCAGGGCTAGTTCTAAACTTCTAATGTTCACTTCTAGGGAATTTTTCTTTTAGCAGCAACGATAATCACTTTTAGGGATTTTAAATACAACAATGTGATATGCTAGAGAAAAAACCTGATAATATGGTTACAGAGTTCATTTAAAAATTTAATTTTAAATACATTTCAATTTTAAAATAAAACATAAACCAAGAAGAATAAAAAACAACACTAATGTGCAGCTAAGCTGGAGACAGAAATGAACTAGCGTTTACGTCATTACAGTTTAGGAACCCCGATTTCCATCGGAGAAGACTTAGAAGGGGAAAAAGTGCTCACAACGGTAGAGTTCGGTTAATTGCTTTTACAAACTTTTTTTCCTTTATTCTATTTCATCTATATTCGCCGTATATGCGCCAAATGAGTGGGACGGAATGTATATTGCTTTGACTTATATATTATTTTACAAGAAATAATTTCTCAAATTTAATTAAAATTAATAACACAAATATGTGAAAATACTTAAAACACTATTTATAGAAAATAGTAAAAATAAATAAAGCTAACATTTGAAGGTCGCGACAAAGTCGATATCCTAAAGACATTATTACCTCCCTACATGTAGGTATTGATGGTCGATAACTCCTCCAAGATAAAACTCATAAGACTCGTAACTTTATCTTCTTCATGTACACGTTTACATGAAGATGGGTGAACTAATCCAATTATATTGCCCAACTCAAAATTATATATACAAAAATATATATGTATATAAGAAAGATACAATGGATATTTTTGGAGAGAAACTAGATGAATATATCTATATATATTGAGTCTATAGAATATAATGACTTTCACTTTTTTAAATAAGTGAAAGTATAGTGTAGTTATGAGAAGAATTAAAGGAGGTTCGTCTCATATGAAAATATGGGTTAGTCATCCTCTTGTGAACATAGCTAAGAACCCGAGTTGCTTTGTATTATAATAAATGAATCCGTATTACAAGTTAATAAGGTCTCTCTAGCTATTCTATTTTTACAAGATTACAATGAAAGTATTACTAAGCCAAGCAAAGTCTAGACTTCCAACGCTAGGAGCTCTGTTGTATGCTTTTCTAGTAATAAAAGCTTGACTTTTTCTCAGTTGTTGTCTAATTGTTCTTGGTTACTTGGTTGGTGAGGGAAGTAAATACTTCTCATATATATATGATATAGAGAAGACATACGAGAGAGCTCTACAAAACAGGTCCAAGGCCATTCCTCTTTTCCACCAACTCTAACATTGCTTCTCCATGGATTCCTAGACATTAAATGTAGTTGTTATGCATTTAATGAAGTTGAGGGAGGTTCTGCGCCTTCTGTAAGGTTGGCGACAATCTCCCATATTTTCTTCCGTCAACCACTCTAACAGAATGGTTGGGCATCATCGACTCCAGCTCGACAAAGGACCTCTGGAGGTCGAGCTTTGTAGACTTAAAACCTCGAGTGTATAAAGGACACTGTTCCGACATTCTCACGAGCTCCTTTTGACACGTAAGTTTAAAAATAGATCTCTCAACTCTATTTTCTCATTTCGGCAATAATGTCCACGTGTCTTTATGTGATTGGTCCACGAGGTAAAAACATTATTTTATACTATCATTAGTGCCGCCCTTAATTAGAGCAAAATGTTGAAGAAGTTACATTTGAAAAATCTTTTGTTGATGTTGATAAGCACATCTATGTAAATAAATTGAAAGGCATTGGATTAAGTTATGACATTAATTTGATGTCAAAATTTGAACTGACAACCTCTTTGTCACTAAGAATGATCTTAACCATTGAGCTATATACCTACCTTTTTGTTTATCATTTTTCTTCTAATTTAGATATTTGCTTGCGTGAAAATCAAACATGCACACACATTGCATATCTTTGTCTCTGTGTCTAATACATATTAATATACTAGAAGGGCATTGACAAAGAAGATATACATTTGCAAAATTAAACTTACTGTTCAAAAGTCTTTGGGGAGATTTATCTTTCAAATGCTACAAGTTCATTTTAACTTAATTGGTAGGTTAAATCGAGTAACATGGGTGGTCAATAATGTTTTTAGGTGGTGATTGAGTTTGACATGACATGACACAACACAATAAAAAACAACAAGACACAACACAAAGTTGTGTTATTTTTGTGGAACACAAGCATGGCCTACCTAAATTGCTTGATACAACACAATACAATTACACATTTTAAATCATAATAAACACACTTTAAGACGAATAAAAACTGAGAATTTTTATAATTTAGACATGAGAAGACCGATTAACACAAGAGGACATGATTAATGAGATATAATTGTAATTTTGTTTCAAAATTTGGATACTTTCATGACACAATACAAACACAAATTATTCCGGAAATTCCATACCAACTTCATTTTATTTTGTATCGTGGTTATTAAAATTGACAAGCCTACCGAATGGTAAAATTAAAAAAAAAAACATGATCATCCAAAATTTGGATGTTTAAAGCATTAAGACGTTAAGGAAGATTAATTATATTCTTAGCGCAAAAATAGAAATTAATGAAAACAAGTCGGAAGATTGGTGTGGTACTACGTAAGTACTACATTTCCTCATTTTGTTTTCTTTTTTTTGTCCTTTAATTAATAATGACTAATGAAAAAAAGGAATATATATATGGATATCTTGTATGAGTGAAATTCTGGCGTAAAGCATATGTAAGAATATTCGTGTCCACATACATTATTCCTTCTTTCTTTATATATCCCATTATTATTATTATTATTATTATTATTATTGAAACCCACGCTACCTTACTCATATATATACATCTCTCTCTCACACAAACACCAGCTCTGATCTCTCTCTCTTTTGGTACGTCCTCCTTTTCCTTCTCCTTCTTTCTATATGTATATATATACACAGATATATAGATAGATAGCTAGCTATGGTGTTTGTTAAAGCCTTAGTGTTGAGAATATATATGAATATCATTGAGAATATCAGTCGATAACATAAAAGATTTCCTAGGTATTTGATTTTGATGCTTTCAACTCGATCTGTATCTTAATTAGAGTGGTTTTATTTCTATTCACCATATTTTGCAATTAATTCATCCTTGAATTATAGAAATTTTGTTCAAAGTTTTATAATATTATTTGTTTTAAATTGACACCAATTAAAAGTAATTTATAATTATCCGCGATCAGCGAATAGTGTTGCCCATGTCATGGCAAGGACGTCATGTTCTGTGTCTGGTCAAATAGGGTGGATAGATGATCCTCCTTTGATTATTTATGATGTACTTGCGAATGATTTTATTTAATTTAATGCATTTATTTCAAAAAAAAAAAAAAGTAATTTATAATTATATAAATTTAAATTTTATTTTAATTAAAATTTATAATTTAAATATAATTTCTTTCGTATTAACTTTTCAAAAAATTTCAAACCGTCCGTTTTAAGAGTGGAAGTGCTTACTTAATTAACAACGTTAAGGTAAAAAGCAAAGTAGTGAGTCGACTCAGTAGTAGTACCTCGCTGCCATTATTGAGTCATTGGAGCTCTGTAATTGCTCAATTTAACTAGTCATGTATGAGATGGAAACAACAGATTCGTTAATTTCTAGACCTAAAAAAACACAATCATGTTTCCTCAAACTCTCTGTTTGATATATAGTTCGGTGGAGTATTAATGCAGGTGGTCCCGAGGAAAGCTTTGGTAAAGTAGATATTAATGGAAGAAGTAAATGACCCCAATTTTTTCATCTCTTATTATGCTCAGTTACTACAATGAACATCAGAAGCAGCAACAAACACAAAGAAATCCTCTTAGAGACCGCCATTGACAAATTATCGACTATCTCTCTCTCCTCACTTTGTCTCTCTAGGTTTTGGATCTGAGAAGGATGAGAAGATGTAGAGAGAGAAATTACAGAATACATACATATATATATATATATATATTAGTGAAATCACCTTTAGCCCCGTAAACAGGCGCCTTGTTTGTATTACCTACATACTTCGATTAGTAATCAAAATAATATTAGTATTAAAGTGGTTTTACTTATTAATTTAGTGAATATTTTAATATTAAATTATTATTTAAAATAATATTTATAAAATTAAGTTAATAATTTTTTTTTGTCAATATATTTACATTTATAGATTAACTTAATAAATAATGCGAATTAACTGAAAAATATGGTGGATAGAAATAAAATTACTCCTTAATTATTAGAATGCCTATACATCACTCAATATATATATAACAGTTAAATATTCATATGCAAAGCTTAAATTTATTTTCTCTTTCTCCTTCATTTTTGCAGCCGGCTGCTGAGATAATATTATATATGATGTCCAACAAAATCCAATCCGGCCGGTATGTTTTAAGTTAATTTGTAACATTTTACTATTAATTGTTTACATTATATTATACTTAGAAAAGTTTTTTGAATAAATTCATCTTGCTCATGTGTCTTTTAAGTCCAAAACCAATAACAATTTAATGTTGACCTTAAAGTACACAACCAAAATAGATATAACTTGTCATAAACGAAAAATTATTATTTTATGTCCTAAATTATTGTACATGCATGCTCTCTGTTTATCATGTCAAGCAAGTTTAAGATAATCGTACTTAGCTTTAAGTTTTATGATTAATATTTCAGTATTTACCAGATTGATGCTGTGCCAAACCTTTTAAATCAATAATTCATGGATGACAAATTAAAGGCATAATTTGATAATACAATGATAGTCATTCATGCATCCATCGATCGGTAGCTTTAAATCTCGTCTCGTGTAAAAATTCAATAGCGAAATTGTCTACCCGCATTTCGCATTAGGACACTTGTGCAACACTTGATACATACTACTTGCTACTATTTCGAAAAGAAAAAAAATAACTCAGTATTTCAAGATATGCTCCAGATCTTTAATTTATAATTACGATGATAAACTGATGTATAACATGATGCTTACTTAGCTTCATATACATATATATATATATATATATATGTGTGTGTGTGCATCCAAAACAGGCAAGTAGGAATATAAAATCTACTCGATCTCTTCTCACCTTACCCTTATGGTGCACCGAGAAGTGCCAGCCCTAAAATTGGCTTGATTAATAAATTTATAATATCATATAATAAATATGTTCATATTCTCTCTCTCTCACCCAAATTTGTTGTTCATTCCTCTGTATTCTTCTCTTAATATGCATCCAGATCTCACTTGGTTCAAGGTAAAATATGTTTTTAGTCGGGTGAAAGTGAAATATCTTGTAAATTGGTGAAGTTGGAATATAATTCACCTTGAACAAAACGGGATATCCAGATGGTCAACATTGCCTCAACAAAATCCCCTGCAATTTGAAGGGGCACAAATGGTTAAATTTCTCATATTTTGGGTCAATACCCTATTTAACAAATGGTGACCTTATTCCCAAAGCATAAATGGCTACTGCCACAACAATATTGCATCTTTAAAACGCAGTGTCCAACCTTTTTATGCATTGGTTGCTTTCATATAAAGCCAAAACTACTTTGTCAATAGCATGTCCCCTATAACTTACCGGTTGACGATGACGATGACGATTACAATTACGATTACGATGTAGGTTCATGTGTGGGCCGTTCCTACTCTAACTGGCTTTAGACATCTTAGAGCTCTTCGTAAATACGCAAACGCCAACACAAAGAAGCCGAAAATGTACAAGAAGAAACGATGCAACTCGTGCACGGTTTCAGAAATAAAAGATGAATTGTTTCCTCCCTCTGAATTTGCTCTGCTAGATGATATCCATGTTGACATCCACCCTGACAAAGAAACCACCGTGCTTATTATTAGCATTACATAAATGTACATAACAAGGGTCAGTGGCCCTGCACAAAACTGACGCAGGAAACATTTTTTTGTGTAGACAATATAATTGTTGGGTTCTTATTCTAATATTGTGTTTAATATATTGGGCCCTTTGCATAGATGATAAAAACTTCCATTGCATCGAGGACCATGCGTGGTTGCCCACTCTACACATCCTCATGCCATCAAAACCTCAAAAATATATATATCTATATACTTACTAGAGCTTTTCTTGGGCAAATTTGTCCAATCATGCGGGCTTATCTTTGTTTCTGAAGCCTTTATCAACTTGTGAAGAGCTTGATTGACCTGAAATTTGCAGTGAACAAATTTTAGAACAGAAAAGGAGAAATGAGCAAGGTATTTAATTATTTGGAGAAAGTAGAAACAAATGCTGCATTTTGGAAATACTATTTTACTACTCATCTCAAATTTGGAATCCATTTCAAAAGTCACACTTTTTAGGAAGTGTTGACTATCATCATCAATGACTAAAAGGAATGTGAACTCTTAATTCGAGACAGAGTGAGTATTTTGTACTTCTTTATCACAAGTGGGTCCATATACTGTGCATTATATGTGTAGTAACGTGTATCATATGCATCATCATATACCACCAAAAAAGATACGGTTTGTTGTATTGTTTTAATTCTATATCGTATCATAAGGTACTGCCAACTATGATTTTTCATCACAAAAATAAAACAGAATAGATATATATATACCTCTTCTGTCCTCTCATGACTCACAAGATGCCCTCCGTGAAGTTCTTCCATTCTAGCACAAGGCCACAATTTTTCCGCAAGTCTCCTTGCATGGCATAATTGAGCAATGATATCGTGCCTATTTGGAAAATCCTCTTCAATTTTTTATTTATGAAAGCGTATTTGAGGTAATTAAGTAAGAAGTAGTAGTGTCTTTGAAATATGAATCAATACCTGCCATGAATGACTAGTATTAAAAATCCACTAGAGCGGATCAATTCAAGTTCTGTTTGAGACATTTTATGTGTCCAACACGCATTAACTTGACCGTCAAACCCATAATTTGATTGCATCCCAGACGCGGATATTCCTTTCACGTAGTCCTGTAAAAATGTGTTTTGATTAGAACAGAGAACTTCTATGGGGACAGATTCGAGACACAGAGTGATAAGTTATCAATACAATGGTCGGTTAATTGGGTTTATCATGGGCAAAATCTACAAAAAGTCTACTGGTGGTTTGTTATCAATACTTGGTCAGTTAATTGGGTCCATCACGGGCAAAATCTACTCAAAGTCTATTGGTAACCAATGCACAGGTGACGCACCATAACTAGATCCTCAAAATATTGTCCGAAAATATGCCTCCCAAGAATTGTAGTATTACATTTATATATATAAGGGATATGTAAGTGCCAATTTCATAGGGAAATGGAGCGCTTTTAACAGATGTGGAGACAAACAAAAAATATCGAAAATTTTAGAGGAAATAATGTGATCGGATTACAATTACTTACTTGATACAAAATCTCTCTTCTTGTTTTGGTCTCAACAAATTCTTCAAGATATTCCTGTACAAAAAATGAAGTGAAATTCTATTAGTTGTCACGCAGTCAAAAATACAAAAAAAACCCTAATACTCCCTCGGTCTAAAATTGAGTGTCCCACTTTGACTTTGGTACTTTTTTAAGAAAACACTAATTTCAACTTAGTTAAGCGTCAAGAATACAACTTATTTTTTGTCTCAAAAGGGAAATGGGACAATAAATTTGAAAGGAAAGCGAGAGTATCTATTTGAGATGGAGGAAGTATTTTATTCATGTTAAAAATGAATTGTATACAATGAAAGGATAAATAGAATGAAAAAAGATTAGTATCAACCTTGGTGTAGTGGGTGTCTAGGTCAACAGCTGCCCGTTGCTCAGGAGTTTTTGCCTTTAAGAAACGGATTGCAATGGATAATGTTTGACGATCAAACTGCAAAAAATAAAATGACATCAACATTATTTCGAAAACTTTTTCGAGAGCTTGCTTCAAAATATAATAATGAAGATATAAAAAAATGGACGCAAATTCGAAGATAAAAAGTCTACTATAATATATTTCTCTTCTATTTTAGGAAATCTGGATTCAGCAAAATGCATGCAAATTTAAAGATAAGAGATCTAACTTTCGACGATATTGCTTAGCTATCTCAACATGCAAATTTGAAGATAAGAAGTACTTTTCTTCTATTATTCTTATCCATTTTTGTATTTTCCAATTCTATGTAATTTATATAACATCCATGTAATTGATCTATGTAAATATAAACACTACCAAACGTAATTATATCATATATGCTATCTTTTTGCACATGAAGGCCGGATTTTCCGGATTTGATTTCTTCTATACCGTATACTCGAATCAAACAAGGTAGAGTGATATATTAAAGGAGAGGACGATTTCAAAGGATGTGTATCTATTTAGTGAAAGAGAGAGTTGAACCCAAAACCCTCCCAAGAGTAAATGAGGAAATCTCCACATTAAAATATCTGATAACCTCTAAAAAATCAGCTCCTATAACATATTGTCATGGTCATATAAAATAACTCCAAATTCGTCACTAATAACCTAAAAATATTCAAAGTTTATTCTTACTGCACATTTGTCTCAAATTATAAAAATGCTATGTGATGATATAAAAAGGGTAGCGTTAACGTGTGCCCTAAAAACACATGTTAACTATGCTATAATGGAAAGAATTGGGTCCTGTATGAGAATTCATGCAACATTAAATGCATGTTGGACTGTTATTCTGTTAGAATTAAATTTCTAAGAATAGGAAGGATAATAGAAGAATGGAAAATATTTTTATTCAAGTCACCGCAAGGCACGTTCTATGAACACTATCTTTTAGGCAAAATTTCTCCCCGTCTGGTTAAGAACCATGAATACACAACGGAGTAATAGAAATATGCCCTCAGGATACGATGCAGTCTAATTTGTTTGATTCAAAGTATGTATGCCTCGATCAAACTCAAGAATACTCTTCTTATAATAAATCTGATAATGCCAAATGGAAGTTGATAGGAAGAAGAGAGTAGATTTGGATGAATTTTTGGGTACCTCACAAATGAGGCTAATGCCTCTTATTTATACATGGTCATGGTGGTTATTACCACCAAGTAACCACCTAGTGGTTACAACTTCCAAATAACCGCCTAACGGTTATAACTCCTCTTAACGGTCACTAACCACCTAGCGGTTACAACCTCTATTAACCGCCTTATGGTTTATAAAATAACCATCTAGATATTTTGAAAATTTCCAATAATCCCCCACCATTTTCAAACTATACAAAAAATTTATATATAAGAAAATAAATATTATTATAATAATAAGAAATGATATACAAGAATGAGTACACAGATGATAAAGAGAACAAATGGCATTATCGTTGAAATCTAGAACATAAATGAGAAGTGTCTTTCGGACTTGAACTTTCACTTGGCGCAAATAATTCAAAGCTTCATCAAGGTGCTGTGGTGAACGTATCTTGAACCAAGAACCCTTTTAGACGAGCCGGAACCATCGCACATACTGATTACTGAGTTGTAGAGTATTCTATTGCATGCACATTATTGGCCTTGTGCTTATCCTGATTTCATGAGTGCTTTAGGATAGGTCCAAGTTTCCATAGAAAACGGCCACACTTTCGACATTCATATAGGTAAATCTACTTGAGTGATTCTGCGAGTCACCCTTATTAGATTTATTAAGAAATTATTATTCATCCTCTGCCATGCAAAACCAACTCTAGGTATGCAGGAATGGAACCTAAATTAAATTTCTAGTGTTCCATAACTATCATTTAACTTGTTAGTACCACATTGAACTTTCTCTATATTTTCAAGAGATAAGTTATAGATTTCCATTAAAGATAGTTGATTTATTATACGGACCTAAGTCCCATTCCTTTCGAGGTGATATAAATTATCTCTCTAATAAGACCTTTAGTCAGAGGCTCTGTTAAATTCCTATTCGTTTCAACATAGTCGACTGTAATTACTCCCTCTTTGTGTAACTTCCTCAAAATCTGATGTCTTAAACTGACGTGTCTAGATTTCCCATTATAGGTTTTACACAAAACCTTGTATATTGTCGCTTGACTATCACAATTAATCATGAAAGAAGGACTTGGCTTTTTCCACAAAGGTATATCAAACACCAAGTTTCTAAGCCACTCTGCTTCTTTACATGCGTCTACTAGGGCTGTAAATTCTGATTGCATAATTGAATCAGATATACACGTCTGTTTCTTAGAACTCTAAGAAATAGCCACTGCTCCTAGTAAGAATACCAACCAATAGTGGACTTGGATTCCAAGTTATTCCAACTTGAATCGATATATCCTTCTATAACAAATGGATATTCTACATAATGTAAGCCATAATCCATAGTCCTTTTCAGGTATCTAAGCACTCAGGAAACAGCATTCCAATGTTCTTGTCCTGGATTACTTGTAAACCTGCATAACATACTTACTACATAGGCAATATCAGGTCTTGTGCAATGCATAGCATACATAAGACTTCCAATTACACTGGCATATCTAAGTTGATCCAAAGTACGCCCAGCGTTTTTCGTTAACTTAACACTAGGATCTATAGGTGTGAGAACCCGCGTGCTCGATGCCAAAGTCCTCATGGGCGGCGATTTCGTGTTGCTTTGAAAATCGGGTTTTAAAAAGAATAAGAGTCGCCAGTTTGTTTTACTAAACAAATAAAAAAGGTTTGTGTAAAAGAGACGTATTTATAGACAAGGTAGTCGATATCGTGTATCCGAAGCGTATCGTTTTGCTAAAAAATAGCATCGTGTATCGTAATGTATCGTAAGATACACTTTGATTTTGATATTTATATACATATTTATTTTTCTATGTACGAACACGTACATACACACATCAAATATACATATAAATTAAATAAAAGACAATCCAACAGGCCAATACATATTTCATTCAAGGGGTTAAAATCATAAGACCATCCAATGAGATAAAGGCCCACTACTTTTAATTGAAAAAACCCCATTGTGTGGATTGCATGACTTGGAGTTAAATAATTGTGGCCCTATGTTACAAAGACCCAAGCCATCACAACACAATTTGCCTTTATAATATCCACATAAGCCTTAAGTGGAACAAGAGGTGCTTTGTGGAGGGAGTTTGCAATCTCGAAGAGAAAATGTGGATCTTCTCACCCACGTGACAAACTGTGCATCTAACAGGTGAGCCGTTGTTTTCTCTGCTAGCAGAAAAATCAAGTGGGAGACCACACTTCTTCTCTCTCTTCGTAGCAGGTAGGTAGCGGGAAATAGGAGATGTGAACCATCTCAAATAAAAAGATCCAGCAGCGGTGAGACCACACTTCTTCTCTCTCTCTCTCTTCCTTTTTTTTGGTTTCAGGTTCTCTTCCTTTTTAGAGTTCCTTTGAGCCGTTGTTTCTTTTTCTTCCCCTTGCGCCGTCGGCCGTCTCTTTCTCTCTATCATAGCATCGTTTTGAGCTTTTAGGGTTAAGCTATTTTATTAATTGTTTTTTTTAAAAAAGCAAAACACGTCGTTTTGCTAAAAAAAACTAAAAAAAAAATGTACGATACAACAAAATCACGCGATATGTGAAATTATCGCGATATATACATGTGTATCGCCCGATACACCCAGAATTTCGATACACCTCATGATACGTTTCATTTTAAGGCCATAACGATACGTATCGTGTATCGTACAATACTAATCACCATGTTTATGGACTAAATATCCTCTTATACACAACATATACGAAACCAGTTGATTTGAAGGTTCGGGGATTAAGTTACGAATTAGGAAGGTGTTGGTTACTCAATTCGCCCTTTCGGTCTCTTGAGTAGGATATGCACGTATTATAATTCAATTCTTGTATACTATTGCTATAACTTTACAACTTTCCGTGCTTGCCTTAGAAACCGGAATTTTGGGGATGGGATGAAAACGATGTGTTTCCTAGTTCGCCAATGATTTTGGAAATAAGTGTGTGTGTGATTTGAAAAAGAGAGTTTGATAATAATAGATACAATAAAACAAATGATTTTGTAAAGCATTGGGCTCTTCGAAAACTGATTCGATGTGATATGAAGCGACTTGACCGATTATATACCATAGTTTATTGATTAAACCGGTATTGATGGCACTAGTGCTCTCATAATCAAATATTTATCACATATACACCGCAATCTATTAGTTAAATTGGATATATAGCGATTATCAATTCCTTCGTATAACAATGCCGCTAATCCGGACTTTTGGAAAAATAAGAAAGTAATAATACTATTTTGGAATTGGATTAGGGCTTGTTATACGCCTTTGGTTTTGAAAAACAATTTGAAAAAGGGTTTTAAAAAGCTATCAAGTGATAGAAATTATGCAGACAAGAGTATAAATTATAAAACTAACGAATAAATAAAAGAAAAGAGAAAATTATACCTGAGCCTCAATGGTGGGAGAGAATAAAAGTCTCTTAGTGTGTACCACGAAATCCCTTTTATTGTTGATTAAAAATATGAATAGAGGGAGGTTGCAATGACTCTAGGGGCTTATCGCGTGGCCTTCCCACTGTTGGATCATGCTGATTTTTGGATATGTGTCAGAAATAAAAGTCTTCTAGATCGTGTCAAAATTTGAAGCCGATCAGAGTTCGGGAAGGACTCTGTTTCCTCGGATTGGTACGAAGAGTTTGTTTCCGCGTAGGAAAGGTTCTTATTGTAGACAAGGTCACTTGTTGTACGACAATTGAAGTAATATCCATTGGATGATGCTGAGTTTTGGATATGTATTAGAAATAGAAGTCTTTTAGACCCTGTAAAAATTTGAAGACAATCGGAGTTC
Source organism: Lonicera japonica (assembly GCA_021464415.1). NCBI lineage: Eukaryota > Viridiplantae > Streptophyta > Magnoliopsida > Dipsacales > Caprifoliaceae > Lonicera > Lonicera japonica. The sequence goes on along the minus strand of CM038465.1, from coordinate 66,215,046 downwards.
AGGAAGGACTAGGTCTCCTTAGATTGGTACAAAGAGTTTGTTCCCGCGTAAGAAAGGTACTTGTTGTAGAAAAGGTCACTTATTGTACGATAAGTGAACTTCTAGCCGTTGGATTTTCCTGAATTTTGGATATGTTTTCCCTCCAAATTTTTCTAGCTTGTATCCAAATTTAAGATCAATCAGAATTCGGGAAGGCCTCCATTTACTCTAATTGCTACAAAAGATATTTCGACTAGAATTGCATAATAAATGAATTAATTCTTGACGATCTCATGTCCGATAAAGTTGAATTTTGGATATGTTCTTCCCCATAACAAGACCTATATACTTACCAAAATGGAGCTCATTTTGACTTCGAGAAGGCCTGCATTTGATCACTTAAAATGAACTCCTGATTTTTCAAATTCCTGGAGATTCGGCCGTCAGATCGAGCTGATTTTTGAGTATGTTACTCCTTATGGCAATGTTTAACAACCCTCAAAGTTTGAGGATGATCAGATATGGGGAACTCTCCTTTCACAAGTTTTCAGGAGTTTTAACGACTTCCGGTTCCGATAGTTTTTGATAATTCTCATAACTTCTCGTCCGGGTATCCTTTCGACTTTCTTCTTTGACTTGTATCACATGTACATATATATGCATCTAGGAATGCTCGTGCATGCATGCGTGTTCATTTCCTTAGAGATCGGGATTCTTGCGATGGTCGCAAAATAAGGTGTTCACAACAGGGGTGGTTGCTAGCTTTAGTTCAAGATGATCATATCTTTTAAGAACCTTTTCAACATAATATGATTGAGATATTGCAATAGCATTATCTTTTCTCACTATTTTGATTCCCAGAATCACATCATCTTTCCCTAAATCCTTCATGTCAAAGTTAGATGATAGAAACCTCTTAGTTTCTTCAACATATTTGAGATTTGACCAAATATAAGCATGCCGTCTACATATAAGCAAATGATGACACCAACTCCATTATCAAATTTACTATAAATACACTTGTTAGCATTATTAACTTTAAACCCATGGGACCTCACTATTTTGTCAAATTTCTTGTGCCACTACATGGGGGCTTGTTTTAGGCCATAAAGAGATTTGACAAGTTTACATACTTTATTTTCTTTGCCTGGTAAAACAAACCCTTCTGGTTGTTCCATATAAATCTCTTCTTCTAAATCACCATTTAAAAAAACAGTTTTCACATCCATTTGATGGATAATAAGATTATGAATAAAAGTAAGAGATATTAAAAGCCTAATTGAAGTGCTACATGCAACAAGTGCATATATGTCAAAGTAATCAATGCCATGTCTTTGTTTATAGCCCTTTGCAACTAGTCTGGCTTTAAACTTATTTATAGAACCATTGGCATTTAATTTATTCTTAAAAATCCATTTGCACCCAATTGGCTTTGCTCTAAGGGGGAGATCAGTGAGAACCCAAGTTTAGTTTGACAATATTGAGTTCATTTCATCATTAATTGCTTCCTTCCAGAAAGGAGCATCCTGTGATGTAACCGCTTCTTGGTATGTAGTTGGTTCATCTTCTACATTAAGAACAAAAATAGTTTTGTTCATAGTTTCATTTACACCCCCTTCAACAAGATAAACTATAAAGTCAGGCCCAAATGTTTTATCGGTTCTTTGTCTTTTACTCCATCTAAGTTCAATTGTATCCAGGGACCCAAAAGGAGGTGTAAGTTGTAAATGAATATTATAAGGAGAGACATCATCAGTAGACTTATTATTCTCTATCCGTTGAATTAAAGTACTTGACTTTGTTAAATTCTCAAAGAATTGAACATCAACCAACTCAATAATTTCTTGAGCCTCAAGATTTAAGAATCTATAAGGCATGTTGTTATTTAAGTATCCAATCAAAACACACTTGTAAGTCCTGTTTCCTAGTTTAGGTCTCTTAGGTTCAGGTTTTCTTACATAAGCAAGACAACCCCAAACTTTGAGACGTTTAAGATTAGGCTTACGATTAAACCATAATTCATATGGTGTAATATCTTTGTTTTTCAGTGGAACTCTATTTAAAATATAACACGCAGATAAAACTGCCTCTCCCCACATAGACAAGGGAAACCCATAACTGATTAACATAGCATTGACCATTTCAACCAAAGTTCTATTTTTCCTTTCTACTATGGCATTTTGTTGCGGCGTATAAGGAGCCATAACTTGATGGACTATACCGTGAGTATTACAAAATTATACAAACTCATTCGGATAGCATTCACCACCTCAATCGGATCATAGAACTTTTATTTTCCGATTCAGTTAGGTTTCAACTTCTGCTTTAAAAGGCAAAAAATTATCAAATACTTCATATTTACTTTTAAGTAAATAAATATATGCATATTTAGAGAAATCATCTATAAAAGTTAGGAAATATTTATTTCCTCCACGAGTAATATTACTCTTCATATCACATACATCATTATGTATAAGATCAAGCATTTCCGAATTTCTTTCAATAGATTTAAACAACTTTCTAGTTATCTTAGATTGAACACAAATCTCACATTTATCATAATGATCAAATTTACAATCAGAAATAAGTCCAAGATTAGTCATATTTTTAATGCTTTTATAATTAACGTGACCTAATCTATTATGCCATAAAGAAAGAGAATCAACCATATAAACAAAACTAACATCATTTATTAAATTAAACTTGATCATTCCATTACAAGAGTACCCTTTGCCAATAAATTGGCCATTCTTGGACAAGAAAAACTTATCTGACTCATACACGATTTTGAAACCTTTTTTATTAAGGTGGTTTCTAGAAATAAGATTTTTAGACAAATCAGGAACATGAAATACATTTATTAAAGTGAGAACTTTTCCGGACATCAGCTTTAATTCTACTGTGCCTTTTCCAATCACTAGAGTGCGAAGATTGTTGGCCATCTTTACTTCTTTTCCAGTAATCTCTTCATAGGTTTTGTAAAGAGAGATGTCCTCGTAGATATGTATGGTTACACCAGTATCCAGCCACCACCCATTGTCATCATCTACATAATTTGCTTCGCACACTGTTGCAATTAGATCTTCAACATTGTTGACTTCTTTGGTCCCTGGTTTGCCCTTTAATGTCTTCTTTTTAAGACGACATTCCCGTGCAAAATGACCAAGTTTGTCACAGTAGAAGCATTTCTCTTTCTTTTTATTATGATTCTTAAAACTGGAATCATTCCTCGCCTTCAATTTCCCATCTTTAGTATTTTTTGGAATTTTGTTCCTGAACCAGATTTGCCTTATAATGAATTTCAAATCGTTCTTCCTCCTTCTCCCTAATACGAGAATCTTCTTCAATAAGAAGGTGGCGAAGAAGGGATTCGACAGTATATGTCTTCTCATCGTGTTTGAGTTTCTTCTTAAAGCCATTCCAAGCGGAAGGAAGTTTGGAAACAATCACCCCCACTTGAAATTCATCAGGAAGATCAATTCCAACAGCCTTAAGATCACCAACAATTTGTTGTAATTCATGGGCTTGTAAAACAAGAGACTTATCATTAGTCATTTTTAAATCCATATAGTTAGAAATACGAAATTTACGATTACTTGCCTCCTCATTCTTGTATTTATTTTCAAGTGCTTTCCATAACACCTTCGCCGTTGGAATTGTTCGATGCACACTATAGACCGATTGAGATAGTGCATTCAAGATGTGTCCTCGACACATGAACTCGTCATCCTTCCTCTTTGTTCATATAGAAATAGAGAGAACTATTGTATTTTATTCCATGATAATAAATAATGAATACTAGGACATTATATAAGGAATAACATCCTACCTTACATAAAATACCTATCAAGGTGGGATTCTACCTTAAACCAAATAACATAAATAAATAACTAATTTAAATAATATTGAATTATCAATACTCCCCCTCAAGTTGGTGCGAAGATATCCGTCATACCCAACTTGCTCACTTGAAATTCGAATGGTTGCCTTAACAGACCCTTGGTCAAAATATCTGCAACCTGTTGATTAGACGGAACAAAAGGAGTACATATTATTCCACCCTCTAGCTTCTCTTTGATGAAGTGCCTATCAATCTCAACATGTTTTGTCCTATCATGTAATACCGGATTGTGGGCAATATTGATAGCAGCCTTGTTATCGCAGTATAGCTTCATCGGAAGACTTATTGGCCTTTTGAGTTCTTCTAAAACCCTTTGTAGCCAAAGAACCTCACATACTCCTTGAGCCATTGATCTGAACTCGGCTTCTACATTACTTCTAGCGACAACACTTTGCTTTTTGCTTCTCCATGTAACCAAATTGCCCCAAAGAAACGTACAGTAGCCAGACATGGACTGTCTATCGGTAACCGATCCAGCCCAATCAGCATCAGTGTATATCTCTATCCTTTTTTTATCGTTCTTCCTGAAGAACAGACCTTTCCCTGGGAAGCCTTTGAGGTAACGAAGAATACGGTACACAGCCTCTAGATGCTCTTCACACGGTGAGTGCATGAACTGATTAACCAAGCTTACGACAAAAGCGATGTCAGGGCGCGTATGAGACAAGTAGATTAGTTTCCCAACCAACCTTTGGTATCTTCCTGTTTCGACTGGAACACCATCTTTAACATCTCCTAACTTGGTACCTAGTTCTATAGGAGTATCTGATGGCTTACACCCACTCATCCCAGTTTCTGACAGAAGATCCAATATATATTTCCGTTGTGAGACTACAATACCATTCTTTGAACGGGCCACCTCCATTCCAAGGAAGTATCGTAGGTTGCCAAGATCCTTAATCTCAAATTCTCTGGCAAGATTTTGCTTCAGTTGACTCATTTCTTCAACGTCGTCCCCGGTCAAAATCATATCATCCACATAAACAATGAGAACAGAAAGTTTGTTTCTTGTGGACGTCTTTGTGAAAAGAGTATGATCAGACTTCCCTTGATTATACCCTTGACCCTTGAGGAACTTCGTTAGTCTTTCGAACCACGTCCTAGGAGATTGTTTAAGGCCATACAAAGACCTCTTTAGCTTGCATATTTTTGTCCCAAATTCATCAGTAAACCCAGGTGGAGGTTCCATATAAACTTCCTCTTCTAAGTCTCCATTCAAGAAGGCATTCTTTACATCTAACTGATTCAGAGGCCAGTCTAAGTTAGTTGCAACTGATAAAAGAAGCCGAACTGTATTTAGTTTTACCACTGGAGAAAAGGTTTCGGAGTAATCAACTCCATATGTTTGAGTGAAGCCTTTAGCCACCAGACGAGCCTTGTACCGTTCCACTGACCCATCTGAGTTATACTTCACCGTGAATACCCACTTACAACCAACAACTGTCTTTCCTTTTGGAAGTGTTACTTTCTCCCAAGTAGCATTCTTCTCCAGTGCCCTCATCTCCTCATACACCACTTCTCTCCACTCAGGAACATTTAAAGCTTTCTGAACATTGTTAGGAACAACTATATTCGACATACAAAAGATAAACGCAGAATAGGACGGTGAGATATTTTTATATGACACAAAGTTTGAAATAAGATATTTGGGAGTTTTCGTACACGCTCTGACTCCTTTTCTAAGAGTAATAAGAAGATCAAGTTGATTAGACTGAGTTGACTCGATATTATTTTGAGAACTACCTTCAGGTATCTCGGAAGTGTCATCGTGAGTATTATGATCCACCTCCAAGTTGGATTCTTGGGGTTGCTGAGGGATGGTTTCTTTCCTTCCTTGTTCTGGAATTTTTCTAGAATAAACAAGACCTTTATACCGTTTTGCACACATTTCTGGTCCATCGGTAGTAATCAGATTTTGGGATGACACTAGCCCTGGTTGTTCACCATTACCAACACCAGTATCTTCAATATTTAATTCATTTATTTTCCCAAATTTTGTGTTAAAATCATTAGGTGCTTGTTTATACAAAACATCAACTACCAAATTATCGAAACCACAACTACCATCTTCACTCGTGCTCTCCCCCTGAAGATGGGAGTCGTTGTACTATGATTGCCCCTCAACGAATGTGACATCCATAGAGATGTATAATTTTTTGGAAATTGGGTCAAAACATTTGTACCCTTTCTGATTTGAAGGATAGCCTACAAAAATACATTTGTGTGCCTTTGGATCAAGTTTAGAATATTTTGGGTCATGATTATGAACAAATGCAACACTGCCAAATATTTTTAAGGGTATATCCCCTAATAGCCGAGTGTTGGAAAATATGTCAGAAAGAAATTTGATGGGGGCTTTAAAATTCAAAGTTCGTGTTGGAAGCCGGTTAATAAGATAAGTAGCAGTCAAAATAGCATCTCCCCAAAGGTATTTTGGAACTTTAGTTTGAAAAATTAAAGCTCGAGCAACTTCAAGTAGATGTCTATTTTTCCTTTCGGCAATTCCATTCTATTGAGGAGTGTAAGTGCAAGAACTTTGATGAATTATCCCATTTGTGACAAAAAAATCCCCTAACATCTTATTAAAAAATTCTTTCCCATTATCACTTCGAAATATTTTAATTTTGGTTTGAAACTGTATGTGTATCATGGTGTAAAAGTTTTGAAACACACTCCCAACTTCTAATTTTTCTTTTAAGAGAAAGACCCAACAAACTCTAGTGTGGTCATCAATGAAAGTCACAAACCAACGTTTGCCAGACCAAGTGGGCACTCTAGAGGGACCCCAAACATCACTATGAATCAAGGTGAAAGGTTGTGATTTCTTATATAGTTGGGACGGAAAAACCGTACGTTGATGTTTTGCTAATTCACAAGATTCACACCGAAATTTAAACAATTTTTTATTCATTAATAACTTGGGAAACAAATGATTTAAATACTGAAAGTTTGGATGTCCTAACCTATAATGCCATGGTAAAATCTGACTATCACTAAAAACAGAAATAGAATTAAAACACGTCTGCCGGTCTTGCCTTCCAGAGGTAGACCCATTAGTGAAGAAGTAGAGACCCCCGTCCTGTTTAGCAACCCCAATCGTCTTCCCTGAATTTGAATCCTGAAATTTACAATGAGAAGCCCAAAAGTTAACTTGACAATTGAGATCAAGAGCTAATTTGCTGACAGATATAAGATTATACGATAAATTAGGAACATGTAAGACATCATTAAGAGTGAGAGATGGGGAGACGATTATGGTTCCTTTGCCAGCAACCACAGCGAAAGAACCATCAGCAATTTTAACCTTTTGATTCCCTGCACGCGGAGTATATGATGAAAAAAAATCCGAGATACCGGTCATGTGGTCAGTGACCCCTGAATCTAATATCCAGTTGCTATTGGATTTGATACAGGCAATTGTAGCTGTAAACTTATTACTTGACTGATCTAGGGAACATGAGGAGTCAGAGTTTCCTAAGGAATGAGCTTGAACCATTTTACACAGATGCTCTAATTGTTCCTTTATGAATTGAAGTGGTTCTGAGGAAGATGGTTGTGCTGAATCTGCATTGCTTGCTTGGAATGCTCGTGTTCCTCCCCTCGTTTTGTTATCACGCTTCTTTCAATTTGCTGGTTTACCATGAAGCTTTCAGCAACTATCCCTAGTATGACCTGACCACTTGCAATGATCACACCACAATTTCTGCTTTCCTCCCCACTTATCACTGTCTACGGCTTTATCAAGGGCTACCAGTGCAGAACCATCACCATCTGTACAGGGCTCCCGTTCGTCTTTCAACATCACAGATCGTCGAGCCTCTTCTCTTCGTACCTCTGAAAACACCTCTCTGATAGTGGGCAAAGGAATTCTGCCTAAAATACAATCCCGAACTTCGTCTAGGTTCTTGTTCAGTCCAGCCAAGAAGACAAACATCCAACCTCGCTCAACCTTCTTTTTGTAACGAGCACTATCATTCGGGTTTTCCCACTCTTCAGTTTCAAACAAATCCAACTCTTTCCATATGGCCATCATGTTATGGTAGTAGGCTGTAACCCCACGATCTCCTTGTTGCATCTTCCACAACTGATTATTGAGTTCGAACATTTGAGAATAGTTGTCTAGATCCAAGTACGTTTCTTTAACCGCGTGCCAGATATCTCGAGTAGTCGGCAGGAACATATAGGGTTTACCAAGTCCAGCCTTCATAGAATTGATCAACCACGAGGTAACCTTCGAATTCTCCTCGCGCCATGACTTAAAGCCCGGGTCGTTAGATGGGGGTGGTACTATCTCACCATTTACGTAACCTAATTTTCTTTTGTCGTCAATAAACAGTCTCATTGATTGTGCCCATTCGAGGTAATTTCTTCCATTTAATTTATGACTAATATTAACCACAGGATTATCACTCACCGAATAAATAGTAACAAATTGCGACATAATATCTGTGAACGTAGAAGACAGGCTTATGGTGGAACCACTAGAAGATTCTGTGACACCCGGACTACTAGCACCCACCATAGCGAGTTTATAGTTCATATGGTAAGATAATTAACCTAACCAGACCAAGAATAAGGACTGAATAGTACTAGACAGAACTGAACAGTATGGAACAGTAGCAATCTCACCGGAACAGTGGCAGAACTAACCGGAACAGTGGCGGATTAACTGGAACAGTACCAAAACGGATCAAACTCACCAAACCAAGACCAGAATACTGTGCGGAACTGTGAGACGACGTGTACTGGAAAATTTGGGCTGAATCAGAGCTCCGACGCGCCGTCACGCACGGCTGTAGTGGACGGCGCGTAAGATCCACGCGCGGAAGTGGGGTGGCGCATGAAGGCACGTTTCCCGGTGATTTTTCTGGCGTGGGTTCTCCTGAAGATTCCGACCACCTCTGGAATGGTGGTGTGATGAAAAAAACGACACACGTAACTAGTGTTTGAGATTGCACATACGTAACTAGGGTTTTGGCCGGAATACTACGGTGGTGGCTAGGATAAAACTGCCTAAGGAGTTCCTAACCCTCCTTCCTAACCTGCTCTGATACCATATAGAAATAGAGAGAACTACTGTATTTTATTCCATGATAATAAAGAATGAATACTAGGATATTATATAGGGAATAACATCCTACCTTACATAAAATACCTATCAATGTGGGATTCTACCATAAACCAAATAACATAAATAAATAACTAATCTAAATAATATTGAATTATCAATAGTTCACTTATGTTTGATCTCCTCAGTATCCTCCGGTGTTGGTTTTGGAATCTGTTCTAGTCCATCTTTAAGAATGTACGCCCATTTTAAGGATGTAAGGAAGAACATAACTTTCTTTTGCCAACGAGTGAAATTTTCACCATCGAAACGGTCAAGTCGAATTAAATCTTGACTCATAACTTGAATTGATTGTGCTATTGTTTCTTCCATTTTGTAGAAAGAATTTTGCTTAAAACTGTTGGAATTAAATTTGGAAGAATAGGAAGGATAATAAAAGAATGAAAAATATTTTTATTCAAGTCACCGCAAGGCACGTTCTATGAACGCTATCTTTTAGGCAAAATTTCTCCCCTTCTGGTTAAGAACCACCAATACACAACGGAGTAATAGAAATATGCCCTCAGGATACAATGCAGTCTAATTTGTTTGATTCAAAGTATGTATGCCTCGATCAAACTCAAGAATACTCTTCTTATAATAAATCTGATAATGCCAAATGGAAGTTGATAGGAAGAAGAGAGTAGATTTGGATGAATTTTTGGGTACCTCACAAATGAGGCTAATGCCTCTTATTTATACATGGTCATGGTGGTTATTACCACCAAGTAACCACCTAGTGGTTACAACTTCCAAATAACCGCCTAACGGTTATAACTCCTTTTAACGGTCACTAACCACCTAGCTGTTACAACCTCTATTAACCGCCTTATGGTTTATAAAATAACCATCCAGATATTTTGAAATTTTCCAATATATTCTTTCTATATTTAGGCTCTTATTATATGGTCTTAGGGCATACAAAATATTATAATAGTTATCATTGGAAAAACCATTTTCAGTACTGCAAACACATTACCAATGAGTCGTAATGTGTTTGAAGATGGTATCACAAACCAAGTTGTGTAACCCAAACCCTATTTTGAGAAATAAAGGGAGAGCTTATCCTTTCTAGAAGGTGAGAAGCTAGTTTTAAGTGGAAAATGTAAGAATGATCAAACTTATTTTGGACCTTTTGATTTAATTTATAGTTGAGTAGTCTATTTTCCTTATCAATAAAGTAGTGTGGTTAAATGGAACATATAGATTTGGTTAAATGTTTAAGGGAGACTTTTATGCTACCAATTATATTAGTTGCACTTTATTTAGTTTTCATCGTCGGCCTAAGAGAGGGAATGCGCAGTTGCTGAAGCACCGAATGGATGCATGACAACAAGAAGATACATATAAATGATATGAAGCACTAGCAGACAGGACATGGCAGAACTAAAAACTTTAGGACGGAGACATGGCAAGGATATCAAGAAATCAATATGCCTTTCATATATTAATCACCAAAAACTAAACCATAAGCCAATTAGTCAAATACTAAAATTGGACAGAATTGCATGAGGGGACGATGGGAAAACAGGTATAAATATGATATGCAAAATTTTTGAAAATAAAATCTCTCCTAAAAGTATCGGTGCTTCTTAAGGCCAACTAACAAGTAAAAAATAACACTATGACGCTCCATTTGATAGCAACATGGAAAATGGTAGGAAAAACAACTGGTTGAGGCATGTGGTGAGATTAACATCTACTTTTCAAGCTACTGATTTAAATTCTGAATTCCTCTGGCTCAGTCACAACTTTGGGTTCTTCAGCAAAGAATAAGCAGAAAGTGTCACCAAACAACCCCCCACCACCAAAGCCCCCGAAAACAAAAACCCCACAAACACCAAACAAAAAAAGGGGAACACCAACAAAAAATGTTCATTAGATGGAACAAAAATTTATGAGTTTCAGATATAAATAATGTTGAAATTTGTACAGATAGAAAAGAAATGCTACCTTTGGAAAACACTCGTATCCTCCACCAGTTACATTCAGTAAAGCCAAAGATAGAACTCTATCAGGCACCATTGCTGCGAACTTGCATGCTATCATAGCTCCTGTATGATATAGAAAATAAGGCAATTAAGCAAAAATCAAAAATTCAACCAATCAAAATAGTAACTTTCTTCCAATATAGTGAATTTGAACCATTTATTACACTATCATATTTTACAAATCAAAACGACTGTAACTAGTAATTTTATTACTTGTCTAGATCCTAGCTGATCGAGGGGGTGGTATTAAATCAAAAATTGTCAAAGTCTCTTAGATAAATGACCTTCTTACAAAATAAGCAAAATTTTCAAAATTAAAGTAACAAGTTGATTAAATATACATACAATGTGAATTGTATTGGTGGCCCCACAACTACCATATATGTATATTAATATATGCATAGCTTTATTTGAAGGTCAAATTAAGGAGACCAACCAAATCAAAATTTTTAACTGAAAGAAATCTTGGTATTGACTCACCCATTGAATGGCCAAAGACATGGGCTTTTCTCCAACCCAAATGATCAAGTACAGCAATTGCATCATTCGCCATAATTCTTGTTCTGCGTTTAACAAACACGCAACATTAACTATAATATCCACACACCACACTAAACTATATCATCTTTTGTAGCTAGAGAAAGCTTAGATTACATGGGAAAGGGAAAAGGATTATTCCAAAGCATGTTGTACCACGGAAAACAGTTCTTTGGAAATTAGAGCAATTAATCACAAGTGCAGATGGAAAAAGTGGAAGCTTTGACATTTTCAATGGAAATAAAGTGTCACACACTACAGCTTAATATGAAATAAAACTTTTAACAGTATAGTTAATTGTCAATTTGGAGTTCAAAATAATAAAAAATAAAACCTCCGCTAAAACTGATCTCATAGCTGTAATAGACTTTATGTTAGCTGATAGGAGTTTTAGTTTTTCTGGTTTCTTGTTTTCTAATTTTATGTTTATCTAGTTTGTTAAATAAAGTCCTATTCTTTAGGGACTTGCAGATAAGGTTTAGTTTTTTTTTTTTTTCCTTTCAATTAGCCACCACGTTATAGGCCATGTAAACGTGGTTTCTATTACTGCTTTGAATATTTCTTTTTGTAAGGCTATAAAGCCAACTGTTTGCTTGGAATTCAACAAGTATTTTCTCTCAGTAAAACCAGTTTTAGTGCAGCCTTATTTTTGTACTCAACGATTGGTATCAGAGCGACATCACAAGGGCCTGATTGTGAGTGTGTGAAAGAGGAACGGTAGTGAGTGTGTGTGGAAAGAAACTGCAAATTTCTTTCAGAGTGAAGGAACTGAGGGAAATGGCAGAGAGCAGTAATGGTCGATCTGTGCAAGCTGCTATCCCCAAATTCGATGGTCATTATGACCATTGGGCGAAGCTAATGGAGAATTTTCTCCGCTCGAAAGAATATTGGTGTATTATTGAAGCTGAGATCTGTACAGTAGCAGATGGAGGAATGCCTACAGATGCACAACTCAAAACGATCGAGGAGCAAAAGTTGAAGGATTTAAAGGCAAAGAATTACCTTTATCAAGCCATTGATCGAGATATCCTAGAAACGATCCTTAACACCGACACGGCCAAACAAATTTGGTATTCAATGAAGCAGAAGTTCCAAGGTTCAACAAGGGTCAAGAGAGCACAGTTGCAGGCCCTGAGTTGAGATTTCGAAGTGCTCAGGATGAAGGAGGGAGAGACTGTTAATGCCTTTTTCGCTCGTACGCTAACCATAGCCAACAAAATGAAGGCCTGTGGTGAGAGTATGCGTGAAAATGTCATCACAGAGAAGATTTTGAGATCCATGGTTTCGAAGTTTAATTATGTAGTGTGCTCGACTGAGGAATCCAATAACTTAGAAACAATGACGATCGATGAATTGCAGAGCAATCTCCTCGTTCATGAACAAAGAATGAGAGGCCACGTAGAAGAGGAACAAGTATTGAAGGTCACTCATGAGGATACAGCAGGAAGAGGTAGAGCTCTTTCTAGAGGAGGCTGAGGGAGAGGGAGACAGTCCTTCAATAAAGTTATGATTGAATGCTATAAGTGTCACAAGTTAGGACACTATCAATACGAGTGTCCTGACTGGGAGGAAAAGGCAAATTATGCTGAATTAAATGAAGAAGAGGAGCTTCTTTTAATGTCACATGTCGATTTCAAAAAAGCCAAGCGGGAAGAAATATGGTTTCTAGATTCGGGTTGTAGTAACCATATGAGCGGAAACAGGGAGTGGTTCTCGGAGCTAGATGAAAGTTTTAGGCAGACCATGAAGCTTGGCAACAACAGTAGAATGACTGTGGTGGGAAAAGTTTGTGTCCGTCTGCGAATAAATGGATTTGCTCAGGTAATTTCAAATGTTTATTACATTCCTGAGCTTAAGAACAATTTATTGAGCATAGGGCAGCTTCAAGAAAAAGGTTTAGCTATTTTGATTCAACATGGAAGAGGATTAATTATGGAGACAGATATGAGTGGAAATAGAATGTTCTTGTTTGCTACTATGATATCGAAAACCTCTACATGTTTTCAGACCGTGTCAGAGAACGAGTCTCATCTTTGGCACTGTCGTTTCAGTCATTTAAGCTATAAAGGACTGAGGACACTTTCTTATAAGAAGATGGTGAATGGACTGCCCACTCTCAAGGCTCCGAAGAAATTATGTGCAGATTGCTTAACAGGCAAACAACACAAAGATTCTATGCCTAAAGGGAGTTTGCGGAAAGCATCAAAACAACTTCAACTCGTGCACGCAGACATATGTGAGCCTATCAAACCAGCTTCAAATAGTGACAAGAGGTATATCTTAAGTTTTATAGATGATTTTACTCGTAAAACTTGGATTTATTTTTTACACGAAAAGTCAGAGGCCTTTGCTATGTTTAAAAGTTTTAAAGCCTGTGTTGAAAAAGAAGTTGGTGCATATATTACTTGTTTGAGAACAGATAGAGGTGGGGAGTTCACCTCTAATGAGTTTGGAGAGTTTTGCAAGGCTCAAGGCATAAGGAAACAGTTGACTGCAGCTTACACTCCTCAGCAAGACGGAGTTGCTAAGAGGAAGAACAGGACAATAATGAATATGGTACGGTATATGTTGGTTGAGAAGAAGGTTCCGAAGGTGTTCTGGCCTGAAGCGGTAAAATGGAGTGTACATGTTCTTAATAGGTGTCCTACTATAGCAGTGCAAAATAAAACTCCAAAAAAAGCATGGAGCGGTGTGAAGCCAACAGTGGAGTATTTTCGAATTTACGAGTGCGTGGCTCATGTTCATATACCGGATCAGAAAAGAATCAAGCTGGATGATAAGAGCAAGAAGTGTGTTTTGTTAGGAGTAAGTGATGAATCGAAGGCCTACAGATTATTTGATCTAGTTTCCAAGAAAGTCATCATTAGTAAGGATGTGGTATTTAAAGAAGAAGAGTACAAGCTGGATGTTTTAGAATGGGAAGATGATAAAGATAAGAGTGACACCGAAGAAAATGCAGAGGACAATGAAGAAGATTGCAATGGGGCTGATTCAAGAAGCTCGAGTGACAACTGCGATAAAACTAATTCACCTCCTAATGAGCCATGTAAGGATGTTCAAAAAGCTCCAGTTCATGGGAGGGTTAGAAGGACACCATTTTGGATGGCCGATTACGAAACTGGTGAAGGTTTGTCAGATGAAGATGGTTTGAATGCAATGATGATAACGGGGGATGATCCACTTACATTCGAGGAGGCTATCAAGAGCAAGAAATTGAGGGATGCAATGGTGGCAGAAATCGAATCAATAGAAAAAAAACAAAACTTGGAAGCTGACTAACTTACCAAGTGGAGTGAAGCCGATTGGGGTTAAGTGGGTTTTCAAGACTAAACGAGAATGGAGAGATAGAGAAGTATAAAGCAAGGCTAGTGGCGAAAGGGTATGCGCAGCAATATGGAATGGATTATACCGAAGCGTTCGCTCCAATGGCCAGACTTGACACCATTCGTTTGATAATTGCTAAAGCGGCTCAACATAGTTGGGATGTTTTTCAGTTAGACGTAAAGAGCGCATTTCTTCACAGTGAGCTCAACGAAGAGGTTTTCGTTCAACAGCCTATTGGATATGTGAAGAAAGGTGAAGAGGGAAAAGTTTACAAGTTGAAGAAAGCGCTATATGGGCTTAAGCAGGCGCCGAGAGCATGGTACAGCAAGATAGAGGCTTACTTTGTCCAAGAAGGTTTCGAAAGATGCTTTTATGAACACACACTGTTTACAAAGTCGAAGGAATGAGGTAAAATTTTAATAGTAAGCCTTTATGTTGATGATTTAATATATACGGGAAATGACAGCAGCATGTGTTGTGAGTTTAAGAACTCAATGATGTTGGAATTTGATATGTCTGACTTGGGAAGAATGAGGTACTTTCTGGGAGTTGAGGTTGTGCAAAGTTCAAATGGAATTTTTGTATGTCAGAGAAGGTATGCTCGTGAAATTCTAACAAGATTTAAAATGGAGAATAGTAATGCAGTAAAAAATCCCGTTGTTCCAGGCATGAAATTGTCAAAAGATGAGGCAGGAACCAAAGTTGATTCAACCATGTTTAAGCAAGTGGTCGGCAGCCTGATGTATCTAACTGCTACTCGACCCGATCTGATGTATGGGGTGAGCTTAATTAGTAGATTCATGTCTTGTCCAAGAGAGACTCATTGGCTTGTAGCAAAACGAATACTGAGATATTTAAGAGGGACAACTGAGCTAGGCATTTTCTATAAGAAATGAGGAAGCACAAAGCTTGTGGCATATACTGATAGCGATTTCGCTGGCGATTTGGATGACCGAAGAAGCACCGCTGGTTTTGTGTTCTTTCTTGGTTCTAGGGCAATGTCGTGGTCTTCTAAGAAACAACCTGTAGTGGCATTATCTACCACTGAGGCCGAGTACATAGCAGCCGCGTATTGTGCCTGTCAGTGCAATTGGGTTAGAAGAGTGCTAGAGAAGCTTGGCCAGAAAGAAGAGGAGAGTACTTTGATTCAATGTGATAACAGCTCTACCATACAATTATCTAAAAATCCAGTCTTTCATGGCAGAAGTAAACATATTGACATAAGATTCCATTTTCTGAGAAATTTAGTAAAAGATGGAGTTGTGAAGTTGAACTACTGTAATTCTCAGGTTCAAATTGCAGATATAATGACGAAGCCTCTCAAGTTGGAGCAGTTCTTGAGGCTTCAAAGCATGCTGGGAATGACTGAAGCTTCAAAGGTAAACTAAATGCTTTTGCATATAGTTTAAGGGAGGGAATGTTAGCTGATAGGAGTTTTAGTTTTTCTGGTTTCTTGTTTTCTAATTTTATGTTTATCTAGTTTGTTAAATAAAGTCCTATTCTTTAGGGACTTGCAGATAAGGTTTAGTTTTTTTTTTTTTCCTTTGAATTAGCCACCACGTTATAGGCCATGTAAAACGTGGTTTCTATTATTGCTTTGAATATTTCTTTTTGTAAGGCTATAATGTCAACTGTTTGCTTGGAATTCAACAAGTATTTTCTCTCAGTAAAACCAGTTTTAGTGCAGCCTTATTTTTGTACTCAACACTTTAATCGAAGAAGTAAGCGAAAGCTGGCCTCAACGCCCGAGGGATAGACCAAAGAAAAGAGACTAAAGGAGAGACTTTTGCATCTATTGGCACCACAGAAAGTTGGGCATCTAGAAATAGAAAATTCTCCACACCTTTTCTCACCGACCAAACAGTTAAAAAAAAAAATCCCAATCGTCCTTTATTGAATTGTCAATTCGCAAGTGAGATTGAATTTCAACACCCCCAAAAGGCAATAATCTCGAGACCGCATGAAATAAAATTATAATCAAGTGGGTGTGTAAATTTGCATAGAGAATCACTGAAATTTAATCTAAAAATGAGACTCACGTATATTCTGACTTTTTGGTGGGTACAGAGCTACGACCCATTCCTCGATTATCGAAAGCACAAACCTCCACACCTTCTCCAATCTCATCTGAATTTCGATCAACCGCCGGCCAGTCGTCATCATTGGGCCTCCCGGTGCCGGTGAGCCCTTTGATTTGTGGACCCCACGACTCATGTGTCCCAGCCAATCCTGCCCATTCATCACCGACCCACAAAAATTAACCCAAAACCCAATTTAAAAAACCCATTCTTTTTTTTGTTGGGGGGGACAATAAAATAAAAACCCAAACTAAAACTAAAGAGAGATTCATTATAAGTGCAGAAATGATCATCAGCACTTTTGATGATTGATCACAAAAACATCACCGACCCAGAAAATTTAGGAGGGGATTTACTAAAGGGTGTACCAATGATCATGAGGACTTTGATAGGTCCGCGACCAAAGGTTGTGTAGAAGATTTTAATTCCATTGTTTCTGAGAGCATCTGGGCCGGTCTGGTATTTGCTGACTTCACAGAAAGGCATTTCCTCCTCCTCGTTGTTGAATTGTAGAGAGAGAGGGTGAGGTGTAGAGACAGAAAGATGGGAGATGAAGGGAACGTTGAGCTGTGTTTGTGAAGAATCCAGAATTGAGAAATAATAATAATAATAATAATATAAATACTTTTTGATTTTGTATTCCACTTGAAATGAAAATAAAAATGAAAACTCGTGTTTGTTTTTTATGCTAGTATTTTTATTTATGTTTTCAACACGTGGAGGATAAGAAATGGCTGTGGTTGCCACGTAGGACAGTCTGCTGTTCGCGCTTTGACCTTCCTTCTTCAAGCCCAATTACAGGGGCTTTGAGGTGATGTTTTTTAAATTGAATTTTTAGAATATGGTATTCGGTATAATTTAAAAAAAAAAATTTAATTTTTAGTTGAATTTTTTTAATTAATTAAAAAAAATTATTAATTTTTTTTTTAAAATAATCATAATTAATCTTATTTTATAGACTTGAATGAGTAGGTTTCAAATATATATTTTTTTATCTAATTTTGACTTTTAAATTTAAAGTTATGATATTTAAAAAAAATGAGAGAGATAGTAAAGTGAAATAAATTTTATAAAGCGTAAAAGTAAAATTAATTTTAATTGAGTTTTTAAAATTTTGAGAAAAAAAATCGCACCAAACAGACCCTTAGAGTATGTTTGGTGGGTATGTTTTTTTTCCAAATTTTTAAAAACTCAACTTTATTTTTACACTTTTCAAATTTTATTTCACTTTATTTTCTCTCTCTAAAAAAACTTTTAAAACACCATGGGCTTGTTTGGTTCATGTTTTTTTTTTCTCCAAATTTTAAAAACTCAACTCAAATTTAACTCTACTTTTACCCTTCCTAAAATTTATTTCACTCTACTTTCTTTCTCTAAAAAAACTTTTAAAACCTTATAACTTTAAATTCAAAAATCAAAATTAAATAAAAAATATATATTTAAAACATACCATTTGAGATCTATAAAATAAGATCCATTGTGACTATTTTTTGAAATTTTTTTATGAAATTTTTAATTGGTTGAAAGAAAATCAAAAAAAAATCCACTTTTCAACGTACTTCTAAATTCTACCAAACACCATATTTTAAAAACTCAACTTAAAAACTCATTGAAATCTATAAAATAAGATTCATTGTGACTATTTTTTGAAAAAAAAAATTATGAGATTTTTTAGTTGGTTGAAAAAAGTTTAAATCAAATTCACTTTTCAACATATTTTCAAATACTACTAAACACAAGATTTTAAAAACTTAACTCAAAATATCAACCAAACATCACCGTAGTATTTAGTCCATGTTAAAAATGAAATAGGACGTGATTAATTAATTTTTTATTTTATTTTAAAGATGTAATTTTTATGCGTCTAATAGGTATTGTATATGTCTTATTATAAGTATTGTAGAAAGGGACACAGATATATAGTACGTTTGTGTCGACAAATACTACAATACAAAAAGTGAATCTTTCAAAAAATCGGTCAACCGCATTTTAAAACAATGATTGTAACCTAATTTTTTCTAATTAATATATGTAATTTAAGTAAAACATTCGCATAAGTAATACATATATATGGGGAAAAGTTTAAGTTATATTGGTTTAAAATTAGGAAGTTTTACACTATTTGATAAATTTTTCTCATAATTATAACTTATCAATTCTACCCTTAGATGTTTATCAAGCATTAAATTTTCAAGTCAATCCTATATTTATAACATTATAATTACTATACTTGCTTTTACTTCATTTTTATAAAATTCATGATTTAATATATAATATGATTATAATGAGTGATTTGTACTCCAATTACTTTAATTTTATTCACGCATATTTGAGATATTATAATTAACTAATTCATTAGTTAGATTGACGAATCATGAAATTCATAAAAAAATATTGGTGAGTGTAAAATTTATTTGATTTATATTATGTGTAATTTAAATCATCCCCGTATATATATATATATATATATGTATATGAGCTAGGCTATAAAGAGAGATTCTGTCACTTTAGTAAAAAGCAGGAATTTCGAAATTTTGTACATATATATCAATTTTTCAATACACCCACTTCTACGTTGAGTCTTTTTATGAAATTTTGTGAAAGTGGTTACTCATTATATAAATCAGCTCTACAAATTTTAAAAAATATATTATATATTTACCTCTCCAAATATGTATCACTTCTTTTAGTTAAAATGTTGGAATCCTTTTTTATAACATAACTCGTATATATATATATATATATATATACTTTTAGCCACAATAATAGGTTTATAAAAATTCAAGGTAAAACTTTACATAAATAGGGGAGATATTAAAGAAAAATATTAATAAAGTGCACCTTGATAAAAATAACAGCTAAACAAAACCAATGTAAATAGAGGCACCAACGCCAACAAAGCACTAAAATTTGGAAAAAACACAAAAATTAAACAAACAAATAAGTATTGATCTTCATGACATTAAGTTAAATCTACTTTCAATATAGGTTTCTCCATCCCAGTCATACTATTCAAATGATAACCTTATTAAAGAGGACAAAACCTTTCAATAAAGATAGATAAAACATTTAAATAAAAAAAAATAGGCCCAAAGTCATGTAAATCTAAAAGAAACCTACACAAGAGAAATGCGGGGAGGCATCCCTTTCTTCATTTATGAAACAGGGGAGATATATTTAGTGAAAAAGATGTTGGTTAGAAATCAACCCTATAAGATGGTGAATAGGGTTTTAAAAAGTAAATGCAAAATTAATAACTTTTCAAAAATGTTTAAACAATTTCACTAGATAAACAACTATATTAAGGAAATAAGCAATTCAACCAATCGAGCAAAACTCAAGAGCAAGCAATAAAGTAAAGAGCTTAGAGTTAGAAAGATTAAATTAATTGAAGACGAAGACGTTTTGTCCACACGGTTCGGTTTGTTAGACCATACGTTCGTACTCGATTAGTCCCCCGAGAATTTCAAAATCATTTTTCTTCCGGGTGAAAAACAAACATCTACAAGTGTATTCTTCTCACACACTCTTACAAGTATTGCTCTACCACAATACTCTCACAAGAATCCTTCTTACTAACTTGTGAGATTTACATCTCATAATTACTAAACAAGAATTTACCTCATTGTTATCCTATGAGATTTACCTCTAACAAATGAATACTTATTATTTGGTGATTCATACCAATGAATAATAACTCTCAAGTATTTGATAGATAAAATTTGAAACTCACACTAGAGTTATCTTGATTGATCAAATGGATAGCTCAAAGATGAATAATTATGATAAATTCTAAAACTTGAATCTTTGAATGATGAAGATAGAAGAAAACTGAGTTTGTATAAGTTTTCAAGCTTACCAAAATGTGTCTTAGATAGTGTATATATAGTCCCAAAAGTGATATAGCGGTTTTTGGGGTTTGGTGAAGGTTTGGTAAAAAAAATAGTAAAAAGTCAAATTTCAATGGCTATATTCTAGGCCATCAGTCGACTGAGCAAAGCTCCTTAGTCAACTGAGTGTGCTTTAGTCGAATGAGCTAATATACCTAATCGACTGATGGGTTCTGTCCATCAGGCCAAAATCCTAATTTTTACACTTTTGTATATAAGCTCCAAAATCAAATCTAATACTTTGGGGATCTCAAATATATATCCCTAAGACACCTATTTTCGAAAAAAACTCAAAATATGATAAATTTGAATTTAATATGAACATATTTGAAAACTAGTTTTTGTAAAATGATGTTTTCGAAATAAATTCAATTCAAACTTGATTTGGATTAATCTATGAATGATGTATGAACATGTTTGAGCTATATAAATAATCAATTAATAAATTTTACATAAATCCTAAGTACTCACTTAATTACCGAATGGTCGAATATTTGAATGTTTCGATTTGTTTCTTCAAATTGATCTTCTCTTGCAACTCTTACCTTAAAACTTTTAATCCTTGTTCTTTGTGTTTCATGAGATGCATTGATAGCATGTGTGTAATGAGATTGTTTTTTCTTGTCTAGTCCAATGCACTGTTGACTTGATCAGATAATATTTTGATGATCCATGTCATGCTTCCTTTGAGCAATCATGCAATTCTTAATATTCCAAGTAATAGAACTATAAACTTATATCAAGAGATAATTTAAATTACACATGATTGATTTATTATTATTATCAAAATAATATTAAGACTTTTAGGTCAACAAAAGCGACCAAAGGTCGCTTATGTAATATTATATTTATATTTGTAATTTATAATAGTATATAAATTTTAACATATTAAAAAATCATGTGATAAAGTGTACTACAAATTCAAAGAGGCAATTGAGAATAAATGTACATTTTAATAATAATATAATTATAAATGACAACTATAAATTAGCACTGTAAATAAATGACACTGCACAAAAAAGAAACTAATGTCCTTTCCTTATTTAACTAATAATACAATAATCCTAATATAACATCTCATGTCTCCAAACAACATTTAGTACTGATCTTGATAAAAAAAAAATTCAAAATCCAAACAACATTATCTTTCATGAAAACTATAACGGTCGATAATCAACTTCGATTCATGTGCCGCTAAAAAAGTTTAGCACTAAATGTCCAATAATAAAACGGTGCTAGAAAGGTTTTAGCACTAATAGCAAACAAAAAACAACTAAATTCAAGGTGTTAAAACAGATTTAATACCAATTGTCTATAACATAATAACTAATCATATGGCACTAAAACAATTTTAGTACCAATTATTCAACGCTAGAATGGTGCTGTTTGTGCTAAAAACTAGAAGGGTAATTTAGACCACACAGTCAAATGATCGAATCAAATGATTGAAATAATAAATACAACAAGCCAATAGAGTCAAAAACTATAGAAAAAGTTGGTCTCGTATGAAAATATCGGTTAGTCATCCTCTGTGGAATAGAGCTAACAGTTCAGTTTTACTTTGTTATTGATATAAATGAATGGCTATTAAAAACTCACAGTGATCTTTCTAACTATATATCCTCACAATATTACAAGGAGAGTATGCTTTGAGCTACACAAATTCTAACTTCTCTATATAAAAAGCTTTATCGTATGCTCGGTATCTCTATATCTCTTCAAGTTGCTAGTTGCTTTTTTTGCTGTTCTTTCAATGTTGTTCTTGGTTGTTCAGGAGTTATTGTGTTAGTTGAGAGAAGTAAATGCTTCTTCTATATATATGACTGAGAGAAAAACGTATGTGAGTGCTTCCAGAGCAGGTCTGAGGCCATGCCTCGATCATCACCAACTTTGACCTTACTTCTTTATGAATTATGATGCATTAAATGAGTTGATGCGCATTTAATGAATGTGATGGAGGTTCTGTGTGTTCTGCAGAGCAGGTGGCGGCCGCCTATGCCTTTATTAACCACTCTGGCAGAGTGGTTAAGCGATGGAGCTTTAGAGCTCATCAAAAGAGCTCTGGAATTGGAGCTCCGTAATTTGATGCGCATAATTAACTCTTGAGCAGGTATCCAACTTAAGAAGGGCTCCGCTTTCCTTATAGTGATCAAACAAGGGGCTTCTCCGAGCTCCTCCCATTGTGTTGGTCCTGATTGTTGACGTGGACGACCACGCGTCAGCTTGTGGTTGATGGGGCGGATTGGATTATTAATTTGCACCATCAGGTGCTAAAAGGGCTTTAACACCAGCATCCCAACAGAGAACAACTAAATTGAAGGTACTAAAATAGATTTAGCACCAATTATCCAACACTAAAATTGGGCTAAAAATGTTTTAGTATCAATAGCTCAACAGAAAATAACTAAATTCAAGGTACTAAAACAGATTTAACACTAATTGTCTAACATTAGAATGGTGCTAAATAGATTTTAGACTTTTAACACCAATAACAAACAGAAAACAACTAAATTCTAAGTGGAAAAACAATTTTAGTACTAATTATTCAACACTGTAATTGTGCTAAAAAGATTTTAGCACTAATAGCAAACAGAAAACAACTAAATTCAAGGTGCTAAAACAGATTAAGCATTAGTTGTCCATGACATAATAACTAATTACATGGTGCTAAAACAATTTTAGCACCACATGTGAACATATATAACTAAATTAAAGGTACTAAAACAGATTTAATACTAATTGTCCAGAACATAATAACTAATCGCATGGTGTTAAAACAGTTTTAACACTAATTGTCCAACATTAGAATGGTGCTAAAAAGGTTTTAGCACTACAGGTGAATACGTATAACTAAATTGAATGTGCTAAAACAGTTTGAGCATCACATGTCCATCAACAAATTAAGAACACTATTTAAACAACTTCAGCGCAATAAAAACAGAGTAGCAACTCTCTAAATTTGACATAAAAAATATTAGAATTCTAAAACCTCTATTAATTCTAAGTACCTACTAGTATTAACCACTAAATCCGTACCTTGACAAAGAATAAAGTAATCGTGTATAAAAAAATGAACAATGAACACAAAAGACGAACTGAGATCAAGTATAGAAACTGAAAGTTAAATTGTGTATAAAAATTGAGATCGTGTAGAGAATTCTAGAGAGAGAATATTTTGATAATGTAGAGAATTATAGAGAGAGAAAATTTTGATCATGTAGTTGTATAAAAGAAAGAGTACTGTTCATGAAAATGTTTAAGAGATATTTATATTAGGGGTATATTTGTCGAGCAACAATTATCATTTTATTTAAAATAAATTAATATTACAAAAAAGAGGTCTTATTAGAAAAAAAATTCACACTAAAGCCAAGGAATATTTTTTTTGTAAATGAATGGTCTATTTTTTTATTTTATTGATAATATGACATGTGTTTTTTTTTTTTTGTAAAATGACATCCAAACTCTTAAAATAAACAAAAAAAATACTAATATGCATTAAAATATGGACTGCAATATGCACTTGTAGTCCATATTTCTAGTACAAAGTTCATATTGCAGTCCATATTTTACTGCAATATGAACTTTGCAGTCCATATTTCTAGTGCAAAGTTCATATTGCAGTCCATATTTCACTGCAATATGAACTTTGCAGTCCATATTTTTTGTGCAAATTTCATAAAAAGGGGGTAATTTAGGTAATATATAACATGTTTTTATTCAATTAAATGATATTTAAATTTATTCAAATATCTTCATTTAAAATATAAAACAAAATAGCCTCTTACACTAATCACCAATTAAAAATAGGCCCTTCATTTAAAAAAATATTATTCATTGAATTTTTGGTAAAAATCAATGTGTAATAAGACCTTCTACTTAATTTTTAGATTATAAAATTACTACTGCTTTTCTTTATTAAATACGAGTAATCCTTAAAATTATAAAACATTACAAAACATTATGGAGCGAGACTACAAAACCCATTATCTCATTCAAATTATAGTTCTCGGAAAAAATATAGTAGCGTTTTTCAAGTGTTGTGACAAATGTAAATTTTTGGTGCAAGAATATAGAGGTAAAATACAACCGCACATCATTTTATTACATAATATTAATTAGATTATGTTTGTCGCGAATATTAAATGGCACTCTTTTATATTGAACTTTTAGTTATTTTGTACAGCTCAAAATTTAAAATTTTAAAATATAAGAGCTTGTTGAATAATTTTACGGATATATTCATAGCAGACATCTCAAAACAAATTTAAGATGTTTAGGTGATATTTGGTTGATGTTTTGAGTTAAGTTTTTAAGTTGAGTTTTTAAAATTTGGTGTTTGGTAATTTGGAAGTATGTTGAAAAGTAAATTTGGTTTTTGTTTGAGTTCTTTTCAATCAACTAAAAAATCTCATAAAAAAATTTCAAAAAATAGTCACAATGAATCTTATTTAATTTTGATTTTTGAATTTAAAGTTATAGTATTTTAAAAGTTTTTTTAGAGAGAGAAAATAAAGTAAAATAAATTTTGGGAAGTGTAAAAGTAGAGTTAATTTTAAATTGAGTTTTAAAACTTTGGGAAAAAAAATAAAAATAGATGCCTACCACCCTTATTATTTTTCATTAAGACATTTACTAGCCGTTGATAAATTTCAGGCTTTATTTATCTCAAATTGATTATGAAGAGAGATGTGATTAATAATTAATGGTTTCTTCTTGCCTAACGACATTTTCAAGGGCCTTCTATCTGAAACATATTAAATCAATTTAATCTGAAAGAGAGATTAATTATACGTTTTAGAGTACAAGTCAGAGCTATTCGGAATATCTTTTTTTTTTTTCTCCTTCCTTTTTGTGACCAACGACTATGTATATCTATATAATGCTTATATTAAAAAAAAGAGAAGAAAATACAAGTCAAAGTGTCCAGCCTTGACCAATTTGATTTTTGTTTATTTATTTATTCTTTCAATATGTTTTTTTCAGAAACTATACCAGTTGAAATTCAAACACAAATCTCCTGTTAAATAAATTGTTTTTCACATAGACCTAGTGAACCACTAGGTGAATCCCGTAAGTCCCTTCAATATGATTGATATACTTTTCATCTTGGAAAATTTAGACCAATTCATAATTATAAAATAGCCGCTAACCCCACTCTGCACCTCTAATTACCCAAAATATAATTATTCAATGGAAAGTCAAATAAAACTTACTTAGCGGTAGTTGTATCTTAAAATTAAATATGGTGAAATTATTGCATGATTAAAAATAGAGTAATTTTTGTGAAACAAAATTAAAACGTAAATGAGTCTGCGAAGAGAACTAGAGGACGATAATTTTATTATTTAATGTTTTAACTAAACAAATGAAACTACTACTTTTCAAAATTTATAATGATTTGTTAAACCGAAATAATCACGAATTTAACTATTATGATCACAAGTAAAAGTAAATCCCACGTAATTGCGGAATGTTAATTCTTTCAAACTTAAAATTTGTTTGGATCATGAGGTGAAATTGAAATTTCTCTAAAAAATTTGTGGATTTTTTTTTTAAAATAAAAAATAAATTAAGTTTCACTCTTTGACTCATTTTCATACCACCTCCCACCAAACGTGAGTCCAAAAAGAAAAATAACTAGTAATGAAAATAAGAAAGGTATCGCACATAAACATACTGTAATAAAAGGAACGGTTGTCATTTGAGAGACTTGAATTGAAAAAATTTAAGGATTAAAATACGGACACCATTTCTTTCTTCTTCTTCTTTTTATTTTTTTTTTATTTTCCATAAAATGTTCCTACACAATATTAAATGCAAAATTAATTTGTGTTCACAAATTTAAGCCTACCGTTGGCCACAAAAGTCATTGATCACTATTTCATCATAAGAATTTACCTTTGCAGAACAAGAGTCATGTCATCTCGTGTTCATATGCTTTACAGTCATTTATGATTTGGGTGTAACGTGTTGGAGTTTTGTTAATCGTATTTAACTATTTATAGCCTCACATTTTTAAAGTGACATTGCTTGAAAAAACTCGTTCATATTGTATTCAGGTCATGCCAACGTTTCGTTCGAAGACTTGGCTCAGTGGATGTAAACAAGAGTCCTAACTGGCAGCTGATTGAATGAGACCCAACAACTTTCTGGAAAGTCAACTCACAAAAATTGATGACTTGACTCATTCGCTCTCAAATGAGGAAAACAGTACTTTGAACGTAATTAATGACCACGCACAAAACTTATATTTGTATCGCGTGTGTGATTCACTAATTCTGACTCAAAAAATAAGACTCCTCCTAATATAAAACTTAAAACGTCCTGAAAAAATAAACCACCAAACTAAGTACGTATGACCTTTTTTGACTTGCTGCCGTTAAGAGATTTTATTTAAAGCATTTAAGTGTGACTTTACTAGATAACTTGTAACCCCAAGCCGAAATTAATATATAAAGAACGTTTAAATATCAAGACTTACGAAGAAAAACGAGAACTATCCATGTGCGTTGCTAAATGCTACATGCATGCTTTATATTTGTGACTTTTGCCATCTAACATTTGCATGCCTAGATGCTGTCTTCACGAAAATGATGGCAAAATCTCATCCTCTTCTAGTCTCTCATGAACCAACATCTCCAAAAATTGGGCATGCTTTTGTGCACCATGTAAGACCCTTCTATACTGTAAAGTTCTAGTGTTACACTAACTTTTTGTGTGCACATGATGCGCGTTGATGCAAATATATGTTAATCAAAGTCTAAAGTGGAACGAGAAAGCAGTCACTAGTATCAGATTGGTGTGGGATGGGGTTGGGATTTAAGGTGGGAATGTTCTAGAGTGACACATTTTATACGACATAAAACAGTGGCATTCCAATATAGTAATTACTTGTTGATTATAAGGTATTGGGCTCCTAACTAGTACTGGGAGGTCACACTAGACATGTCATTCTTTTATTTCAGATGTATATATGTCCCCCCACAACAATTAGGGAGCATGCATATGGATAAATTGGTTGGGTGCTCTACGGGACCTGAGTAGTTCATTCTAGCAATCAAAGTGGCCGTAGCATGCAGCTAAGAGAAATGATAGAGCTGGCTCTTCCAAGAGGAAGGATCTGATAAATGTATGATGCCATATCATTTGAGGAATTTTTGAGCCTGTCGAATTATGCATTCTATTCCGGGTTGGTTACTCTGGATCAATGTTTCACTAAATGGATATGGAAAGTGCTGTTGTGGGAAAGTTCAGTCACCAAGTAGCTTTACCAAAAAGGGAAATATCAAGGGTAGAGCTAACATAACACGTCACGGTGAGGAGCTAGTACAATACTATGCTAAGCTGGCCACAGGTCTTCACGGTTTTACTCTTAGGGTTCAGATAGATATATGTTATTCGTATAGCCTTAAGCATTGTTTGGAGAGTGGGTTTCCATAGCCAACTGAAGAGTAGTATTGTAAATCATATTATTCACCAGTATGGTAAAATTGCAGGTCAATGACAAAGATCGAGGAGATATCCGGTTACAGATTAATGTTCGAATCTGGACATATTTTTAAGTTCCGTTTGATTGCAAAGATGGATAAAGAAAATAAATTGAGCTAGTTTTGATGAAAAGATGAAAAATAAGTTGAGTGATAGAAGTGATATCCTCTTGATTTTTAAGTTTTTCCATAAAGAATTTTTCTTTGCTTGGTATTGAGTAAAAATTTTCCACCAAAAATATTGAAGGATGGAGGATATATACTCATAAAATGAGTAATATCTCTTATCTTATTTTCTATCTTTTCACACAAACTAACTAATTTTATTTTCCTTTTCCATCTTTGCAATCAAATGGAGCCTTATATTTCTAAGTTGGGCCAAGTTGGTGGTAGGGCTGGCAATTCGGGTCGTGTCATGTTCGGATCGTATCAACACACAGGTATTACAGTATTAGTGTTGACCCGAACACGACCCGTTTAACTAATCGTGCATTTATATTAACTCAAACACGACCTGTTTATTCTACAAGTTACACGACCTGACTAACCCGTTTAATAAGCAAGTCGTGTTAAACTTGTAATTCGACACAACACGATTAACCTTTTAAGATTATAATGATAATTAAGTCTCATGTGAAAACAATTAACTTGTTTTATAATAATTTTAAATTTTTAATAAGTAATAATAAATATCACCTAATACCAAAATTCAATATTTAATAAAAAAAATATGATAATAATAATCTAAAGTCAAAATAGATAGCATTCCATCACCGAAGAAAAAATATAAAAAATTACTGGTTTATCCATCATCAAAAATATAATAACTATCATTTACTACCAATACTCAAAATAACAACATAATTATCCAAGCAAGATGGCAAAATAAATATATATATATATATATATAGCTACAAAAAATAAAAAAACAATCGTGTTAATTGCGGGTCAATTTTGAGTTAGTAGGTTAACCCGGACACAATTCATTTAGTTTGCGGGTTAAGCCCAAAATTGACCCGAACGCGTTTATGCTTGACCCAAATCCGCTAACTTTGTGTCGAGTTAGCATGTCGTGTCAAATATTGCCGGCCCTAATTGGTGGTTGATTTTTTCTTCACATAATTATCTCTTTCAATCTCGTTTGAAGTGGGTTTGGTGTGAGAGAGTGTGTTTGTGCGTGGACAGAGTGAAGAGGGGTGGGGGAGCTTGTATGGTTATGACAAGAATGAAACAAGCCAACCCATTATAACCCAATCCGTTTAGGGTGATGTTATATGCACCCCTATTTTGTAGCCAAAACACCACATAATTAGGGTGTTGAAGGTGTTGTGGCTACATAATTAGAGGATATTTGATTCGGTGGCAAGTTGCCGACTTAAAGGTTCATATTCGGTAACAATTTACCGAATCAAATGTTCAATTTCGGTGGCAAATTGCTGTTTAGGTCAAGTCGGTGAAACGTTACTGAATCAGATGTTCAATTTCGGCAATGACCCACCGACTAGATGTTTAAATTTTGAGTGTCATTTTTGGTGTCTTGTCTACAAAACAGGGGTGCATATAACATTACCCATCCGTTTACAAGTTACTACCCAACCCGTTTAGTGTGAGAGAAAGTGTGTTTGTGTGTGCAGAGAGAGAAGGGTGGTATTGTGTGTGGCTATGACAAGAATAAAACAAGCCAACCCATTATAACCCAGCCATTTACAACCCAACACGTTTAGGCCCATTATGTTAGTGGATTGGGTTTGGCTCAACCCGTTGAGAGTCCGACCCATTAGAACCTGGCCCAAACTAGCCCAACCCATCCATATTGCTACCTCAAAATTTTACACCATGATTGTAAAATTGCTTCTTCCGCCTATAACATAGGTCTATTTCACTGAACCACTCGTTGGAGGTTCCATTTCGTTGGAGGAGTAGATACTCATTTCTAGTTGCTTCCAGTTAGTGACAGAGCTGAAAGGGTGGAACGAGGGTGACGAGGGAAAATAAGCATAAAGCCATAATTGCACAACCCAGAGTGGCCCCCAACAAGTCTTTACCCAATCTTATGAAATGGTTTCACAGGATTTAGCCAATTGTCTTGCTTCTCCGATGACTGAGATGAGAAGACCTCCCTAAGGTCAGTCCGATAATTCAATACGGATTTAGATATAATCTTTAGTTTACTGGGAATTCCAAACTTTCTTCATCAATCTTTTGTCTAGAAAGCAGCTCTACTCAGGCCTTCAAGGGAAAAAATAGCTACTACAAATTCATTCAAAACCTAAATCACTCTTTTAAGGCTTGAATATAACTACATTTTATGATAAGGCACAAAGAACTAGTAAAACAAGTACTCGACTACTACTCCACAAGGTAGATTTTGATACATTCGTAATACGAAAGACAACATTTTAGAGATTCTAAGATATTACATCTACGGTGTTCATTTTATACATTCTTAGGCTTTTCATGGCCGGTAAAAATATTTTAAAAAAAAGACATGCATTAACTTTCTGTACCTGGGATTATAGAGCAGAAACACCCTTTAGAAGGGACCACCTCTGGGCACTTGGTATACAGATGAAAATTTGCAAGTCACTTTCCTCACAACACATTTAAGAGTCTTCTTGGGCTGCATTTTTATTAAAATATTTAAATAGGGGGAGGGAGGGAGAGAGAGAAAGAAAGAGAGAGCAGGGCTTGTGATGATGTAGCATTATCATTCAAATGAACTTCTTTTCAGTTCTGGATTAGCCCGTCCATTGACTTTCCACTAAAGAAAGTTAACGAGAAGCTGACATGGTGATGATGTAGCATCTATCTAGTTCATACAATGAAATCATATTATATAACAGACCTTTTTAATTTTTCTCTGCAGAATGAATCAAATTCTAGAATGTTAAATTTAAAATTGGTCTCACACAAGCGATGGTTCCATTTTAAAAATGATTATTATGACTAGGTATGAATGTGTAAATGGCATGAACTTACAAGTCTTTTCATTTGATTATACAAAATTCTAGAGAGTAACTGACATTGACCTTGGTCATGATATGGTTAGTTATGATTCCATGTGTATACAAGTTTCTTTTTAAGAGCATATATGTACACAAGTTATGCATACACAATGGTTCAATGTTTACATGTTTCTTTTCTCATTTAATATACGGCCAGTCTCCTATGCGAACTGTCTGTACATGGACCAGGTGCAAAATGTATCTCCAAATGTATTGGCAATGGAAAACTATCACTAAAAGCCCAATCCGTACCATATACTGACTCTATATATGCGTTTAGCTATTCAAGCTTATTGATCTTAGTCAGAAATTAAAATGGTATTGGATATCAAATGGCTTGATTTTATTATATATAAATATGTGTTATAAGTTGTAAATATTGTATTAGAAAGGTAGATAATTTAGGAATCCTAATTAGTAGTAGTTTCCTTATCTGTGTAGGAGTCTCATGTATATAAGTGGGTAATCTTCTCTCTAATAATAAGCAATATATTTTTTCCTCTCATCTTAGATTACATGGTATCAGAGGGATTAGGGTTTTGTTTCTTGGTCTGTTATTTGACAGCAGTTTGCTAGGCAATACGCTAGGGTTTCCAATTTCGATTTTTGGTTTAGCAGTCCAAATTGCTTGTTTAACCTCACCTCCGGCCTAGGGAGGATCACCATCCACCGTCTAGGACTCGCTCAAAATCCGGCATCAAGATGAGCAGCGCGTGACCCTCACGCGCCACCACAAGAAGTTCGACACCGTCACACGCGCCGGCGTGTGACACCTCCGTTCAACCTTCGGCCACCGCCGTTGGCTTCGTCTCAGCATCTACGGTACATATATGTGCTTGGTTTGGTTCAGTTCATCTTTATTTTGTGTAGATCTAAATTTGGCTTGCGTTTTAGCCTTCCTCGTGTAGTTTCTGCACATCCAAATCTGAAGTACAATTGTTTCCAGGCCTGAAACAGTTTCTAGCAGCTGTTTGTTCGGGTTTCGTGCTTTGTGGTTGCTGGTTAGTTTGTTCCTTACTTTATTCGTGCATTGCAGTTTGTGGTTGGTTCGCTTCTCACTATATACTATAATTTTATTTGTTCTTGTGTTCTTTACAAATAAAATTATTTGAATCATGACTGATAAAAAGGCAACCATTGTTTCGGATGTCATTTCGGTGATGTCGAAAATCACTGACCATAAGCTTAATGGCTCTAATTACCTGGATTGGAGTAAAACAGTTCGAATTTATTTGCGAAGTATCGACAAAGATGATCATATGACTGATGATCCACCTTCCGATGACTCTAAGCAGACATGGTTAAGAAAGGATGCTCGATTATTCTTGCAGATCCGAAATTCCATTGAAAGTGACGTCATGAGTTTGATTAATCACTGTGAATTGGTTAAAGAATTACTAGATTATTTGGATTTTCTAGATTTTGGGAAAGGGAATATTAATCGCATTTATGATGTTTGTAAAGCGTTTTACCGTGCAGAAAAACAGGACAGGTCCATTATGCGTTACTTTATGGATTTTAAGAAAACTTTTGAAGAACTTAATATGTTACTGCCATATAGTCCTGATGTAAAAGTTCAGCAAAAACAGAGGGAGCAGATGGCTATCATGAGCTTTCTAGCTGGGCTTCCATCTGAATTTGAAACTGCAAAGAACCAGATTCTTTCTAGTCCTGAGATCTCATCTTTAGAGGATGTATATATTAGAGTTCTTCGCACAAAAGGAAATCCACCAGTTCAGACTCCATCTATTCCGTTCAATAGTGCTCTAGTTAGCAGAAATACTGGGTATGAACTTGGGCAATCACAATATAAGGGAGGCAACCAAGGGGGGGGGATCGAACAGTAACAGTTTTGATACTCGTGCACATGATTCAGGAGGTAGTGTCACTCGAGGACAGGGATCCGGTGGGATTGTATGTCATTACTGTCATAATCCAGGACATCTTAAGCGGGATTGTAGGAAGCTTCGGTCCAGGACTCAGAGAGCTTACTCAGCCCATATTGCATCCTCTAATGAGATGGTTGAAAAATCAATCTTTATCCCTGCAAATGAGTTTGCCAAGTACTCTTAAGTACCAAGAATCTCTAAAGTCTTCATCCACTCCAGTCATCTCTGTCATTGCAATTGCTGATTCAAGTAAACCAAATACATGCCTTGTTTCCTCATCATCCAAATGGGTCATTGATTCTAGTGCCACAGATCATATGACAGGTAATTCTAGCCTCTTTTCTACTTTTCAATCACATATATCCCCTTCCAGTGTTACTTTAGCAGATGGAACATCTTCTTTCGTTCTGGGATCTGGAACAATCACCCCAACCCCTTTGCTTCCCTTATCATCTGTTATACATTTACCTCAATTGTCCTTTAATCTAATTTCTGTAAGCCAGCTTACTCGTAAACTTAATTGTTGCATCCCATTCTTTCCTGATTATTGCTTATTTCAGGATCTTATGACGAAGAAGATTATTGGTAAAGGACATGAATCGGGAGGCCTCTACATCCTTGACACATCGATACCTAAATCCGTTGCATGTTCGGGTGTCACATCTGCTTTCAAGGCTCATTGTAGGCTCGGTCACCCTTCTCTTCCTCTGCTTAAGGAGTTGTGTCCTCAGTTTAATAAGGTGTCCTCATTAGATTGTGAGTCGTGTCAATTTGCCAAACATCACCGTAGTAGTCTTAGTCCGAGAGTCAATAAGAGAGCAAGTGCTCCGTTTGAATTAGTTCACTCTGATGTTTGGGGTCCATGTCCTGTTATGTCAAAAACTGGGTTCAAGTATTTTGTTACTTTTGTTGATGATTATTCTCGTACAACTTGGTTATATTTAATGAAAAGTCGTTCTGAATTGTTTTCTCATTTTTGTGCGTTTTGTGCTGAAATTAAAACTCAATTTGCTACTTCTGTCCATATATTACGCAGTGATAATGCCAAAGAATATTTATCTTCATCTTTTCAGACTTACATGATTCAGAACGGTATCCTTCATCAAACTTCTTGTGTTGATACTCCATCCCAAAATGGAGTGGCAGAACGGAAGAACCGACATCTTCTTGAAACTGCAAGAGCCCTATTATTCCAAATGAATGTTCCAAAACCATTTTGGGCCGATGCAGTTTCCACAGCATGCTTTCTCATTAATCGAATGCCCTCATCTGTTCTTCGTGGTGAGACTCCTTATAGTGTTCTCTTCCCAAATAAATCATTGTTTCCTATTGAACCCAGAATATTTGGTAGTATTTGCTTTGTTCGAGATGTCCGTCCACAGGTTACTAAGTTAGATCCCAAGTCTTTGAAATGTGTTTTTCTTGGGTATTCTCGTCTTCAGAAAGGATATAGATGTTATTGCCCTAGTTTGAATAAGTACCTTGTTTCAGCTGATGTTACCTTCATGGAAGAAACACCATATTTTCCTTCTTCCACTTCCTAAAAGTCAGGGGAAGGTTGATGATTTGTTAATATATACGATCACGTTTCCTGAACCCGTTGCTGAACCAGCACCAGTCAGACCTCCCATCCATCAAGTCTACTCCAGACGCCGGCCTGCTGATTCATGTTCTCCACCAGCTTCTTCTTCATCATCAGATTCCGTGACGAGTGATGATCTTCATATTGCTTTACGCAAAGGTAAACGCCAGTGTACTTATCCTGTTTCATCTTGTGTTTCTTATGATTACCTATCACATTCATCTTGTTCATTCATTGCATCTCTTGATTCTATATCTGTTCCTAAAACTGTTAATGAGGCTATATCGCATCCTGGATGGCGTAATGCAATGATAGAGGAAATGAATGCTTTAGACAAGAATGGTACATGAGACTTGGTCACTTTACCTGCAGGAAAACAGGCTATCGGATGCAAATGGGTGTTTACCGTCAAGGTCAATCCTGATGGGTCTGTTGCTCGTTTAAAAGCCCGCCTCGTTGCTAAGGGTTATGCTCAGACATATGTCATTGATTATTCTGATACTTTTTCTCCTGTTGCTAAATTAACATCCGTCAGGCTATTTATATCTTTGGCAGCTACTCATCATTGGCCTCTACATCAGCTAGACATAAAGAATGCTTTTCTTCATGGTGATCTTCAGGAAGAGGTCTATATGGAGCAACCTCCTGGGTTTGTTGCTCAGGGAGAGTATGGGAAAGTCTATCATCTTCGTAAATCTTTGTATGGCTTGAAGCAAAGTCCTCGTGCTTGGTTTGAAAAATTTAGTCAGGCTATTGAGACGTTTGGCATGGCGAAAAGTAAGTCTGACCACTCTGTGTTTTACAAACAATCTGAAGCAGGCATCATTTTGTTGGTTGTGTACGTAGATGACATTGTCATTACTGGGAGTGATACTATGGGAAT
The DNA here is from genome assembly GCA_021464415.1 of Lonicera japonica. Classification (NCBI taxonomy): domain Eukaryota; kingdom Viridiplantae; phylum Streptophyta; class Magnoliopsida; order Dipsacales; family Caprifoliaceae; genus Lonicera; species Lonicera japonica. The sequence goes on along the minus strand of CM038465.1, from coordinate 66,179,390 downwards.
CTCTTCTCTTAAGTCCTTCCTTCATGCTCAGTTTCATACAAAGGACTTAGGGATGCTAAAATACTTTTTGGGTGTCGAAGTCACAAGGAGTAAAAAGGGTATTTTTCTATCTCAGATGAAATATGTTCTTGACTTATTAGCTGAGACAGGAAAATTGGGGGCAAAGCCGTGTAGTACTCCGATGATTCCTAATGTACAATTGACAAAAGATGGTCAACTATTTGAGGATCCTGAGAAATATAGAAGATTGGTGGGGAAGTTGAACTATCTTACAGTGACTCGCCCGGATATTGCGTATTCTGTCAGTGTGGTGAGCCAGTTTATGTCGTCCCCAACAATTCATCATTGGGAAGTGTTAGAACAAATTTTGTGTTACCTGAAGGGAGCACCTGGACGTGGTATCTTATACGCCAATCATGGACACACTCGTATTGAAGGTTTTTCAGATGCAGATTGGGCAGGTTCCAAGGTGGATAGACGGTCCACATCAGGCTATTGTATATTTGTTGGCGGAAATTTGGTTTCATGGAAAAGTAAGAAGCAAAATGTTGTGTCACGATCCAGTGCAGAATCAGAATATAGAGCTATGGCCCAGTCTGTGTGTGAAATAATGTGGTTATGTCAGCTCTTAAATGAAGTAGGGATTAAGACTTCGGTACCGGCTAAATTGTGGTGTGATAATCAAGCTGCCATACATATTGCATCTAATCCTGTGTTTCATGAACGAACAAAACATATTGAACTCGATTGCCATTTTGTCCGCGAAAAGATCCAGTAAGGCTTAATTTCCACAGGTGATGTGAAGAGTGGAGAGCAATTGGGTGATCTCTTCACGAAAGCCTTAAATGGGGTTCGGGTTGATTATCTTTGTAACAAGCTGGGCATGATCAATATCTATGCTCCAGCTTGAGGGGGAGTGTTATAAGTTGTAAATATTGTATTAGGAAGGTAGATAATTTAGGAATCCTAATTAGTAGTAGTTTCCTTATCTGTGTAGGAGTCTCATGTATATAAGTGGGTAATCTTCTCTCTAATAATAAGCAATATATTTTTTCCTCTCATCTTAGATTACAATATGCAAAAGGACAAGAGAATTTAATTTACTTTCTTAATTAATTAGTGCCACATTAGCATTCAATTAACTTTCTTTGGCTGAAAGTTGCGGAGGACTAGATCCTAACTGCAAGAGAACCTCAGTGGTATTTTCTGACTAGATCCTAAATGCAAGAGAAACTCAGTGGTATTTTCCGACTAGATCCTAAATGCAAGAGAAACTCAGTGGTATTTTCTGCAATTAAGGTCAAGAATTGAGATTGAGAGAGACAGAGACAGAGAGACTTACTGCTCAAAATAAATCCCTGAAGCAAGCTCTGGGCTCTCTCGGCTTGCTCGGGAGTACCTGAGATTTGAATGATATTCTCTGTTGCATCAGGTCTATCATCAAGCAATCTTACATTGGCTCCTGACAACTGTTCATATTATAACGAATGTCAAAAGGCATAGTTGGAGTATTTATTCTAAACATAACACAATAGAATGAGCAATGCTACACTTACTGGTTTAATCAACCATTTATTCTTAGCGGGTGCACTGTTTGGATTGTACATTCTTGGAATGTACAACTCATTAATGCATCTTGTAGGAATAACCGGTTGATAAAACTGGCATGGATATCTTTTTCCTAATAGAATTATTGCTTACCTCACTGATCTGAGCAAGCTTGTTTTTCGATTTTGTTATGAGCTTGGGGACCGCATGCTGTGGTATGACGACTTCCAGTGTACTTCTAGTGACCAGTGGTACAGCAATTCTAAACCGGAAAAAAATAAAAGGTAAAAAAGGGGTTGTAATTGTGGGAATGGTCCACATAGTTAAAGTGAAATGCAGATTACTACCTATTAATTCCACTTGGCACATCTTCACGGCGCTCACTTTCACTCTGTTTCCCAGCTTCGCTCCCAGACCCTCCAGGGTCCTACACAAGTTTTCACCATTAGCAATTTGAAAACGCTTGTAGCCAAAAGCAATATGCAAATTATAGCTATTTTTTTTTAACATTTGACAATATTCACAATTTTAGTTAATATAGTCAAGCATTAAATATAAACATTGTTCATAAAACTAAGCGCTTGTTTCATTTGAGTTTTGGTTCATTCCTGAAATCTTAAAATGGTAAATCCACACTAGAAGTCTTTTACAATTCATTTCAAGATGTTGAATCATTTACCATTTTGGGGTCCAGGCTCGAACCAAATGAGCACCAAATGAAATCATAATTACTTAGGTACTTTGGATAATATAGAGTGATAAACTCAAAAAACATTTCTAAAATTGTGTTTTCACTTTTCATATTGTGGGCTAAGTAAATTTATCATATAATGAAAAATATAATTGAACTTCTTATCAAAAAATATATATATATATAATTGAAATAGAAATTCTTTTTAATCGGATCAATCAAAAAATCATATTTACTGTAATGAATAACATTACAAAATAAAAATCAGTTGTTTATATAAAATGATTCACCGTAGAATTTTGAATTCCATTTTTGACTAGGGCCCCATGTTCCCTTGGGCCACCTTTGGTTATGTCAAAACCTTATTAGTAGCTTTCCAGGTCCCGGCATTTAAAGTCAAGTTATTACAGACACCTGGACTATATCAAAGTTGGCAGGGCGGTTGGTTTGTCATCCTTCCCACCATGATTTGAACCTAGGAAAAAGTACACTTCCCCCCCCCCCCCCCCCCCCCCGATCTTCATAATTGTTAAACTTTGCCCCTTGCATGTGGGTGAATGCCGAAGAATTACATAGCAGGAGAGAGGAGGGGGGAGGCTAAACCAAAGTATTTACATTAAAAAAATTAGACACTACCCCCCATTTTTGCGTAATTTTTTGAGATTCACTGCATGCAGGTGGCAAAGTCATGATTATGAAAACTGGGGGGCAAGTCTATTTTCACATTAAAAACAGGGGGCAAAGTCAGAAAAGGCCCAACAATATATAAGAAAAAGGAAAAGAAGAAACTTATATCAAACAAAAGACCTAGCAATTACCAATCTGCATACCTTTGCTGGTGGTGTCGGCGGTACAGTTTGCACATTCTGATAGGAAGCAGTGGGAGGAGGATCCGTATTCCCAGAAAAAGTTTCTCGAGATGGAGTTATGCCATTGCCATCCACAGGGCTAGCTGCAGATATTGGAGGCGTCGGAGTATCCTTTTGAAAGACCTCCCCATATAGGTAACTCCTAAGTCTTGATGTCACCTCTATTAGAGCATCTCGAGCTGCTTTTATTTCCCCCACAATCTGTGTAGATAAAGTAAAGTTTGCCGTTTAGAGTGCTTTAAAATTGGTTCTCACTAGAGGCCACTGTGTCTGTTGAGCTAGTGGCAAGGTCGGCACTGAGCTTGTACAGGGTGGCAACCACACAGGGCCCCATTCACATGTCCTGTTATTCAAGGGCCCAACTTTTTAATTACTCCATCCATTTCAAAAAGATAGGTCCCACTTTGATAGGTTTTAAGGGGGCAGCTACTTCAAGGAAACTTGACTAAAACTACCTATAGGTGGTAGGGGTCAGGTTATTGATGTGAGATGGATCCAGCAAAATGAGGTTTCTGGTTATAATCTAGAAAGGATTCGTGTGTCTGTATTACACAAACGTGAAACAAAGTAGGCGATAAAGTAGCTGGAAGACTTGGAAATAAGGGTATCATTTCAAAAAATTTGCCTAGACAAGATATGCCTTTTTTTGCAAGATGTGTGTGCATTTTAAATGGGAATCCAACCCACTTTTCGAAATCCGAGTTCCGAACATAACTGATAGGTTAAACCCTCGCTTTTTATCCATTTGGCTGCCTCTGCTGCAGATTCTTAAGCCCCAACAGTGTTTTTACCAGGCGGTTTTCCCTACTGATGTGTGCATTTTTTAATGGGAATCTATCCCACTTTTCGAAATCTGAATATCGAACATATCTGATGAGTTAAACCCGTGCTTTCTGTCAATATACCATTTTCAACTATTTCTCAGTCTACACTTTTGCGCAGATTCTTAAGCCTCAACCGTGTTTTTTCAGGGGCTTTTTCCCTACTCGTGTGCATGAATGGGAATCTATCCTACTTTTCAAAATCCATATTCCAAACGTATCTGATGGGTTAAAACTAGGCTTTTTGTTCATTTTGCCATTTTCGACTATTTCTCAGTCTACACTTTTTCTGCAGATTCTTATGCCCCAATTATGGTTTTCCCGGGGCTTCCTAGTGTATATAATGTCTTTGGGTCTCGGGCTTTGTGTGAGACTAGTGTGTATAATGTGATGCAAATTCTTACACGCCAACTGTGTTTTTTTTTCGGGGCAAATTCTTACACCCTAACTGTGTTTTTTTCTGTGGCTTTCTCCCTACTAATATGAGCAATTTGAATGGCAATCTATCTCAATTTTCGTATTCCAAATTCCGAATGTATATGATGGGTTAAACCCATTCTTTTTGTTCGTTTTGTTGTTTTCCACTATTTCTCAGCCTACACTTCTGCTATAAATTCTCATGCCTCAGCTGTGTTTTTTTCAGGGTTTTCTCCCTACTAATGTGTGCATTTTGAATGGCAATCCGTTTAACTTTTCAAAGTAATTCTGAACATAAATGATGGGTCACTAAACCCATGCTTTTGTCAATTTTTCCGTTTTCTGCTATTTTTTACACAAATTTCTACATAATCAATGGTCAAGAATATACTTCTTCCATCTCAAAAAGTAGTCCCACTTTGACTGTCAGGAAACACTAATTTCAACCTAATCAATGGTTAAAATTACACCTTATTTTCTATTGTGAGATTTGATACATTGATTGTCCAGAAAAGTAAATGGGACTATGAGTTTGAGACGGAGGGAGTAATTTATTTTCTATTGTGAGATTTGGTACATTGGTTATGTTCCGAAAAGTAAGTGGAACTATCTTTATGAGACTGAGGAAGTAATTTATTTTCTATTGCGAGATTTGGTACATTGATTATGTTCCAAAAAGGAAATAGAGTATCTTTTTCAGACTTCCCAAAAACGGAAGTGACACAATCTTTTTGAGACGGCGGGAGTATTTCTTTTGAACTTAATAGTTCCAATTACACAAACCATTCCAATTTTTTTATACTAATGTTTGAAAAGGGCCCGATCTTCTAGTACTACTGTTCTAAAAAAGAACCCAATTTTAAATGCTTTTGTTTGGAATGCAGGACCCAATCTTATAACACACTCATTTGAACCTAACAGTCCAAATTGAAAAAAGAAAGGGCTCAATTCTTGTAAGTTAGAACCAAAATGCCAAAACCCAAATATTCTTCTAGTATTTATGAAAAGTTGGAAAAACAAATGAGTGGCTTGGAGAAATGTTCTCCATCATTTTCTGTTTTTTTGTGGAGAAAATTTCTTGCCAACCGACCAAAATTTTGAATTCCATGGAAAAAGTGAAAAAGTAACAGAACCCTATCTCACGAAATCAATCATCTCTTTTCCCAACTTCACATAAATTTCAGTGGTTTCATCATTTTTCAACTTTTTTTAATCAAAAATACCCTACAGTTTCTGCATTTTTCTCTCTTCCTCTGTTATTTACTCCATCAATTTTCGCTGATTGTTACTGCATCACAAGTAATTTAAAAGGTTCCAGGCAACACAAATATACATGCCTTTTTAGAATTTGAAGGGATATTTAGCAACAAACCTGTACAAGCTCGTCATTCCCAGATACAAATACTGGAAGTTCTTCCTTGGGCAGGATCTGAACATTTGCACCAGTTATTTTTTTCAAGTCAGCTAATTCTCTTCCCTCTAAGCATCCAATTTCACCCGATGGTACCAGCAATCGAGTAGTAACAATATTTTCTTTTTCTGGAACAAGATCGACAATGCGAGTTTGAATATGCAACAATGCTTCTTGAGCTGGAAACAGCTCATCATCTAGGGCCTACATACATTTATACAGGTTAGGAAAGCTGTCAGAACCTTCTAACAGTGGAAAATAAAGAAGACTAACAGCAGCAGCAAGTATTGCCTTACTATTATTATACCCCCTCCCCGTCTCAAATTGATAGTTCCAATTTCCTTCTTGGCACATCTCAAATTTGTAGTTCCATGACCATTTTGGGACATAATCAATGTCCCAAATCTCACAATGGTAAGTAAGTTGTAACACTGACCATTGATTAGGTTAAAATTTGTGTTTCCTTCAAAAGTACCAAAGTCAAAGTCGGACCAGTTTGGCGACACGAGATCATGGAAAGGGATCATTAGGCGGGGAGTTCATAACAATTTGAGATGAAGGCAGTATGATAAGATATTCAAATTTGCAGTGAAACACTCGAGGCCCTGTTGGGTTTGGGTCATCGGGTTAAATAGTTTTCATCTCAGTTGAAGCTAGAAGGTGAAGCAATGAAAAATATGCACCTATTCATCACTGAAAATTGTTTTCTATTTATGCATAGTTGCATACAATTGCATAATTATGGCGTATACATTATTTCTAATAAACAGAATGAAGAAAGTGCTTTATGGTATTTCATTTTTCACCTAAGCATAAAACATTTCACCCGAACCAAACAGGACCTAAAAATAAAATACAAGAGCTCAGAAGAACAGACAATGAAGTTAAGGTTAACACTGTTTTCGAATTCCAGAAAACGCAGAACTGCCATAACTGGAATACAAACAACTTTTCTACATGATCATAGTTGGTAGGTATATATATATATAGAGAGAGAGTACCTCATCAGATGAGATGATGATTACTTGTTCCTCTGAACCAACCATAGGATCAGCAACCTTCACATCAACTCCGATTTCATTTTGTAGCAATTCTATAATCCCATCTGATTCTCCAACAATACTATCGACCTTTTCAATTGGGCAAAGTATTCGAAATACAAGGTCATCGCCAGAAAATGACTGTGCATTCTCAGCCACAGGATTAGATTCAGATTCCATTGGGTAACCCGATTGGCGTGGACCATAGTTACTACTTCTACCACCAGTCAAACCGGTAGAATACCGTGATCCATAAGCTGGCCCATCTACGGGAGTTCTCCGTGGTGTATTATTCATGTGAGGAACAAAGTCATCGTCAGAAGTAAAGAACCGGTCTGGTGCCTGTACCCGATTATGAAAATGAGTTCGATCACGATGTTGGCTCTCTCTCAACCGTGAGGAAATAATTGCTATAGCATTCTTCACATTATTCATATCACCGACAACCTGTAAGAGAGACAACTTCATCATATTACAAACATTTTCATATCAGAATTTCAGCCTCAAAATATAGTCTGACAAACTTATGGTGCAGATTTGTCTCAAACTATAGTTCCTCCATCTTTTTCCACTAGAAGACTAACAACTTGCTGATCAGAAATAATAACAATAAGTTTTAACCACAATAAAAAGTAAGCACCAGACTTTACTTTTTCCATTTGAACTAGTTAACTAAATTTCCTACTTCCGATTGACATTCGGTGAGAAAAAAGTTGTAATTCAAAAATCAAATACTGTAGGGAAATGCTGTGTTAGATAAAAATTTATTGAATTCAATGGCCAAAGAGTGGCACATTTATCCAGAGGTATTAACTTCCAAAGTAGTATCGCTCAAAAACAAAAGCTCAAGGAAGTTGTGAGGCAAGAGCATACACCAATTATTCACTACATTAAGGAAATGCGAAAATTGTTGAAAGTAAGCTTTCAAAGAGTAACATGTCACTCCCATGTACAACAATTGTAGAAGCATAGTGCACAAGGGAAGAGATAACAATATATTGTTGACTGATGTATGGTAACTGAAAATGTTGAGGTCGTTACCGGTGTCTTAAAAAAGCCAGTAAGATGATCAGGAAACAAGAGGGCCCATGAAGAAGATGAAAGCATAGGAACAGTTAAAGGAAGAGAGAAGGATTCACATGTATTGTGGAGGGACCCTTACCGATGAACCTGTTTGGGCCCCATCAGTTAAGACTACCCCAAAACCCACTGTTGGGAGTTGTTGAACCTCACAGGACCCATACATCCCCCCCGATCTACTGGTCCAGGCGACAGCCATCCTACAGCCTACCAGGTAGAGCAGTATCTGATAGGACATCACAGTTCTTGGGAATCTGGGGAGCGGTGGCTTGGAATTTGTTGGGTGAGTTGTCATCTAAACCCTCCAGAGGAGACACTGATCATAACCAGACAGAGGGCCACCACAAAACTTACCGAAACAGCAACCTATCCTACCTGTCACCTTGGATAAGGACGATCCCCTTCCCTTTTAATTGAAAAGGAAGGGGGGGGTAGTACCGTTAAGGACCGCTTGTGGGGATAAAAGTGTGGTGCCTCTCTTTCATTTGAGGTGATTTGATGAGTGGTGTGCCGAATCTCCGTCCAATATTGAGTTCCCTAAGAAATAATCGAGAAAGCCAAGGGGCCTCTGGACCAACCCCTTCTCTTTGGACAAGTGTTGTCAGTACCAATTAGTTCATTTACAAGTTCTTATTCCATTACTACAAAGGGTCTGTTGAAACTCTCTCCAAGGAGGGTTAGCTGCCCCTCCATGAGAAGGTATGGTGATGTGGCATCCAAGAAGGGTTCATTGCCCACCCTGGAGCCTTCTGGAGAGTCCCGTGAAACTCTTATCTCGAAAGGGTTTGATCCAACTATAGAGACAGTCTAGTGTCCCCCTCACATGTGAAACCCCCTATTGAAATCGTCTATTGTTCCCTACCAAGATATGCTAGTGCCCCATCTCCCAGAGGTTATGGACCAATGTTGTTTGGTGAGGTATCTATAATTATAATTCCTCAAATCCACTTAGAGATACCGAGAGGTTATGGACCAATGTTGTTTGGTGGGGTATCTACAATTATAATTCCATCAATCCACTTAGAGATACCGAAATAATATGTTCAATTTATAGTTCTCTTGCAATTTCAGTATGGGGAACAAATTATATCGCAAAAATCAAGCAACTATGTGTACAATGTTACTACTTCTTAAGTATTGAAATTCGGCCTAAAGTAACTACTCACTCCGTCCCAAATTAAGAGTTTTGACTATGACTGTATGACACTTTTGTGAGGATACACAATTTCAACATATTCAATGGTTAATGATAAAATATTAAAATTTGTTCATTATGATGATATTTGATACATTGATTATGTCCCCAGAGAAGAAACTAAACTCTTAATTTTGGGGCGTCCAAAATGAATTGGTGGACGTCCAAAAGGCAGTATGTGATTCTTAGTCCTCCAATTGTGCACCTTGTTGGTCATGGTAAAGCATTTATGAAGACTAACCGCCTACACTCACAGATACATATCGTGCCAGTATGAGCAAATTTAGACATATGTTTTAAGTTGACATTATTTTAAGCTTAATTTAATATCTTACGCATAAAACAGACAAAATATTTGATTGTACATACATACATAAATTAAAAATATTTATATTTTTCTATAATGTATAAATACACTAAGAAGAACCCTGAACACCTCCAAGGAGAAGTATCCATGTGGGACGTGTAGTGAAAAACTCAGACACGTAGAAAAGGCCTTCCACCAAATGAGGGCAGAACTTAAATGTTAGTGAGTGGCTGTCCTGTCTTTAAGCATGCAATATGAAAAAATTCTTAAGACATAACTGTTAAGAGAAGTGGAACCATGATGTTTGTCTAGCATCTTATTCCAAATCATGCAACAATCCAAATAAATAAGATTATATTTATCAAAAACACAAATGAAAATGCATATAATATGCTCTCATTGTCCGCATCTTCCTCTCCAGATGTGTCATGTAACATATCCATGTGGTAACACACATGATTATGTGTCTGATGTTCATGTCTGAGCTCTAGGGTTCTCAAGCAATAAAATTTGTCGATTCTCTTCAAAATTCATTTGGTCAAATACAGCATATCTGCGAATGGGGAATGATGATTATGCCAACTTAATAGGCCATTTCCCTCAAAGATATTTTCCAAATAAAAAACATTCGAAAACTAATGAACGTCTCATTTAGCATATTTACATATTATGATCGTTGCCTTAGAGTTAGAGGCATGGAGACGCCACTTAGCTAGAAAATAACTCTGATATAAAAGCCAACACTCATCTATCAAGTAAGAATCCATTTTAACTTCCCTACAACTAGACCTTCAATGGATGTAGGAGATCAACTCAACAAATAATGAGACACACTAGTCTATTAAACACTGCTCTGGACAACAAAGAAATACATCTATAACTTTAGTTCCTTCAGGGTATAGTATTTTGGGAGGTCCCGTGTACATCTCTCTATACAGGGTTTATCTCCATTTTGGCATTCTTTTGATATAGTTTAATAGATTGAAAACAAATAATGCCATCTTCACTTTATAAAACACTAGCCAAACACTTATTACCCCATTGTGACTTAAACACTTTAAAACATCCCAAATCCAAGGTCAGGTACCCTCATTAAAACTTCACAGCTAATAAAAATTATAGTCGCAACTCCTACTTTGATTTCTAGACTGTAAAAGGAGAAACCAAACATAGCCAGAAATAAAAATATATTTGGAGGTCTAGACGGGTACCAAGAACACGCCAGTCTAACTAGTCCTACACTAACATCACAAGAAATCTTTCAAAATCCAGAGCCAAATTATATACATTAGCAAGCTTTACAGTACACTCTTGTATTAGAAACAAAAGGGACAAAAGATAAGGCAACCCTGAGATTCAACGTACTGCATGGAATTCAAATCACAAACAAGGGCTTTGCCATGGAATAATTGATAGATATGAGCCCTTAAAACAATCTTCACTAGTCACTACAACTATGTACGGCAAAGGGATTTGCCAAACAGCTATGAGCCTTTAAAACTAAATATTCATTACAAAGTATTGGGGGCAATAAAGTGAAAAAGCTGTCAAGTCCTATGCAGCTCGGATGCTACTTATGAAGAGCTGTATCTATGAGAGTCCTCTAATACTTTTGGTGTTGCACCAGAAACAAGTCCTATTGTCCTCTTTCTTTTTAAAAAATAGAATTGCTAAAAAATTGATCAAAGCTGTCAAGCATTTAGCCAACACTTCTTGATATAGAATAAATCACAGAAGTAGAGTCATATGCTTAGTAAGATGGTGGCATTGATAGAATAATATAAGTGCTCAAAAAAAGTATTAACATATGATATAGTTATGGCTGTTATATTTGTTAACCTCATCTTCCATATGAAATGATATGGAAATAAATGTCAAAATAAGTACTCAAAATAGTAACTGTGCCCACTCATACACACATGAAGAAAAATCCATCCTCATGCTGGAGCTGGTGTCCCACATTTTCGAGATTTTCCATATCAGAGCACCCACAGCCTGCTCTGTCCTATAGGTACCACTGGTCTGACCACGTGCTACATGGATGAACTTCAACCCCTATTAGGGGGCAAAAATTAAAAACCTTAACCTAGAATTTTCTCAATGCTGGAAAAGTAGGTATTCCTATGAACAATTTGTTATGTTTATTTAGCTGATCATACATATTCCATCAAACAAATATAAAACCAGAGATAACTGAAAACAGCGCCATTAACAAAACTTAAAGCTCCAATTCCAGAGAAGAAACGAACAAAACCTGAACAATTTCCTCCGACAACTCAACACATCTAGGCAAATTATGATCTCTAGGCAGAATCCTTATATGAGTCTTTGTTTCCATCCTCATCTGCTCAATTATCTTCCCTCCTTTCCCCAACAAACACCCTACGTGCATCCTCGAAACCACCAGCCTAGTTACAACCCGATTAACCCCTCCCCTCATCCCATAATCATCCTCATCATCCATCCCATTCCCAAACCTAGCATTATATCCACCACCATCACTCTCCAAAATCCTATCATGTATCAAAAACAAAGCCTCCTGAGCCGGAGAAAATGACGGCATTCTACCATCAGGATCTCTCCTCCTCATATCGGATATCTCGATAATCCTTTCCTCATCACCCGGAACTAACTCACAGACATTGATCCAAGCCCCAGTGTGTTGCCTTATGGCTTTAATAATGCTCCCAGACTTGCCTATTACACCTCCTGCCTTAACATCAAGGCACAAAATCCGGTAATTCGTAGTCACCATAAGTGACGGATCCTGGACTTTGCGGCCAGGGACCGGGCGGCGGTAATGGTGGTTATTGTGACTGTTGTAGCGTGGTTTTGTTGTTCTAGCTAGGGTTTCAGATTCGTAGTCCTGTTCGTAGTAGTACCTTTTAGATCTAGATCTGTCCATATTTCCGTGTGCAAACTTCAAATCTGTGGGGAAATATAATGAATATAATCGTTCAATTTAAGAAATTCGTATACTCAAATCGTAAATCAAGGCATTGTAGAATCCCGAGTTTGTGCGTTAGGGTTTCGGTTGTGCTCCGAAATTTTGCAAATGTGAGCAAGTACTTCAAAACCCTAGAAGATGAAGAGAATGATTTTGAGGTGAGTTTGGGGTTTGAGCTCAATGTAATGTGTACCACTTCAGCTCGATGATTACTCTACTCTCTCTCTCTCTCTCTCTCTCTCTCTCTTGCTCTTTATAGGTAGAAGTTTTTTGGTTGGTCATGGGAGAATTTGCTTCTATAATCATGACCTTAACAAAGAGTAAACCGACGCCGTTTGGTCTTAGGGGTTTTCGCTTAAAATAACAAAACGCCAGCGTTTGGTTTCCGGGAGTTCGAGCTCTCTCAGGTGTTTGGTATTTCATTTTTGCCATCTCATAAATAAAGTACGGTGCTATTTTCACTCCAATATATATTTATGAGTTAATTATATATCTCTTCTTTTAAATTTATAATTTGTCCCACTTTTATCCATTAAGTATGAAACGACACTCATAAAACCCACAAGTATAACCCGTGTCCCACTCTGGTCTAAAATTGGACGGAAAATAATCATAATTAAAAAAAAAAAAAAAAAGGTTTCGCCGAGCCATTTTCACAAGACCATATCTCACTCGATTCACATTCAAATGATGCGATCCACATATGGTTGGAAAGCTCTTACAGCATAGATTACAAATACGCTAATAATACTCAATAATAAGCACCTTAAATGCCTCAAAATCGCTGCCAAAGTTAGTAAAAAATCACAATTTTTTAAAAGAAGTTTGACCGAGGCATTTTCACAAGGCCATATCTCACTCGATTCACATCCAAATGATGCGATCAACATATGGTTGGAAAGCTCTTACAGCATAGATTACAAATACGCTAATAATACTCAATAATAAGCACCCTAAATGCCTCGAAATCGCTGCCAAAGTTGGTAAAAAATCACAACTTTTTTAAAAAAGTTTGACTGAGCTATTTTCACAAGGTCATATCTCACTCGATTCACATCCAAATGATGAGATCCACATATGGTTGGAAAGCTTTTACAGCATAAATTAAAAATACACTAATAATATTCAATAATATCTCAAACTTTTTTTTTTAAATTGTATTTTTTACCAACTTTAGAAGCAATTTCGAGACATTTAAGGTTCTTATTATTGAATAATATTAGCGTATTTGTAATTTATGCTGTAAGAGATTTCCAACCATACTGGATCTCATCATTTGGATGTGAATCAAGTGAGATATGGCCATGTGAAAATGGCTCGGTCAATTTTTTTAAAAAAAATTATGATTTTTTACCAAATTTGGCAACGATTTCGAGGCATTTAGGATGCTTATTATTAAGTATTATTAGCGTATTTGTAATCTATGTTGTAAGAGCTTTCCAACCATATGTGGATCGCATCATTTGGATGTGAATCGAGTGAGATATGGCTTTGTGAATATGGCTCGGTCAAACTTTTTTTAAAAAATTGTGATTTTTTACCAACTTTGGCAGCGATTTTGAGGCATTTAAGGTGCTTATTATTGAGTATTATTAGCGTATTTGTAATATATGCTGTAAGAGCTTTCCAACCATATGTGGATCGCATCATTTGGATGTGAATTGAGTGAAGATATGGCTTTGTGAAAATGGCTCGGTCAAACTTTTTTTAAAAATTTGTGATTTTTTACCAACTTTGGACAGCTATTTTGAGGCACTTAGGGTGCTTATTATTGAGTATTATTAGCGTATTTGTAATCTATGCTATAAGAGCTTTCCAACCATATGTGGATCGCATCATTTGGATGTGAATCGAGTGAGATATGGCCTTATGAAAATGGCTTGGCGAAACCTTTTTTTTTTAATTCTAATTATTTTCCGTCCAAAATTGACGAAGCCGTCCAATTTTGACCAGAGTGGGATACGGGTTATACTTGTGGGTTTTATGAGTACCGTTTCATACTTAATGGACAAAGTGGGACAAACTGTAAACTTAAGGGGTGAGATATGTAATTAACTCTATATTTATTCTCACTATCACTTCTATCAATTCTTTTTTACTCATCAACACTTTCACTACTTTCTTTACCACTTCCATTTTAATATACATAGATTAATGATTAATTATATTTAATCATTAATCATTAATATTCCTCTTCATCTCCATCTTCTCTTCATCTCCCTCCTCTTCTTCTTCTTCTTCTTCTTCTTCTTCTTCTTCTCAACAATGGTTTTTAAAATTTTACATTCATTTAACCCTTAGTGCAATAAAAAAATAATAATAAATCATTAATTCTTCTTCTTCTCAACAATAGTTTTTAAATTTTTTCATCTATCTACTCTTTGGTCACTTACAATTGTGGCTTTCTCGTATCATATTTTAGCTCTCGGAACCTTACATCAGCCTTAAACAACCGAGTATTGAGAATAATTTTAGTTCCCTATGACCGAGGTTCATCCACTTCCTCGGTCCCTCACAACCGAAGTATTCTAAACTATATTTTCAGCTCTCGGGACCTTATATCGGTCTCTAACAACCGAGTATTTTGGATAATTTTAATTTTTTAGGATCGAAGTTTATCAAATTGTTCGGTCTCGTAGGACCGAAGTTAATCAAATTACACATTCGATCACTGAAAATCGAACAAGTGTGCTCCAATTTCGGTTTCCTGTAACTGAGGTAACCTATTCTGATGCTCTAATTCGTTTAGTTGATTCAATTTTTTTTTTTGATATTAACTAAAGAAAATAAACATTAAACATAATAAAAATAAACATATCTCTCATTCATTAGGTTTTTCTACCTTGATAATCCTTGATTCACTCTTCTTTACCATTCTCTACAACTTAAGTTTTTTTGTGTGACATCAATGGAAATTTTGTGTGTTTTTGTGAGTTACTTTGGAATTTTTGTTGGCTTTTGAAATGAATTGAATGAGATATTATGTGTTAATTAGATTTGAATTTTTGTTAATTATTAACCATTGAGTAAAAATCACAGAGAAGAAGAAGAAGAAGAAGAAGAAGAAGAAAAGGAAAAAAGAAAAGGAAGAAGAATAAGATGATGAATAGTAATTAATGTTAATGAGTGATTAGTTGGTTGAAAAGAATTAATTGGGTGGGGTGAAAATAGAAGTTTATAACTTTTTTTTAGTGGGAGTGGAAGTAAGTAGTTTTTGGGGTGGCAATAGCACCACCCTAAATAAATTATTATCTTAACGTGAGATTACAAGGCAACCAATCAACGCATCACTTATTATTTTTTTTATTTTACTTGTATTATTATTGCATACGTATCATGTATGTTTAAAAATTCAGTCAATTATATTTGGCTTGTAAAAGTTTTCAAATCTTACACTAATATGCATATATTAGGTATTAACTGTGGCAAACGGCACATCAACTTAAAAAAAAAATTAACATTTAAAAATTAGTTAAATTGAGGAAAAATTACTTAAATAGTATAAAACTTTTAACGCAACTTATTTAACTATCAAGTGCGCATAGGGGGATTTGCTAAAACCCAACTCGAAATATCAAATGATATATTGGACCAGATCAAATTGAGGTGTTTTTAATTGAAATTGAAAAACTTGAATTTGTCCCCATTTATGATATACTTAAATTTAAACCCATTTCTTCACATCATTAAGGTTAAATTGGATTAATTTGTCATCCCTAATCATTCACCAATATATACAAAAATAAATATTTAAAAAAATTAATGGTACCATTGATAGTAACATTGGTTTACAAAAGTAATATACTTTTTTTTAAAAATGAAAATAAAAATAAACTATTTAAATTTGTAAAAGGTTAAATAAAAATATATGTTTATAGAGATAGAATAAGTTGCAACTATATTTGAAAAAGATCAATTATGCAAAATGATCTAAATGTAAGTTATATAGAGAAATATGTTTAGTGAGAGAAAAAATGGGTTACAATAGCTTTTCTTATAAAAAATTTCCTTTTACACATAATGAATTTTATTTTATAAGCTATCGATAAGTAAATTTTAAATATGCGATTTTTAATAATTTTAACTTCCTAAATTTAAAGCTAATGTATTTTAAATTTTAAAAAAGGCTTATGAGAGAAAAAAGTGAGAGAGAAGAGTAGATTGGTGGAATAAGAGAGAAAATAATTGTTAACTTTATTGATTTGATATTTTGAAAACATATTTAATGGCCCAAAATTTATCTAATTTATTGTAATTTCTTTCCTAAATGATACATTGGATAAGTATATTGGATTAATGATTTTATTTTACAAAACACCAAGTTAAATAATTGATTTGATAATTTATTTTGTTTTATCATATTCAAAGTGATGTGACTATATAATCATATATTGCCTCCTAATTCAACAAGCCAAACATAGTTAAGGGATTAACAACGATAAAAAACAATAACGTTATAATGCCTGGATTTCAAGGAGATAGATATACAATTAACTTACGGACAGAAGCACAATGTATAATTTCGTTAATGATACATTGGTTTCAATAAGTATATTGTTGATTAATGATTTTACGTGGCTGTTTTACAATGGGCAACAATTTTAACCAAGTTAAATAAGTATACGTAATGTTCTGCGGGATAATTTATTTAGTGTTTTATCATATTCAAAGTTGCAATCTCTTGGTAAATATATTGCCATACTTCTTTTCCCCCATGCAATATAGGAAGGACTATATTACAAAATAAAGGAAAAAAAAATAAAACCTTTTTTAGCCCCAGAAACCAGGAAATAGACACATATATTGAGCCTCAGAAAAATAATCTATAATGCAAAATCAACAAAAATTTATAGATGAAAGCCGAAAAAATAAAATAAAATAAAAAACATAGATTAAGAAAAGTAAGGGATCACCATCAATTAATGCAATAATTATAATCGCCAAGAAAAGATGTGTTAAATTTAGGATTGTGACTCAAAAAATATGACAATTTTGTCGGTAACAATATTGATTGCAACGAACAATAATTATAGAAGGACTGGATGAGATTCAAAAAGGCTTAAATGTTTGACGTACGCGTGTGTTCCTCACTCGCCAACGAAAAGGTGTATTGTAATTAGCCGCTGTTAGTTGTATATTAGCAAAAAACGGTTGGGTTGGATTACAACAATTATACATTGGTGTTGACATTGAAAAAAATGAAACAACAGGGTTTAAATACAATGACCCCAAACTTTGGGGTTAAAATTGTCATGCCCATAGTAGCAACATCCACGTCAGCGCCAGCTCGGACAGCCACGTAGCGCCATGTAGCGCCGTTAGTTGTATATTAACAGAAGGTAACGGTTGGGTTGGATTGCAACAAATTAGAAACATTGGTGTTGACATTGTAAAAATTGAAACAACGAGGTTTAATTGCAATTTACCCCCTAACTTTGGGGTTAAATTTGTCGATTACCCGTCTCTGAATATCTCACGCCATATGTAAACTTAAATATACTTTTTATATAAATATGATACGTGAATGAATTAAGATAATCTTGAATGAATTGACATAACCTTAAAAGCGAGAAAAAGCACTAAATTTCTCAAAATTTTGAATTGTAACGTGCATACATGAGACCAACTCTTTTGCAACCTAAAATGCACCCCGAGTTTCAAAAGTAAAAATAATTTTGTACAATGTATTTAATTTTTGACACTTGGCCTAAATCAGTTTAGTGGTACAAATTTGGATTTATGTATTTTGAGGGGACCGAAAAGAAAGGTATACTTTGCAACCTACAAAGGAAGTGAGAAGATAAAGTGAACACAACAATGGCAGCCTCATCTCTCTCCTTGGCAGGCTTCTCGCTCTTACATTCCCATGTAGATATACTCTCCTATTTCTCAAAACCCTTGTTTACTAGCCAACAAAATTAGGGAAAAGGAAAAAAGGAATGATTTTGATAATACTGGACTTTTCTCTTATGAAAAACCCTTTCCTGTATCTGAAACTGCAAATTCCTTTTGATTTCCACAAATTATAAGCAATTAATATACCAAGACTTCTCTTTGGGTTTTAATTTTTTAGTCATTCATCACTATATGTGTCTATTTAATGCAGAGAACAGAGGTTAGAGATGAAAATCAATGGCGTTTGAACTTTGCTGCCAGGTCACAGGTTACAAATCTTGAATTACTTTTTTAGTTGGGTTTTTTTCCTCAAATTTTTGCTGATGTTATTGATTTATTGAAAATTTTAATCTGATTTTACTTAGGACAAATCAAATTCAAGAAATGAGCATCGTGGTGGTAGGCAAGTATGGAGGAGAAGAAAGTTGGTATGAAACCCTAATTTCTTTATCATGGATTGATATTTCCTGGTTTGAACTGGGTAGTGATATTTCTTGTTGATTGTTGGAACTATTCATTTATCATACACAAGTAAAAAGAGGGTTTTGGTCTTTATCACAAGACTTTGTTTGGGCTAATTTCCAACTTATAGATATTAGATGTTTTTTCAACTTTGCGATCAAACACACCTGGCGCTTACGGAGGGCTGAAATTACAAAAGTGGACTACTAGTCGTAATTAGTTCTAAATCATCCATATTCAAATTTTAAGCAACTAAGGTCATTTGTATAGGATCTATGTCCGAGAAGGCATATTTGACGTTGTTGAGAAAATTTCATGCATTCGATATATATGTAGTGGTAACCCATGCTAATGGCACTGTGATTATAATTTACTCAGTTTTATACATCTTTTCATCTTGGCCCTTAAAATGGTATCTTCCATCTTAGTCCTCCTATCTTTTATCCCTTGTACATTTTAAGGATTAAAAACCCTTCTTGTTTTACTATATAGATGACTACAATTTATTGTGATAGTGCAAAACCTTATCAGAAGGAAATAATATGGTACGTGGATTAAAGATTTTTCTCAAATTTATGATGTTGATAAAGATTACAAAGACTGGAGAACAGAGAAGAAATTTTGTAAGTGCATGTGTTGATTGAGGGAGATGGCTGGGGCGAGTTATTCAAGCAATGGTCATTTTATTAGAAGGGTACCTTCTGTAATTGGCCAATGGGCATATAATGGTTCCTAAAGATTACAATGCTTTTGGATGACTAAGCAACTATAACTAGAATGTACAAAAATGGAGAATTAGAAGAAAGGTATGGCGGTTGTTATTTTGCAGAGAGACAAATGGTGAAATTTATAGCCATTTAAGAAGTGCACTACGAGGCAATGAGATGATAGATATGCTTTTGGATGACTAAGCAACTATAATTAGAATGTTCAAAAATGGAGAATTAGAAGAAAGGTATGGCGGTGGTTATTTTGCAGAGAGACGAATGGTGAAATTTATAGCCATTTAAGTATTGCACTACGAGGCAATGAGATGATAGATATTGATTCTACCGAGAAACTTAGCGTTCTTCTGGTCATTTATTGGGTGGTATTGAAGAGCTTTTTAGTTCAGAAACAAATAGTTGCTAACAAATAGTGTGGTTTGGTCAAACCTAACATTTTCTTTCAATGCAATAAGGGGGTGTGTTGAATGGCAAAAGTAGCCTAAATGAATGGCTACAAAAAGGGCATGGGAGTAGAAAATGTATGGGCATAGTCTTTTTCTTTTCTTTTTTTAAATATATGTAGTGAAACTGCTGAATTAATATGATTTACTCAGTTAACCTTAAAGCGTAATGTTTAGGCAATGTTTGTATAAATGTGAAACATATTGGGTGGGTATTTTCTGTTTGCCTTATCCTATTGTTAGGAACTGATTCAGTTTCTTGATGCAATTAGTGAAAGAGAAAAAGGAGATAGTAATTTTGCTCTCAATCCTAGTAGTTGTATAAATCAGAAAGATTCACTTGTTTATTGATTTTGGCTGTTTTAAGTATGGCAATGGGATCACTGTATCCTTTATCTAAACTTAGATGTAATTTTCGGACTATGCCACTTATCCTTATTAAGCTATTTTACTTCAATTGCCAAAGTTGTTTTATCTTTTGCCAGAGCTAAGTCAGGCAAATGACATTGTACACTATGCATTATCGTTTGTACATTGCTTTGGCAGAACTTCTCTCCCAATACATACCCAACTTGTTACCCTTCTCAGATTCGGTGGCAAAATTCCTCATGACGTTTACTGGCATTAACCGGATTTTCTCATAACAAAAATTTTCTTTTATTTCCAGACAAAGAAAGATGACTTGTTGCGGTACAAATTAGGAAGGGTTCCGTTCCTCGAGGAGCAAGTGAGGATGATAAAGGATACCGGGAGACAATTGTCAGGGGATATAGAGAGACTATTGCTATTTGAGGAGAACAAGTTCGCTTTTGTGAACGAAGTAGCAGCCGAAGCCAAGCAGTATGTTGATAACAACCGAGACGAGTATGGAGCAAAGAAAGCCATATTTCATGTTCTAAGCAATCGTATGAACGAGGCGGGTTATTCTCGGCCAGAGGCGTACATGGAACCCGACCCCTACAAGCCTGGCCCCGGATATATGAGAGACGAACTTATAGTGTGAGAATTAATCATTTTGATGGGTGGAAATTGTTGCTTCAATGACTTTTGCAGTATTTTGACAGTGAGAGCAACTTTGTAATGTAATTGTTTTTTGTGTTATGTTGAAGTATTCAAACTGGATGTAAAAGATTTACATACGCGAGCCTGAGTATTTCTCTTCCATGTCTATGCACACAGATTTTTTGAATTACCATTTTCCAAGCCAGTTTTCAGAACAAGTTTTCCTAGAACTATCAATGGGCTGAAATTTGAAGAAAAAGTTATTCTGAAAACTTTAGTAATAAAACTATTCACTCCATCTCTTTTAGAAAGTCTCGGATTATTATTCCTATGTTCTTTTCGAGGAATATTATGAAAGTTAGATGAACCCTAATGGGCTGTTGTTCTTTTCCTCTTTTTAGTTTTTTCTTCGTTTGAACAAAGGAAAGTTGACACTAACATAATGGGAAGGGGAAATTAAGAAGCACGGCTACAGGTGGCGTGCACATTCCAATCACTTGACTGGATAGCAATGGTGGAGGCTTGAAAATATTCAAGAAGTGTTTCATTTTTGAATGACGTTATACAATGCAGCTCTTTTTATTAGCTTATAATACGTTAATTAGTTTTCTATCTTACCTAAGAGTTGCTCAATGAATTTGGATGATTGGAATCGCGGGGTTTAGTTTTGGAAGATCAAATGCTGTCAATACGGAGATACGTTAAAGTTGGTGCTGTAGTCACAGCTGCTGTTGTAGTCACACCATTCAACCGATCCTCTTACTCGGTTACATCTCGCAGGCCCTCGTGGGTCTTCCTCTACTCTGGTCCATTAAGCTTATTGGCCGCTGATTTTATCAGTCCTCTTTCTCTGTATTATTAGTTCATGTGTATCATACAAATTTGAAAGCATTAGAGGGAACAGAAGATATACCGCTCGATCTACCAGAATCTTGTTTGTATTTAATTTGTTGTAGGTCCGAGAATCAAGCAGGCTTGAGCTCCTTCATCTCACGAAGAACATAACGTCTTTCATGGAAACTGCGACTTGTGTCATTGATCGGCCTATTATATTATATTATATGGCTGTACGTGATATTTGTGGTGGGGGTCTATTTAAAAGCTCGAAGCTAGCGTCCTAGATCACGTCCCTAATAGCTGAGGGATGGTGCATTTTTGTCTTTCACTATGAGTTCCTAGCAAAGGAGAAATTTAGGCTACGTTTGACGCGTTGTATAACAAGATGGAATAGAATAATTTTATCTTAACACATGTTTGATATTCGTTGGGATTGAATATCGAAACGGATTATTTATTCTACTAAAACTTCTTGTCTCACCGAAAAAAGGATTAATGAATCCCACCTAAGAGGTGGAATTGTTTTATCTTGTCTGGATATAATTAAAACTTCTTTTGGTTTATTTGAAAAATAATTGAATTTCTTGGAAGGGAAAATGTTGCTTGGGAGAAAAAATGGTTTGTTGGACAATTAAGACAATCAAATACCACTAAAGCGGGAAAATATGAGATCTTGAACTTTTTTTCGCAGAAATATAAGCGTAATCAAATACACCCCAATATTTGTTCAGCTGCAAAAGATCATTTCAAACTGAGGCTGCTTCATGATGACTCCAAAATTAAAATTATTATGAAGTAGTCATGATACTTTCAGAAGAAGAAAATCGCTTCACCTACACGGGTCAGTAAAAGGACCGCATAAGAACCACAGGACAATACAACATCCAAGGACTACGCAAAAAGAAAAATCAGTTCACATTTCGAACAGCAAATTCAGAATCAATGTTTCTCATAATCACACAAGATGTCATATTTGCAAGAGAAAGACACCAAAAAAATAAAAAATTGCATTCTTACTGTAATTTTGCCATAGGTGCACCGATGAGCCTTAGGCCTGAGCTCAGGCAGGCAGCCAACATGTCCGAAAGAGCCACCAACCATTTGTCCCAACTTCGTGAGGTAAGCTCAAAACTCCAGTTGGCCACAAATTTAGAAGAACCATCAACCACCTAGCTAACCATTCCACTCATCCATTACGGTCCTTCCCCCTAGATTAAATTTTTAAAAGAACAAATGGAATAATGTATTACCTATTTAGCTAAATTTTGTTCTTCTATAGTTATATAGATGGGCCACATAAATAAAGACTTAAAGTTCAAGTAGTGCAATTATTCAGTTTTACACCAGTACAAAAGTATAAAGAGAAAAAGAATAAGTTGCAGGTAACAAATACAGGTTTCATTAGCAAAAGTTCAAAATTACAAGATCAAACTTGCTCTTACTGCTATGTATCACTAACAATTGGGCGCAGATAGTCTTCCAAATTCATCCAAAAAGGAAAACATCAAAAAGTATTCAAGAGCCAAATTTGCCTACAGAACCAGTAATAAGTAAACACAGTTTTTAACACAGATTGCTTAATAATACAAAGCGCGAGCGAAGATTACGAAAAAAAAAAAAAGAAGAGAGACGGGCATCAATCTCCGCTGGCACAGCCTCCACAGCCGCAATGGACACACTCAATAACCTTCTCCTCCCTCAGATGTTTGGGCACTCGGCACACGCAAGTGGTCTGGAAGTTGTGATCTCGTGGTTGCATGCATCTCAAGCAACAAAGGCGCTCGTAACCAGGCTGTAATTGGAAAACAAAACCACCAAAAATTAGAATATAAATACTGTTTGCATATGAGAGAGTGAGAGCTCAAACTTATCATCTTTGGGACATGTGAAACAACCTTCAAATTCATCAAGTTACTAGGCCTGGCAATTTGCGGGGTTGTGTTTTTACTTGTGTCAAGATTAGGTCAAACCACACCCGATTCAGTATAGTAGAATAATCAGTATTGTGTTACTCAGCTTTGTGTCCTGTACTTGGTCGCGTATCTGTTTATGACCCGAATTCATTAAGGCACACCTGCTAACTTTATGTAGTGTTTGTGACAGTTAGCAGGTGGGGTTGAAAGTTGCCAGCTCTAGTTACAACGAGATAGGGTTAAAGGGTAGATCCCAATTTGTTAACCTTGTCATTAATGTTGGGTTAACTACTTCTAACATATCTAGCATGTTCAAATATTTTATGAGATTCTGAAGAATTCTCAACTCTAGCGGGATGTGAAGATTTCTATTAGCAATTACATTATGTTTGGGGTTTTAGAGGCAAAAAGAAGAGAATAGTGATTTTCTTTCATTTGTTTCGAAGTTGAGAAGATAAAAGAAGTAAACTTTCATCCATCCTGGTCACATAGTTGAGGAGGGCAAGTTTTTTCCCCTTTTTGTAAAGAACGCTAAGTTTAATTGGCTTACATGGGAAAGAACGGAATTACTTTGAACGGCTTTACATGGATTTTTCAGATAAATCATAAATCAAAAGTTGAGGGAGAGGGAGAGGCGTGTTCTAAATTCTTTTAGAAAGTGGAAAATTTAGCGCAAAACAAGTTGTACATGTACTATGGAAATTGATTCCTTGGAAAATTAGTGCAATCAAACACCAAAAAGATAACAATATGTGAATTATAGGAGATTTACCATGGAAAAATAATTGTAATAACATAGATAGTTGAGATATGATTGTATTTAAAAAAACTATTATATTCATTCCATGGGTAAAATGTCGATAAAAAAATCATTAATCTAAGTTTTCTCGTGTCTCCCTTATTTTCAATTTGGACACACTCATTTTTCTCCTCACTAAACTCCCAAACTAGAGAGATATTAGTTCCTCCTGTTTTCTCCCCATTTTTGAACTCCCACACATAGTTTCAATGCCATTATCCCATGTACCAAACAGAAAAACAGACGCATGAGAAAGTGCAATGGAGAAACACTAAGCAGTAAAAATTTCCTCAAGAAGAAGAGTAATACAAACCTTCTTCCACTTAGCAATTAGATTACGGTCAGCGTAGCCTTGGTCCAAACAGAATTCATACAATTCCTTGGATATTTCCTTCCTCCGATAGTAAAGGTCATATACATAGCGACTCTTCTGATGTGCTATCTTGAAGATCGGCCACAATGTCTCGCATTTTCTTTTCCCATCATGTGTATCATTCTCAGCTGTTCAAAATATTAAATATATATATACCAGTCACTAGGTTGGAGAGAGTGAGAGAGATGTATAAGAAGGAAGAGATCAAAACCTTCTCTCATGCTTGCTTGTAATTCGCGAAGAGTAGGCTCAATCAGTTCCCAACCCTCTGGGATTTTGACGCGATTTGTCTTCACCTTCGGCATTATTTTCCAACTGCAATTTAAGTGAAATAGAAACAAAATGAAGGGCAAAATTAAGGATTGAATTTCACTGATCATTATTCATCTGACCACCCTTACTGTTGAAGTTTATCTTAGGGAATGTTTTGTTGCACTTCTTTCCCTTGAATATACTCAACGTTCCATATTTTCTATCATTACTAGTATTTTGATTGCAATAATTTTTCAAGAAATCAATTACCATGGTAGTTTATATACATGTGCCCACTCCAAGAGAAAAATCCATGAGACCCCTATCTTTCACATGGCAAATAGTACTCTTGTTTGTATTAACTTGAAAGAAAGATCCATGGCCCCCTCATGCATGAGACCAAGTGTAGTAGTAATAGTAATAATAATAAAGTACATACTAAGCAATGAACGGACGTTTGGTAATATATTAATATATGAAACTGGAGAAAATTATCTAATTTATAACACCGCGTACGATGTCACAACTAATCAGCCAAAATAAACATACACAAGTAGCATTCCAAGAATACAGAGAAAGAGAACAAAAAAAAATAGCATACAAACCTCAGCCAAGAACTTAAAAAAATAGAAGAAGATCACAGCAGAATCTACTTGAATATCTGAGAACATGAGCCAGTCACCAATACTAAGATTTCCGCATTTTGTCCTAACTTAATCATCAGCTCAAACAACAGAAGCACTTGGTAAAAGCATAGACATGAACAATATATGTTTGTGTGTGCATACATGACGGCTGTGGACTTTTAAAATTAGGGGAATCTCATTGTTAAGCATAATTATATTCACCGTCGTTCCTCTCCCACCCAAAAGATTCAGTTTGTTTTCCGGAGAGATGAGATGTTTTAACACTAATGAACATAAGAAATTAGGGCAAAAATTTTGGAGCACATATATAAATTACAAACACACACAGGAATAGAGTGTGAATCGTGGACAAATGAAAGAAAATTAGGTCAAACCTAACCTGGTGTACGGGAAAGCGACGGTTGAGGTAGGGACCGGCGGTGTCGCCGTGTCGGAGGAGAGAGAGCGGGAGAAAAGCAAGGAGCGGATGAATAAAGCAGCCGGCGTTTGAGAAGAAACAAAAGGATCGGTTTTTTGACAGATCGATTTCTGTCTGTCGGTCTGAGTGAACCTCCTCTCCTCGTATCCTTTTCTTTTACATTTTTTCTTTTATTTTTAAATACAACGGAGGATTAGAATAGTGCGACCGTAATGATGTGAGACATGATACATTAAAAATTTGTAACATAAAAATTAGGATAAAAAACAATAAACCCCCTTAAATTATTATTTTTTTTGCATTAAACTCTTCCATCTTCTAAAAGTAACACTAAACCTCCATCAATTATTATATTTTATCACTTAACCCTCAAAATTACATAAATGACCTTGTAAATAAATGACCTTTTATAAATTAGGGGGTAAAGTGTTAAGTTGTGATAGTTTAGAGGGGTTTAGTGCCAAAAAGTGATAATTTGAGGGGGTTTAGTGTTTTTTACCAAACTTTGTACAAGGGTATTTATGTAATTTTGAAGGTTAAGTGATAACATATAATAATTGAGGGGAGTTTAGTGTCACTTTTAGAAGATGGGGGGGTTTAGTGCAAAAAAGTGATAGTTTGAGGGGATTTAGTGTTTTTTACCCTAAAAATTATAAATAATAGTATTAAAATTGTGTTTGATCCAATCTTGGATTAGAATTTTGAAAAAGATATATGATAAACTAATGTAATTTTTTAGAATAAACGAATATTTAATACTTTTTGTCCAATTTTTACATTAAAAAATATTTGAATTGATTTTTTTATTAGAAATATTGTAACATTTTGATATATTCAAAACAAATTTAAAGCGTAAATAGTTGTGCCATTATTTTGAAAAATCTTTATTTTGCATTAGAAATATTTGAGTAACGTAATTTTTATTTTAATTTATGAATTTTAAATAAATTTTTCATTATTTTTAAATATATAGAATTATACATAACACGTGATAAATTATTAGTCAACAAATTAACTTAATCAATTTAATTATTTAAAAAGTAAATAAAAAAACAAATTAAAAAGAACCTAGATATACACATACGTGTTTCTATTTTTTGTCTTAGGGGGCGGTATTATTTTATCCGATACTTCAAGATAAGGAGGTAAGTGGGATAATATTATCTAGTATAATATTATGTTCAGCCGATATACCAAACGTAGAATAAGATAAATATATTATATCCTTCCTAGTACCAAATATCAGATAGAATAAACTTATCTTATCTGCTCCAACACTAGACATTGAAAATAATAAATTGTCATATCTTGCTTTTTCTCTTGCGTGCCAAACATGCTCAAAAGATATAACTAGCTAGTAAGAATGGAGTTTTGACGACTAAAAATACAAGTTTCTTCTTTTTTTCTTTTCTTTCTTTTTTATTTTTGTGTATTGACAAGTGGTGTAAGGCTACTATTGGGACAATCTAGAGTCAACTTGGAGCTCCCAAGGTCGATTCTCGGCATTGTCAAAATAATGCTTCACCAGATGTAGCCACGCATTGCGAGCGGAGATTAGTCGAGATGACCGAAAGCTGACCTAGACACCTCGTGGGGAACCAAAAAAATAGACAATTTAAATCTTAAAGTTAGTTCTACATAAGAGGAGTTATCATATTTAAAAAAATATGGGTGATTTAGACTTTTGGTGCCGTTTATTCTTACATATCAGAGTTAGGTGCCAAAGTTTTGCATAATAGGTATTTGGATGCTATTTTGGACGTAATCCGTTAGTCAACGTGGTCAACCGTTAGCTCGGTGATTTTTTTTACCCAATTTACCCATTTTACCCCTATAAAAAGACAAAATATATTGATCTTACTTAGGGGTAAAATGGTCAAAAATTAACGAAACTAACAGTTGACCACGTTGAATAACGAATTCCGTCCAAAATGGCATTCAAACACTTATTATGCAAAACTTTGGCACCCAACATCTAATAAGCAAGAACAAACGGCACTCAAAGTCTAAATCACCCAAAAAAAAAAAAGGAGGATAGTTTTCCCACCCCACGCTCAGATTAGACCACAAAAGCCCCGATTCCCTTTTTCCTCTCCTCGTGACCGACGGCCATATTATCATTGTAACATTTGTATCAAAAAAAATAAAAATAAAAATTAGTCTTAGAAGTTTTCCTTCTTCTTTTAACGTGGGGTCCAGTTGAGAATAATATATTTTTTGGAATAATTCAATAATTCATCAATTTGGCTACAAGCAACGCCAACCATTCTCCAAATTTCTTCATAAATTTAAATTCGGAGAAAAAATATTTTAAAATTTTGCTCCAATTCTCTCATATCTTCTCATCATATTCGAGTGATGAATCTAGCATAGGAGAAGGTGATTTCCACTTCACACATGTTACTTGAGTCAGCAACAATAACAAAAAGTTGATAATTACATCCATAAGCAACCGTCTCCCATTTATTAGAAAGGGAATAATAAGTCTGCAATCGACTACAAAACTAGTGTAAGTTTAGATTTAATTAATCAATGACTAGTAAAAATATTTCAAATTAATTTGAAAAAGATGAAATATATAATTAAATTATATGAAAAAAAAAATTATACAACATATCACCAAATCGACCATCTCAATTTCTAACTTCTTAAAAAAAAAGATAAGTTATTTCTCAATAATAATTTTTTTTGTAAAATTAACATAATAAAAAAAATACAGGCATTTTAACTCTTATATCAGCTTTTTCCATCCTCACTTTTTTAATCCAAAAATCAGATCTTAACAAAATATTATAAGTGTTCATTAGATTAAAAAAAACAACACCACAAAATATGATTAAAATATTACAAAAATTATAAGATCGTTTGATAATATATTTTACTATTTTTTGTTGATTTTTTCATGAAATCCAATCTTTTAAAATGGGGAAAAAAGATTTAACAAAAAAGTAAAAAAGACGAATAACATTTCACAAATTCATTAATTTTTGTTTTACTTTTTTTTTTCCCTTGTAAGAAGTGCTTGTAATTTCTATGTTATTAGTTATAAAAGAAATGAGAAAAATCAATTTACAAAATATCTCAACTCTTTTTCCTTTCCAGTATGGAAATCTGAAAATCTAATCCGTTAAAAGCAGTTAGAGGTCTACCTTCGCTCTCTCTTATCCTCCGCATAAAACACCCCCTCTAATTTTTTTTTTTTAAAAAAAAATAATCTCTCTCTCTCTCTCTCCAACCCATCAATGGCCTTATCAAGCCCTCAATTGCAAAGATTTATATTAAACAAGATAGATTGCAACTTGGGTTACAACAAGACCACCAAGAAGAACATAATTCTTAATGGAAGAGGGGGCCGCTGTTGCTCTGCTATTGCAATCGATTCGCCGGCTTCGTTCACCGGTTTTGCAGGAGTTAGATGGGGATCCACTAAAGTACAGGGCGCCCGGGAAGAGATGGAGGATGATCTTGTTATTGTTGAGTCTGATGATCTTGATGGCTTCACCTTTGCTGCGGTTTTTGATGGACATGCTGGGTTTTCCTCTGTTAATTTTCTCAGGTTTGTCATCTTCATTTTGTCTAGTAGCCTTTTTCTTTCTACCCCTATCCTATTAATTAGTTATGAATATTTCAATGTTACAAATATTCACCGGCACAAAATTATGTTAAAAAATTAAAGTGGCATTCAATAAAAAAATTGAATGCCCTTATTATTTTATTTTGATCGCATGATTTTAGATAAAAAAAAATTATATAATTTAAACTTTTCAACCAGGCTAACTTATTTTATTATGAAAATTACAAAACACAATTACTTCACTAAATGCAAAAATTTATAAAATTAAACTTGTACGCTACAAAAATGGAAAAAAGAAGAGAGATCCTACAGAAAAGAAACACCTTTCGGCAAATGAATTTCTATTCGGGAAGAATAATTCAGAAAGAATAGAATACCTAATTTGTGATCCATGTAGAAAAAAAGAAAGGAGCTCTCCTAGCAAGGATCGCAGTCGTAGACCATAGCTCTCTTTATGTGAGTGTGTGTGTGTGTGTGTGAGAGAGAGAGAAGAAATGTGGAAGGGTTGGTTGTATTTGTTAACCTATATGATTTATATGATGCATTGATGCTGCGTAATTTTGATAAAAGAGAAAAATGGATATTTTAAGTTTGCTACTTAAAATTTTGAAAGAAAATTTTAAGTTTTAAGTGGTAAAAATTAAGAGGCCACTTAATTTTTTAAGTTACTAAACAACTTTTAAAACAACTTCAATCTCAAAATCTTAAATTTTTTAATTTAAGTGGCATTTTAAATGGTAAGTGAACGACCCTAAGTATATCCCCTAAGCATAAGTAACAACAATTATTTTATATGTATAGTCATAATATAAGATAAATATTGATTACGACAAGAAAAGTCTCTTTCAGTGGTGAAATGTTTAGAAGCAAAGGTTATATCCCCGCTATGAGTCACGTTTTAGCGGTGAAATTTTAGGAGTAGACAAATTCATCACTAAAAAGGATGGATTATGTTATAAAACAGTAGCAATTTTACCGCTGAAAGTATGGTGGATTATGTTATAAAACAGTAGCAATTTTGTCACTGAAAGTATGGTTGTGGAAGGTGAATCTTTAATGGTGATTTGGGAACAGAAAAAAATTGCCGCTTAAATGGTGAAATTCACCTTAAAAACCCTATTTTCCTGTACTTCGCCCCCACAAAGCTCAAATCCTGGCTCCTTCCTTGTTCTTGCTTCTTTGCTAATGTTCTAATTTGGTATATAGAAGACGTGATTAAACTTGGGGAACCCTGCTGATAACTAGCTCAATTTATGTGTTTATGTTAATGACTGTAAATCTTGCACCATTTCACTTGTTTGTTTGCTAGTGTTCAAATATTGTATTCTTTTAACTACTCTTGGGTGAGGGTTGAAGAATCATATTACATGTTTATGGGCTGTACTGTGATTGAGTTTATGTTGTGTTTTGTTTGTAAGCATTCAAGTTCTGTTTGGTTCGAGTTTTTGAAAAATTTTACTCGAGTTCTTTAGAACTGTTTATCAATTTGATTTGTGTTTGGTACACTATTTTTTAAAAATTAGCGTATGTTTGGATTTCCCCTAGAAAAATCTAGCTAGCTCAATTTGATATAGAGCTATGCATGTCACTGATTTCATTTGATTCTAAATTTCAATCCCAAGGTTGAATTTCCTTTTCTGCAGTTTGATCACCAATCAATCCCGTCTCTTAACACATTTAGGCTTGATGTTATGGTATTGAATATGTCTAAGAGATGCAACTGAATTTAGTAAAAATCTCAGTAACTAAGGCTTTCTGTCGCTCTTCCTGCGTGGGATGTGGAAGTGTACTGTATTAAAAAAAAACCCAAATCAATGATAAAGTAATGATATTTTTATTAGTAATTAGTAGCCACTTAAACTTATGTAAATAAGCTCCTTCCTTCACCAAGATGTTTTAAGAAATTTAAGAATTGAATTTCCAAGATACAACTGAAGTTCTGAACCATTTGGATGTTCTCAATACAGATTACTCACCACTGGATTAGTGGCGAAGCCACTTGCATTGCATGCCCACCTTAACTTTCAAATTATGTCAATGCTTACTAGTGGTATTGTGCAAAAAATTATTGGATAGGAAATAATATGACATTTTGCCACCTTATTTTCTAAAAAAAACTACACTACCCCCCTTATTTTAGGTTATCAGCAATGGCTAGGCGTAAATACTCTATTTTGGTACTTAGCACTTCAAAATTGACATTTTTTTTGTAATCTTCGACTAAAGCTTCATTTTCTTGAAATACCAAATTATCATGGAGAATTACATATTTTATAAAAAAAAATTGCCCCACTTACTATTAACTCCCGGCTCTGCCACTGACTGGATGAGGATAATGCTCTTGCGAATTGAGATTATGGTAAATGAATCTAAATAAAATAAGAAGAGATTTTCGCTAAAGTCTCTCCCTTTCTGGTATTAATATGAAATTATTGTTTTCTTTTGTTAGCCTGTATTGAGAATTACAGCACCTCCTCTCTCTCTAAAATATTTCTAGAAGGTTCTAGAGATCTCACTCTAGAAGTTTCTACAGAAAGTGGCATAATTTTATACGTTGACCACAGGGACGAGCTATACAAAGAATGTATTTTAGCTTTACAAGGCGGGCTGCTATCAAGTGGAAAGGATTTCGTCATCAAAAAAGCATTGCAAGAGGCTTTTGAAAATACTGATGCAAAACTCTTGAATTGGTGAGTGATTCATGCTTTTCACTGACAAATTATGTATGTCTTGGTTGAATATGGACATGCTATATGTATATTGTCCTAAATATGATTTTATATATTCTGTATTATTGCATTGAAGGTTTAGATGCTGTTTCATTTTGTAAAGGCTTGAGATGAACGGGAAGGAAGACGAATCTGGTTCAACCGCTACTGCTATGTTCATTGGAAAAGATATGATGCTCATCTCGCATGTTGGTGACTCTTGCGCGGTATTTAGTCAATCTTTCAATTTTGATATTTCATTAGCAAAACAGTTCCGCAAGATTGAAAAAGTTGGAAGATGGTTGAAAACAACAGTTAAGTTTTATGAAAAGTTAGAAAAAGAGGTCAGTGATTTGGTGAGATGTCCTCCATCTTTGCCTTTTTCATGCATTTTTTTCTTAACCCATTGCCCAAAGAATTGAATTCCGAGAAAAAAACCCGAATATGTATAGTTAATCTCACAAATCACCAATCTCTTTTTCCAAACATCCCACAAAAATTAGTAGAGTTGACAAACATTTTCCAACTTTTAATCAAATGCACCCAACAAGAAGCTTTATTTTCTTCAATCGAATAGAACATTGCCCTTGGGGATCAACTGATTTCTTTTTTGCTTTTTACCACCTTGTTGATGCAGGCTCTCTCGAGATTGGGAAAAACAGAAGTTTTGACCAGTTCCCATCGACCCTATGGAAGCAACAAGGTTTCTCTTCAAGAAATCAAACGAATCAAAGAAGCAGGTGGATGGGTGTGTTTTTCTTTTCAGAATTCCCATCTAGTATATGTTCTTTCTGATTGAGAATCAGAAGTTTCACACCTTTATAAAAAAGATATATACTTTTCTCCAAAAAAATTGGTGGAATGAACCATCACATTTGAAAATTCTTCATATGTAAAACTCTAATAGGAACAACATAGTGATACATTTTGTAATTTTGTATCTGCAGGTATATGTCAACCCATTGAAAAATATTTGTTTCCCAAACCTTTCCATTATCAAGAATAAATTACCTATTTGGCCCTCAAGCTATTGTTGAAAGTTCTTTTTAGCCCTTTTGCCGATAGATAAACTGAAGGAGACTAACAGAAGGGCTAAATTGAAACAATTTAATAGTTTAAGGAGCATTTTCTTTGAAGGGCAATTTTCGCCAATAGTTGAACAGCCAAATAGGTAATTTACTCATTCTTTCTTTTCTTTTCCTTTTTTTGCAAAGGATGAACCACTGTAATTCTGGTTCAGAGCACTGGATTTTATTATGGAGGCACTCCTCTTTTAGTGCACAACTGATACTAAAATTACTCTTAAATTTGAAAATATTTGAATCAATTTAACTGGTGTTTCTACTTTAGGTTAAACTTTATGTACCGCGGTTACAATGAACAACCTCAGTTTATTGTAATCCTGGGGATAAACAACAATCTCTTTGTTTCGATATTTTAATTTGCATTGGTTGATCATGATTTTTTTGTCTTTTGTATAGATTGTCAATGGAAGAATTTGTGGAGACATCTCTGTATCCCGTGCTTTTGGTGACATGCGGTTTAAGACAAAGAAAAATGAGTATGGTCTCTCTTCTTTCCTTATAAACAGTCAACATTCACGAATGTACTCCCTGTGTCTCAAACTGATAGTCCGACTTTGACTTGATACTTTTTAAGGAAACACTAATTTCAACCTATTCAATGGCCAAGAATACAACTTATAGTGAGATTTGGTACATTGATTATGTCCCAAAAATGAAGTGGTACTATCAAGTTGTGACATCCAAAAAAAGGGAAGTGGGACTATCAAATTGAGACGCTGGAGTATAACTTTTCATCAGAAACACATCAATGTAAGCCCTACTACTGTATTCATTATCTAATGATCTTCGGTTTTTTCACATGTGAAAAGGATGCTGGAGAAGGGAGTTGAGGAAGGGAGATTTTCTCAAAAATTTGTTTCTCGGTAAACTCTCTCATATTTTTCTAGTAATTTTCTCCAACCCTTGTTGTGCTATTCTAAATTGAAGTTATGCT
Organism: Lonicera japonica; assembly: GCA_021464415.1. NCBI lineage: Eukaryota > Viridiplantae > Streptophyta > Magnoliopsida > Dipsacales > Caprifoliaceae > Lonicera > Lonicera japonica. The sequence continues at coordinate 66,144,997 of CM038465.1, read as the reverse complement.
ATTCTAAATTGAAGTTATGCTGGTCAATTTATTTCATGTATAACCTTTATTGAACTGACCTCACTTCAAATGGATTGTGCTTTTCTACAACATTTTATGGATTAAATGCCTTGTGCTGATTTTTGTAATACCACCACATGTAAACACACAACATTTGTTGATGAAAAGATGGAATGGTTATCATGTTTCAAAATGATATATAACTAAGGGTGCTTTTGATTGCAAAGGGTGGAAAAGAGTATAGTTTCACTAGAACTGGTTTCCACGCAATCGATTCCCTTGAATGTGTTTGTTTGCGTTATTTTCCAGGTAGAAAATACAACGTAATACTTGCCACCCCTAAAACAGCTCCCCAAAGCATTCATGTTCTTGTTTTTCTAGGAAAACAATGGGTTTGATTGCCATCCTATGCAATTTTTTCATGGAAAAGTTAGCCTATAAAACACCACAAAAGGTGGAAAAGATATGGTTTGCCACCATTTTCGATGAAAATAGCGCCTATGCAATTTGTACTGCTGGGTTGCTTAAATTTGACAAAAAAAATATTTATTTTTCCTTTGCCAGGATACAATTTAATGGCGACTTGGTTACTGCAACCCCTGATGTTTATCAAGTAGCATTGGGACCAGATGCTGAATTTGTATTGTTAGCATCTGATGGCCTTTGGGATTACATGAAGAGGTCTGTTCTCACTATTTTTAATTTTTCCCATGACATATTCTTTGTAAATTTGATTACATCATTAGCATTGCGAAAAATTGGGGTTGTGCTATTCCCAAAGTGGTATTAACTTTGCTAAATCAAGTGATGCATCAAGCGAATTTACACTATGTTTTAAAGGAAGTACATTATTAGACCATTTTGATTGATACCTCAACCATGGTAAGATAATCTCAATCATCTCCAATTTTCTGATTTCAGTAAAGATGCAGTCAATTTTGTTAGGAATCAACTCCGAAAACATGGTGATGTTCAGATGGCTTGTGAAGCACTTGCACAAGCAACTCTGGTAATATATTGTACAAATGGGTTTTTTCTCCTCTTTATGTTGATATTCTTGTAACTATTTTGTTCTATTAACTTCTAATTTCATATGTATATATATATATTACAGGATCGGCGCTCCCAAGATAATATTACCATTGTCATTGCTGATTTAGGGTATGCACTTTGCTTTTTTGGAAGGAATATAATGCCACTAATTCGTAATTAACTATGACGAGTTGATGACTGACACAGTTTTCGTTTTTTTCAGGAAAAGCTTATAATGTCACTTAACTTCCTTTTTATTTACTTTAAAAAAAATCCTTTTCTCAAATTACATATATGTGAGTCATACATGAATCGCATTTGCAAGTTAACCTAGTATATATATACTTGTACACAGGGGCGTCTCCACGTAGGTACGAGGGAGTGCGGCCGCACTCCCGAGATTCGGCAAATTATTTAAAAAAAAAAAAAAAAAGATAGGGACTTGTGTAATTGTGTAATACAGCTCTCCTTTCTTTATCTCCCTTCTTTTGCTATTCTCTGCTGTCTATGATATATATTATGATGTAAAATTAGTTGGACTTTGATTTTAGGGCTTAATTTTGTAGGGTAGATTTTAGGATATATTATATATGATCTCAATATATGTGTAATTGTGTAAAATTAGTTGGAGCTTGATTTTAGGGCTTAATTTTGTAGGGTTGATTTTAGGCTTAATTTTGTAGGGTTGAATTTTTGGCTTAATTTTATAGGGCTTAATCTTATTGGAGCTTGATTTTAGGGCTTAATTTTGTAGGGTTGATTTTAGGGCTTAATTTTTTAAGGTTGAATTTAGGGATTAATTTGAGTTCATTCAAATTGCGGCGCACCCCCGGATAGAAATTCCTGGCTACGCCACTGCTTGTACACATACGTGCCTTACACCCCCACCCTCTCCCCTTTGTTCTCTGTTAGGAGCGTTGAGGTGAAACAATGTTCTGAAGCCCCCAACATAATTCTCCATCTTCAGCCTTTTTCCCTCGTTTTCCTTGATTAATAAGTGAATCACACCTTTTGTTATTTTAAAACTTTTCTGATTGCCCTTTTTTTGATTTGTCAACAGGAGGACAAAATGGCAGAATTTGCCTGTGCAGCAACAAAATTTTGTGTATGAATTGGGGCAAGCCTTTGCTACAATTGGTGTTGTTACAGTTGGGATATGGATGTCATCTCTGCTTTCTTTCTGAGTTTCAAGCTTTCTTCTATGTTTGTATATATACGCACATCATAACAAATCAACTACTTGGTTTTTTACACCCACCCGTTTCTTCTATATTGCGTAAATGTGCATTCCTCACATCCTAATGCTATTCGTAGTTGTACTTTAGAACAAATTTATATATCTTTCCCTTTTTCCTGTATCCAAGCCAGCCGTTTATTTGATACAAAATGATATATAATCATATAAAATACGGTGTTCAAGCTTGGGGAAGAGGTGGGACCGAGAGTTAGGCTTTTCAACTACTCTAGCACATGGATCTAAGGGTGCGTTTGATTGCAAGCATGGAATTTACATGGAAAGAAAATAAGTTCCAGGTAATTGAATTGCCTAGAATTGAGTTGCATGGAAAATGTAATTAAATGTGTTTGATTGCCTTAATTTTCTACCCGAAAAATATTGGTTGTATTGTGGCATTTTTAATGTAGAAAAAATTATGGGTATTTTTTTTTACATAATTTTATAGTCATGATGGATCTTGTTTAATTGATCTTGATGAGTAGATTTTAAATATAAAATTTTTATTAAATTTTGAATTTTGTAGTTTAAGTTATAGCATTTTTAGTGTAGAAAATGGGTAAAATGTTGTCTCAAAAATCGTGCAATTGCTTGGAAAATAAAAACTAGCCCCTCCCAAAGAAAATATTTTCCTTGTTTACAAGGAAAATGTAAGTGTGTGAGCCAAAAGTGGCAATTGAATTGCCTGGAAAAAAAAGCCAATCAAACACCTTAAGTTGTCAAATCAAGTGAAAAATGGGTATTTTCCATGGAAAATACTCCCAATCAAACACACCCTAATAGTTTAATAACTATTTATGGAACATTTGTAAGTTTCTAATTGTTAGTACTCATTAAAGAAAGGTCTTTAATCATTTTTATGAAGGTGGGAATTCTTCTAAAAGAAAGAAAAACAAGAAAGCAGGAGGGAATTCAGACTCGCATAATTGTTCAAACTCACCTCACTTTCATTTCACATATGACCCCTTTTTTTTTTAATTCAACTCACCTCACATTCACTTTAAAAGCTAAACAAGACCTTAAAAGACAACCATTTCTCCTTGCCAATTGACAGCAATTGCAAGAGATTTCATTTGAAAAAACGTGCCTCAAAGGGAATCAGAATCGTCGTTGTGCATATGTATCATCTAATTCTGAAGACCTTTATAATCAGCAATTGGATGAATTTTAAAATCACTCTTGATTTGTATGACAGATCTTGAAGCCCAAACGACCATGATATCTTTTGGCTTCCATTGATTTCCTACAATCAATCTTAACTGATTGGCTTCTCAGTTTTTTTTTTCAGCTATTTCTCCCACCGGTATGATGACTACCAAGTACGGCACAAATTCCATGATTGGCAAGAGCGAAAAAGGATGAAATTTTTGGAATTTTTTGCTCAAGTAGGGTTGTTTTCAAACTTATTTAGGTGGATGAGGTAATTTTCATCTTATTTGAAAAAATGGGGTAGGATCTAAAAATGCTATTGGCACTCGTCACTCTGTCCAACGATTTTTTAAAAAAAAAAGTTTACCGAAACTTAAAAACGCTAGTAGTATAGGCGTTTTTACATGTAAAATCGCGTGTGCCACTGGTGATTTTACATATAAAATCGCTACTAGCACTAGCGTTTTTTGAAAATAAGAAAAATTTGAAATCCGAATATCTTTTCTTGGTTGTTTTTTTCTTCTTCGCTTGATTTTCTTTAAATTTTTTTTTCATATCTTGTCTTTTCTTTTGTTGGTTGTTTTTTTTTCTTTTAGATTTGAAACCTTATCTTTTCTTTGTTTGATTTTCCTTTCTTTTTTTTTCTTTTAAATTATTTTTAAAAAAATTTGCTTGCTTGGTTTTATTAAAAATTGAATTTCTCATTTAAATTATATTAGAAAATTATTAGTGTGAGAGTTTTATTTTTGAATTCTTGATCTTGATGCTTGTATAAAATTTATCTAATGGTGTACAACGTCTACTACAATATGTGTATTTTATAATATATATTGATTTGCATTAAATTGTTCAGTACACATAACCCAATAATTTTTAATAATTAAAATTAAACATAACTAAAAAAAGGTGCATGAAGAAATAAAATATTTAAGTAAACACATTACAAATAATAGAGATTCAAAGATTGTAATGCCCCCGCCCTAATTATTGGGACAACACCCGTAATTAAGGCCTGGAGTGTCACTAACCCATCTTAGATTGACTAAAATGTGTATATAAAATACCAAATGCACAAAAATCCAAATAGTACCATCATACATGTCAACAAGACCGTTTCATAATCATACTGATGATGATGGCACTGCACATAAACATGCATACGTGCCTACAGCCGTTACACAAAGCCAATTAAGTAAGTCCAACATTATACAAGCCAAATAAGTAAAGTTAAGACAATATACAATACTTCGGGCTAGCCGTGACTTCCCGAGATAACATATTCATAACAAAAATTAATTTGTATCAGAGCCTTCTATATCGATCCCGAACCCGCCGTTTTGTTAACATCACATGTCTCCTGTGTACCTGTATAGTTTAAAGAAAACGGGGTGAGCATATCGCTCAGTGGGGGGGAAGTAGAGGAAAAGTTTGGAAAATATTCCTTAATTTATTATTGTAACCAAGTAAACCTTTTCATCGTATAATCTAAACATTATTTATAAAATATCACAAAAGATAACTAGTTCATGATGATGCGTGCTCATACATATACAGGTTACCTCCCTTTGTGTCAACCCATTTTCGAATCTTGACAATGCATACCGATGAGAAACTAAGCCAAGATGGCCATATAGAATCCATTCGCTCCAAAAGCATACAACATAATCATAGTTCCTGTCAACGAGAACCTGAACTAGAATCTCATCACAGAATCCATTGCCTCAAAATGGCATACCGTCATCATACCCAGGAAGTGGAACAACAGCCCGTCCATCTTCCACAGAAAAGAATCAAACCAATGGTGCATTGCCAATGCCTAGGTTCCCGGGTCTTTCACCGGTGGCTTATAGGCGGCCAAACAATATCCCTCAAGGGTTTAGGGCTTTTCAACCCAAGGGCACCGGGCCCTGCCTATTTTTTCATCTCGGCAAGCACCATGAAAATAGATATTCATACAGAGTTCATATCACCATTGGTCATCCACGACCAAGCACAATCATTATCCAAAAATTAATCAACCGATCATATCCAATAAGACAATATCAAGATATAAATGAAGCTTCTAGGAATTGCCATGAGAAATAAGCTTCCATGTAATCTACATATATATATATATATATATAATGAAGCTTTCAGCATCAAAATAAGAGATACACGCCCATTCAATAGGCCATATGGGAATCCGAGCTTGCTGAAGAATCTTTAAGAGTGCAGTTGATATAATAGTGATGCACAACATGCATACATGCTCTTTATGACAACTAACAAGTAACACATGCCACTTAAACTTCATTCATCATGTATCCATGTTCCTTAGCGTATACATAACCCATTTACAAATCCACTTGGATACAACCAAGTATGTATATCCAAGGAACATGACTTACAAGTCTATATCACATAGATATTAAGTTCAAGCGGCATATCTTGTTCCACTTCATGCATCAAAAATAAGGTATATACTACATATGCCATATAAACTCTATCAAAATCATGTCCACGTCCTTTAGTGTATACAAAACCCTTTTCTTGACAAATCAACACATATATACCCAAAGGACATCCATATGAATCAATAACATGTAATTACAGAGCTTAAATGGCATATCTTGCCTAAATACGTGAATTCATACTCCAATTAACCATATATCATTGATATCGATCAATATGCAAAATCATCATATTTGACATACATGTATAAATCATCCATTTCTAGCTAAATGAAATCATATTATCAAGTGTACATAGCATCTATTGCCTCAAACTTCACTTTTAGATCTTTACTAATCATAAAATATCATGTTATAAGCCATACCTTAGGTAACTAAGACAAATGAAATAAAACTATGATAATACTTATAAAATAAGGCCAAAATTTCAAGTTTAAAAGCATATAAACCCCTACCTCGATTTATGAGTGAAAAAGAAGAAAGAAATTTGATGCTTCAAGCCTTCCCCAAAGAATCCTCAAGGTAGAAGATGATGAATAGTAAACTAGGAGGTGTTTCGAATGTTTTTCGATGTTTAATCCTTCGATCGGGAGTGAAACTAGGTAAGGATTGCTCAAGAACACCTATCTTTTTCTCTCTAGATCCCTCTAGAGTTTTGTGGAAGAGGTTGGTTCGAAAACGGGTGAAAATTAGCTTAAAACGAGCTTTAATCCACTTTAAGTCGGTTGCTACAGTAACTGCGCGCAGATTTTTGGTTTTGGAGCACTGTTTTTATTTTGGCCATAACTTTTGACTCGAAACTCCGATTGAGGTGTTCTTTATGTCCACAGAAAGGTATTTCAAAGCTCTACAAATTATGGATCAATCGTTTTCATAAATTCACCGAAGACAGCGCTCTGCCAAAGCACTACCGAATGACCAGAATTTAGCGATGGAGCTACTTCAGGCCCAGTTTTGATCAACGAGGAGTGCGAATTGGACTTCGGCCAAAACACGAAAGTTGTAGAATGCTATGAAATATAATAGTAGGAATAAACATTAGTCAAATCGGATAAAAGATGAGAAAGTTACGATAATCCAAAGTTGGCTAAAAACAAGAAAATCGCGTAGGATCAGAACTCATGATTTACAAACCAAAATTGATTCGGACCACCCGAATCACTAAACGATCACTTACATGAGTGTAAAGAAACCTAATACAACATAATAAGATGTATTAAAATACCACGAGACTCCATTACATGAAATTTCACCCCTCACTTGTATAAAGTTAACATTTAATTCTTATTCACTTCAACTAATGTGATGAAAGTAAGCTATACTCAACCCAATTAATATACCTTGAAATACGGGGTATTACAAAGATATTGTAGTAGGCATTGTACACTATTAGATAAATTTTATACAAACATCAAGATCATAAATTCAAAGATAAAACTCTCACACTAACAATATATAAACAATAAACTCTCACACACTAAGGCCTCATTTGGTTCACAGATTTTACTACTCGAGAAAGGAACGTCGTTTCTCTCATTTGTTTGGTAAGCACAAATTCCGGATTGATTTTTCCGTGTGATTTCCAAACATTTATTACAAAAAATTTAGACAATAAAACCATTACCTAAATATTTTTCATGCTTTATCAAACACAATAAATGAAATTTGACATGAAATTTAGTTTCTCACCTCCATGGGAAAGATAAGGGAATTGATTTCCCTTCCGTGAACCAAATGAGGCCTAAGAGTATGTTTGGTGAGTGTTTTAAGATCCAAATTTTAAAAATTCAACTTCAAATTAACTTTACTTTTACGCTTCTCAAAATTTATTTTACTTTACTTTCTCTCTCTATTTTTTTTAAAACACCATAACTTTAAATTCAAAAATTAAAATTAAATAAAAAATATATATTTAAAACATACTCGTCGAGATTTATAAAATAAGATCTATTGTGACTATTTTTTGAAATTTTTTATGAGATTTTTTAGTTAGTTAAAAAAAATTCAAACAAAAACCAAATTCACTTTTCAACATACTTCCAAATTCTACCAAACACCATACGTTAAAAACTCAATTCAAAACATCAACCAAACATCATCTAATAATTTTCTAATATAATTTAAATATGATAACTTTAAATGAGAAATTAAAATTTTAATAAAACCAAGCAAGCAAATTTTATAAAAAAAATTTAAAAGAAAAAAAAAGAAAGGAAAATCAAACAAAGAAAAGATACAAAGGTTTCAAATCTAAAAGAAAAAAAAAACAACCAAGAAAAGAAAAGACAAGATATAAAAAAAAAAAATTAAAGAAAATCAAGCAAAGAAGTAAAAAGCAGCCAAGAAAACATATTCGTATTTCAAAAGAAAAAAAAATCAAAAAAAAAAGCCTAAAAATACCGGTGGTAGTGGCGTTTTTAAGTTTGAGCACTATTTTTTTTTTTAAAAATCGTTAGACATAGTGATGTTTTTATGGCTAAAAACGCCAGTGCCAATGGCATTTTTAAGCTCTACCTCATTTTCTCAAATAAGATGAAAAATACTCCATTTACCTAAATAAGTTTCTAAACTACCCTATTTAAGCAAAAAAACTCAAATTTTTGAAAAAATGGCTCCGGCGTATAAAAGAAAATTTACTAACACACAAAGTTGGAATTGTAAAAGTGGGCATGTAAATGTATAGATTTGCCCAAATGATGGCTTTGGGTTGCAAGCCATTAGAGTCACCAGGCAATTGCTAGACACAGAGAGGTGTCTATGTCATGGGACTCATGGGAGAGTTACAAGTGTAGAGAGGTTTGAGTGCGTTTGGTAGGTGAATAATTAATTTTTATATCAAATTTTAAAATTAAGGTAGGGGTAAATTATATATTTTTGTGGGTGCAAATAAAATTATCTTTTGTAATATTAGATATATGAAACGTGTAAAAAATCTTTCGCACGAGGACGACATCAAATGCACATTGAATTTTATAATTAATTTTTCACTTTTCGTGTATATTATTTGTCGTTTGAATAAAATGAAATTATATATTAGACTAATTTCTCTCTGAATGTTAGTTAGATTGTTATCATTTCATTTCAGAACACCCGTTCTACTTCTCCAAATTAACTTCTCTCTATATACAAACGCAGCTTCAGTACTAAACACTATGCAATGGCAACTCAGCACTCTCTCGCTACATGTATATCTCTTACTCTCTTTAGTCTTTATATGTATTGGAGCTTTTATGTATTTGAAAAAATGGCAGAAGAAAAAAATTAAAAAAATCAAAGTAAGTATTCTTACATTTTTCTAAGTTTCACATAGGAGAGAAAAAAAACATTTTGAGCTTTTATAAGAAAGAATTTGGCCAAGGCTCGAGGAATTTAGACATTAGACTTTTGTATTATTTGGTAAGAATTTGGATGGCATAGTTCACCGTGTGCACACCAACCGGACCAGGCTAAGGCTTTGTGTAAACTATTAACTTTTTGGACAAAATTCATTCGGAAAATTTTATTTGTTAAAAATAAAATTATCTTTTTTGAATTTCTAAATTGAAAATTAAAATAGCTTTTTTACTCAGTCTTTTTGCTGTTATTTTGGATGGCTCATCTCCTACGCGATTTTCTCTACCTCAACGCAACGAAAGAACTTTTCTCTTCTTTAAAATACTTTCGTCTTCTTCCTTAAAAAATAAGAAAAAAATTATCTCCATTATCTTCTACCTCATGAAGCTTAAAAAAAAAATTCCTCCAAACCATTGTAACACGGTTTTTTTTTTTTTTTTTTGGTCCTATTGTTACATGTTTGATTATTACTTTTGACAATTATGTTATTATTTCCCTTTATATATCCTGTTTGGTTGGTGAGAAAATGTAAGGAAGAAGACGGCACAGATGCGCTTACTACTGTGAGTTGACGTTGGTGTTTATTTTGACTATCTCAGTCTCTATATTTAACTTTTAAATTTTTAAGACTACATGAATTTTATGGTAATCAATGTTTTAATTCAAAATTTGTTGACTGCGTTAATTATATTTTGAAAAAAAAAAGTCATTCTTAATTTAAAATATTCCAATAAGAAACAGTAAACTTTTAATTTAAGACGCGAGCAATATTGTAGTTTTTTTTAATATTGTCTAGTAATAAATTAAATTGTTTAATAAAAGTTAACATTTTAACCCACACACACACATTATTACTGCATTGAGCATTTCCAACAATACCCTCTATTCTAGAGGCCATAATCTCCAATATAGAGAGTAATTTTTGAAATAGATAACACAATCTAATGAACAACTCCAAAAGCACTCTGTACATGCAGTAGTTTACCAAATTTTTATTAGTTTTTCTTTTTCAATAAAATCATTTGGAGGAGCAAAATTAAATGAGGAAAGATAGGAACTACAAATATGTTATTAATTTATTAAGTAGAGAGCCTAGGGATGGCAACGGGTCGGGTTTATAAATTCCATCCCCATCCCCGCTATCAAAAATCATCCCCATCCACGCCTCCATCCCCAGTTCCCCAAATCGGGTAATCCCCATCCCCATCACCGTTGGGTATCAGGTCCCGCAGGGAATCCTCAACAATATTTTTTTTTGAAAAAAAAATAAAAAGAAGAAAAGTGAGTTAAAAATAATATAATATTATATAAATATATGTACATATATAAATAAAATTATATAGATACACAATGAACAATGAAATTTTATATACATATATATTTTATCTACATATATACACACATATATATAAGCATATAGTAAAAAAAAAACACAAAATTAAGTATATTGGGGCGGGTACGGGTTGGAGACTCCCATACCCAAACCCGACCCGAACCCGCCCCCGATTATTTGTCCCCATACTTGCCCCCATTGAATCGGATACCCGCAGGTACCCAAACCCGTGGATAGTTTTGCCATCCCTAAGAGAACCAAAGAGGCTAGCTAAATTTGGAAAGCTCTCTATATTTATTAGCTATTTTATATAGCTAATCTCTTGGAACACTAATTTAATCATTTCACTCTTTATAATAAAAAGTACAAGGACAATAGAGAATCTCTCGGAGATGTACAAAGCAGTTGTTTCTTTTTTTTTTTTGGAAATCGCTCAAGATTGTTGTTTCTTTTATTTTTTATGAATTTTAAATTTCACATCACCCTTTTAGGCTAAATCGCTGCTTATTTAATAATTAAAGTTGAAATTTCAGGATATTGCTATAGCCTCCATATTTTCATACTCTGAATTGGTGCAAATGGATGATTTTCTTCTTGGATGAGAGGATTATTCCATTGAATCACACACATAGCAATTATAAACTTGCCTATGATGCGTTTTTATCCAAGGTATAACTAATTCAAGAAGTTTTGCTCTCTCATTTTGATATAAGTTGATGCAAATATATGTTTCTATCACTGCGCAATCAAAGTTTTGTAAATCTTCAATTAAAATAATTGGTAAAGCATTAACATTTATACATTAATATGTATATGTGATGCTACGTGGTTTGATTGTTATATTCAATATTTTCTCATCCCTAATAAAAAAAATTTGATGCGGGCGGGCCTTTGCACCCAATTGAGTTGAGTTGCTCTATTTTAATTTTACAGAATCCCTCTTTCAATTCGTGTTAGTTGAGTTGTTTTGATGAAAATGAATAAATATGGAACACTCTACATTTCTGTCAATGAACATTGAATCCTAACTTGGCATTCTGAGTCACTCCTTTTGCACCCTAAAACCGTTAAAAAAAATATTATTTTAGGTTCCGTTTGATTGCAAAGATGGAAAAAGAAAATAATTTTAGTTAGTTTGTGTGAAAAGATAGAAAATAAGGTGAGACATGTTACTCATTTTATTAGTATATATCATCCATCTTTCAATATTTTTGGTGAAAAATTTTTGCTCACCACCAAGCAAAGAAAATTTCTTCATGGAAAAACTTAAAAATCAAGGGAATATCACATCTATCACTTAACTTATTTTTCATATTTTCATTAAAACTAACACAATTTATTTTTGTTTTTCACCTTGCAATCAAACGGAACCTTATTGTTAAGAAAAATATCCACTTGTTTAAAATACAACACGATAAACGTGCTATTATTATAAGTTCATCTAAAATGTAATCGTACAATTTGATTCTTAATTCACTTTTTTTTTCTATTTATATTAATTTACCCTGTAAGCTTTCGCAGAGATGCTCGATCTCTCTTTTTTAATAATTCTTTTACCCAACCCTCACGATATTTATTAATATCTTAGCCACAAAAGTCATCACCAATAATGAGTGTAAATGCTATATTATTTTGCCACTTGATTGTGACATAGAATATAATACTTTTTTTTTTTAGTATGGAACGTGAATAATGTTAAGTTTATAGAAAAGAGAAAAATATATTTGTATTGAATAATTAACTATCTAAGAATGGAGCTCTATTTATAGAATTTGTACAAGACAAAAGAGAAAACCTAGTCTAACAAGGAAAAGGAAAGCTAATCCAATAAGGAAACAAACACGAAATAAATAAATAAATAAATAATAACTTTAACACCCCCCCTCAAACTCAAGAAGGCTTAGAAAGCATTCGGAGTTTGGAAACGAGAAAGTGAAAACGGGCGGTCACATGAGTCTTGATAAACAGATCAGCAAGTTGATACTCAGACGAGACGAAAGGCAAGCGAATAGTGCCATGAGTGTAGTGATGTCGAACAAAGTGGCAGTCAACCTCAATATGCTTGGTACGTTCATGAAAAACATCATTATGGGCTATCTGAATGGCACTTTGACTGTCACAAAATAACGACGTAGGAGTAAGAACGTCAATTCCCATATCTTTAAGTAACCAGCGAAGCCAAACAATTTCAGAAGTTGCATGGGCAAGGGCGCGATACTCAGCTTCAGCACTAGAACGGGCAATTACAGTTTGTTTCTTACTTCTCCACGCGATGAGAGAGTCACCTAGAAAAACACAAAATCCTGTTGTAGACCGGCGATCAGTTATATCACCCACCCAATCGGAGTCGGAATATCCTTGTAACTCAAGACTGGAAATGGATGAAAAATGTAATCCCTAGAATAGTGTCCCTTTAAGGTACCGAATGATGCGGAGAACAGCAACAAAATGAACAGAGCGTGGAGCAGACATAAATTGGCTTACAATATGAACAGCGTAACTAATATCTGGCCGTGTGATGGTGAGATAGTTGAGACTGCCAACAAGTTGGCGATATAAAGTAGGATTAGGTAGCAAAGTCCCGTCAGAAGCACAGAGTTTGACATTCAATTCAAGGGGAGTATTGGCAATCTTGTTGTCAATTAAACTAGCTCGCTGAACAATGTCAGAAGCGTATTTTACCTGAGAAAGAAAGTAACCAGTAGACAAACGATCAACCTCAATACCAAGGAAGTAGCGAAGAATTCTCAGATCTTTCATTTCAAAACAAGAGCACAGATAGGTCTTGAGCTTGCATATTCCATCGAAATCATCCCCAGTGATAATCATATCATCGACATAAATGAGAAGAACAACAATGCCTTGTGGAGAGGAACATGTAAACATTTCTGAATCATGAACACTCTGTGAAAAACCATGGTGAATAACGGCTGTGGAGAACTTTTCAAACCAGGCTCCGAATGCTTGCTTAAGACCATAAAGAGCACGACGAAGTTTACAGACTTGCCCAGGAGAGTGAGGTAGCCCATTAGGAGGCTGCATATATACTTCTTCGGATAGGTCGCCGTGAAGGAAAGCATTTTTGACATCCATCTGGTGAATCGCCCACTTACGGATAGAAGCAACTGAAATAAGTGTGCGAACTGTGGTCATACGAGCTATGGGAGCAAAAGTTTCTTCATAATCAATACCATATTCCTGGGTAAAACCTTTTGCAACGAGACGAGCTTTGTAACGATCAACAGAACCATCGGCGTTGGTTTTAATCTTGTATACCCATTTGCTCCCAACAACAGATTTTCCAGCAGGTAAGGGAACAAGGTCCCATGTATTGGTTTGCTTTAAGACAGCAAGTTCATCGGCCATAGCTTGTTGCCAAAGAGGATCGGTGGATGCTTCGCGATAAGAGGATGGCTCATGTAGGGACAGCAGGGCGGAAAGAAAACAGTGATAATCTGATAACTTAGCTGGCGGCCGACGATCTCGAATTGGTCGAAGTAGAGGATCGCTGTCGGGACATGCAGAGTCAGGGCAAGACATAGAGTTGTCAGTAGTGGAGCTATCAGACACTAAGGGAATGAGGTTAGCCGGTACTGGATCAGGGACAGATACTGGAGTGGGTGAAAGGGGAGAGGCTTCTATTGGCGAGAACTCGGGGAATGGATCAACAAGCAGCGCAGGTTCAGTGGATAAGGTGGTATTTTGGGCCAGAGTGTAATATGGAGTATTTTCCCAAAAGGTAACATGTCGAGAAATGCGAAATCTTTTGGCAATGGGTTCATAGCAGCGATAACCCTTTTGTTGAATTCCATATCCTAAGAAAACACACATAGAGGTTTTTGGTGTGAGTTTGGTACGCTCTCTTTTGGGAAGTAATACAAAACATGTAGATCAAAAGACACGAAGTTCGGAATAATCAGGACGAGTTTCATAAAGACGCTCAAAGGGAGAAACACCATTTGTAACAAGAGAGGGAATGCGGTTTATAATAAATATAGAAGTATGGATGGCTTCCCCCCAAAAAGTGGAAGGGACAGAGGACGACACAAGGAGAGTACGGACAGTTTCGACAAGATGACGGTGTTTACGTTCTGCAATGCCATTTTGTTGTGGAGTGTCAGGACAGGATAATTGAGGAAGAGTCCCTTGAGATTTGAGAAAGTCAAGGAAAGGTTTGGACAGATATTCGCCTCCGGAATCAGAACGAAAAAGTTTGATAGTTTTAGAAAACTGAGTTTTAATCATGGTGGCAAATTCAATATAAATTTTAAAAAAATCGGAACGAGAGTGAAACAAATAAGTCCAACTATAGCGAGAGTAATCATCAACAAAAATCACATAATATAAGGCACCCCCCATAGAAGCAATAGGAGCTTTACCCCCACACATCAGAATGCACAAGATCAAAAGGAGAAGATGAAACTGTAGTACTATTATTAAAAGGTAGAGCTGGTTGTTTGGCCAGTTTACAAGTAACACAAAAAAAATCTTTATCTAATGTAACTGGTCCTAATAACCCTTGATTAATCATATATTTAAAACGAGAAAAAGAAACATGTCCTAATCGAGAGTGCCAAAATGATGATGGGTGTGAGGTAGATGTTGTTAAGGATGTATTGGTTGTAGGGGGAATGTGAAGTGTGTCTGTAACATATAAGCGGCCAACTCTATGGCCTGTCCCAACTTGCTTGCCCGTCGAGCGGTCCTGCACAATAAAACCCAATGAATGAAATATAATGATTAGCCCAAGATCACATAATTGCCCGACAGATAATAGTTACATTGAAAGTTGAGGGACAAAGAAGACATCAGGAATAGACAAGTTAGGAGTGTTTTTAATGAAACCAATGTGACTAGCAGTAATAACAGAACCATCAGCTGTGTGAATTTTGGGAGATGAATGCATGAGACTGAATGAGTCAAAGTGTGTAGGATTAAAAGGCATGTGGTTTGATGCTCCGGAATCAAGGAACCAATGAGAAGAAGATGTACCTGATGAGACTGAAAAAGCAGAGGCAATGGTATGATTATTACCGGTTTGGGGAGATGGTGGAGCAAGTACGGCAGCAGACGATCCAATTGAATTTTGTAATCCCCGCATGTACCGAGATGTAGGAGAGGGACAATTCTTGACTACATGCCCAAAATCCTTGCAGTAGTTACATTGAACCTGGGAATAATCTCGGGGTGGTGTCGTTTAGGTATTATGAGGAGGGCGATATGATGTCTGATGAGGGCGTGGTGAAAAGGTATTGTGAGGTGGTCGGTAATTCTGATTCTGCAGGCGAGGAGATGCAGCATATGAGGTATTCGAGGCCGGTGGTGCAACAAAAACTGATGAAATATTCGGAGTGATACCCTTGCGAGTTTCTTCAGTAATTAATTCTGTTAATGCTGATTCAACAGAGGGGAGGGGCTTGCGATGAAGAATAGATGCCCTGATCGGTTCAAATTCATCCTGTAATACCATGAGAAATTGTACAAGTCGCGTTTCTTCACGAAAGGTTTCCCATAAATCAAAGTCTGTTGTCCATGGAGGTTCCATGAGTTCCAATTGATCCCAGATAACGCACATGCTAGAGTGAAAATCAGACACGGATTTACCTGGTTGTTGTAGTAGCCCACGTATATCTTGTTCAAGTTTATATTTCTTGGCAAAATTGGTTTGAACATATCTGTGTGCTAAGAAATCCCAAGCTTTCTTTGCGGTATCACACTTTCCAAGCTGAAGACTAATTGATGGAATGACAGTGTTGGCAATCCATATTAAAATTTTGTTGTTATTAATATCCCAATCAGCATACTTTTCATCGGTTTCAGCAGGACAAGTTGCTTTGCCATTAACATAATTCCAGAGGCTATTTCTTTTCAAGAAATTTCGGAACAAGATAGACCAGTGATTATAATTGTTTCCATCCAATTTGATGGTGATAGGAATTTCTGAGGTTTTCATAACATAAAACTGAACAAGAATTAAGCAAACAGTGTAAGAATTAGTGCACTTGACCTGATTTGGTATCTTAGAGATTAAATTTGGAGAGACGAAGACTGCGGTTGTGTTCAGAATGCTTGAAAACCTCGAGAACCAGTCGTGGTTGTCAGAGAACCGGTCAGAAAAATAAGCAAATGGTGGTAAAAGGAGTGCACTGGATCTGGTTTTGTAACTTGAAGACTGAATCTGGAGAAACGGAGACTGCAGTTGCGTCTGGAACGGTCGAAAACCTAGGGAACCGGTCTGAGTTGGCTGAAAACCGATCAAAAAATAACAAAATCGGGCAAAAAACTGTCGGCTGAACCGGTCTGAGTTGACTAACTGACGGTTGACTGACGACGTTAACGGACGGCTAACGGCGTTGACGGAAAAGCTGACGGCGTTGACGGAATGCTAACGGCATTAACGGGGACGGCCTGACGCTGTTAACTTTAACGGAAAAGTACTAACGCCGTTAAAGTTAACGGCAATTTGACTGACGGTAACGGCGGCGGCGCGTGGCTTTGGCGTGACGGACTGGAGTTTACACTCTCGGCGCGTGGAGAGGTTTCTGGGGATGATTTTTGCGGCGTCAGAATCGTCGTTGGAAGACGAAGGTTTGTATGTTGTGGTTATCGAGGTTTGGTGTATTTATCGATAAGACAGTGCGGCTTATTGGTGTGGATCTGATTTGACGATGGTTGCTGGCTGGTGGCTGGGCTGGTTTAACCTACCTCTGATACCATGTTAAGTTTATAAAAAAAAATATATATATATATTTGTATTGAATAATTAACCATCTAAGAATGGAGCTCTATTTATAGAGTTTGTACAAGACAAAAGAGAAAACCTAGTCTAACAAGGAAAAGGAAAGCTAATCCAATAAGGAAACAAACACGAAATAAATAAATAAATAAATAACTAATAACTAATAACTTTAACAAATAAAACACGACGTAATGCAAAACTATATTATAATACTTATCGTATTAATTTGGTGTCAATTTTATTTCTTATTAACATCCTATTTTATTTCTTATCAACATTTGTAAATAATAAATCATAGATTTAATAGCCGAATTGAAGAATCATTCAGAGGAGTTTTATCTTTTTGTTTGAGTTTTTTGTATGAGTAGGGTATTTTTCAAACTTATTTTGGCAAATAGGGTTGTTTTAATCTTATTTAGTCAAATAGGGTTGTTTTGACTAGGGACCACGTGGACCACTTGTTGGACCACTTGTCTTATATGAGGGGACCACTTGTAATTACAAGTTCTTACCCTGAACTATCTTAGATTAATTTTTTCTAACCTTATTGTTTTAAAACAAGGAATCTAATCCGACCACCAGTCTGTTTCGTCTATATCTGGTGTATTTCTGTCTGTATAGAAATTATCAGACGGGTCTTCTGATGGTGAATTACTATCTGGTTCACTCGGAGATCTTGGAGGGGTAGGAGGTCTAAGAATTTCACTCCAGCTTAATCCGTATGGACACTGATGGAGCTGTGAGGCTGTCAGTAGTTTCCACGGAAAGTCTATTAGGTCTAAGGCTTCTAGCCTATAATATGGGATATTCCAATTAATATCGTATACAATATCTCTTATGGGGGTTAAGATATTGTTTTCTATATACGAGTCTAATTCTGCGTCTCCGTAATTGGATAATAACTGTCTATAAGCACGTAGATTATACGTACTGGCTGTCTCTATAAATCTAAAACGTCTTATTCCTCCGTTTTCACGTAGGAATTCTGCAGTCTCTGCAAGTCTCCTTCTTTGCACAAATTTTAATTTTTCTGAGGTTTCTTGCAGTATACGTCTGAGGTCGTGGATTCCTCCACAAACGTCTACTTGGGCGTTGTCTTTTCCTTGAGAGAGGTCTCTTCGAGGATTATTTATTTCCTCTTCGTCTATATCTTGTACTAACGCTTGGATATAATTATCTGTAGCGTTTTCTAAGTCTGGGAGTTTCCTTATTTCTCTAGACACCCACTTGCAAACGTGGTGTATATAAGGAAAAGTTCCTCCGGATCTGAAGTGTGCTGTACGCACTAGTCTTTGGTCTTCTGGATTAATTAGACCCCACCTTAATATAGGCTGGGTACTTCTAATATCTGTCTGATTTACGAAATTTTCGTAATCTCTGTCTATATTGCTCATAAATTAATTATGTGCCGATTTTCTATGTCTTAAATATTTAGCTAGCAATAAGTACTTGCAAATAATTTAAATAATAATTTACCTGAACAAGATGTATGGTCCACCTTGCTTCCGATCGCTTTTCTTGCCTTCTTCTTCCGTCTAAAGTCTGTTCTATCGCTTCTGCGTTTATTCTCGCTATTCATCCACCTTTGAAGGATCGATTGTTCGTTTCCTGCCTACGCCTTTATCGCCTAACGCACCTTTGCTAACGGCTTCACGGCTACGGCACCTGCCAGCAACAACCCAAAATCGGCCACTCACCAGTCTTGTATGAATTAGAGAGAAGGTTTTCTAAACCCGCCAAGAGATAAGTCTAGCTTTTGGAAAAATACAACAGAACTCGGAGATCAATGGAAGTTGTACTGAAGGAGAAACATAATTTTATTCAAGTAAAATTATTATTACAAACTACTTGCTTTCCTTTTGCTAACTAAAGGAAGCTTTACTCACTCATGCTCTCTAGAATTGAAAACTCTAAGCTGAGAATGGAAAAACTCGTACCTACAAATGAAAACTCCTTCTCCTTATATAGGGAGGATACAAATTTACAAACCGGCTACCGGCTGCTAAAAGCAAAAATGAATAAAAGGACAGGCCCCACAGCTTTAGACGCACAAGGCGAATAGTGAGTGAAGGGAGCTTGCCGACACCTCTAGACAGCTAATGCTTTTACAAATAATTATACATACCGACGCTTTCAACAATTGATTGCAAAACAATAATGCACCTCGGGTACTGCTTCTGTGGCCCCATCGACAAGTGCAAGCTCAGTACTGCAACCAGCTTTTACAATTTGAAATAACATAAAGTAATTTTACATTATAAAAATAATTTTGTACAATAATTTAAGATTCGTCTGGTCTTTCTCTAATAATTATAAGTCTGAGTAACGTCATTGCTTACGTTTCTGCATAAGCTGATGTCGCCTTCGTCTTTTTCTTGCCGTTAACCGTCAGTTGTTACCTTGATGTAATCAGTTGGGCTAGGCACTCTACTAACAACGTCTAGTTGGTAAGTCTGGATGGAGCCTCTAATGGTGCTCCAATATTCTTCTATGTTGGCAATATTGGAGGTAGTGGTTGGTATTATTACCTCCGTGCCTTTGGTCTGTCCTCTGGTCATCCTTCCTCCAAAGGTTTCTTGTGCTTGGATGATCAGGTCTTCTTCTTGGCACACTGTGTACCATTTTTCTTCACTTAAAAGTTCGTCCATAATCTTTAGGATTCCTAAAGATCTGTTGACTTTTAATGCTGAGGGATTTTGTTTCCCCTCAATGGGCTCTAGTTCTGCTGAACAGAGTCCTTCTACGTCTGAGCATGGTTCTTCTGAGAACCGGACTAGCTGGAATCCTCCAATCTCATGGTTGAATCCTGCTTCTGGACCAATAGAATAACTTCTTAAATAAAGGGGAAGATATTCTTTGACCGTCTCAACATAATTGGCTATCTTTTCGCCAAAACAGTCTGCGTCTGTGGTTTCCTGTATGAAAATCTGGCCAATGAGTCCTTGGCTAGCCAAAAGTTCTACAGGAATCTCTGTCTTTCCCCAAATATTTATTTGAGGTATATCTTCACAGTACCCCTTCATAAACGATGCATTCCCTGGGATCGTTCTGTTGAAGAGATAATTGCCAATTTCCTTTAGGGTTTCAGCAATGTCTAAGTTTAATGCGTCTAGGTCCATTGTTTCATTATTTTCTACCGCACGTTCCCTTCTTAACGTGGTAAGAAGATTGATGAAGAACCTCTTTTTCTCATAAACAAGATCTTTCATCTTGTTTTCCTTTGGTGGCGCCAATTGACCTGTGGCTCTAGCATAGGTCATTTCTTGAGGTCTAGGAGCTTCTATTAAGTTTCTGGGAGGTGCTGGATTTATCTGGGAAATAGCTATCCACTGCATCCTCATGAATCTGGCTGTAGCAACCAAATTTTGTCTGAACTCTATCTTGAGGTTGTTGGAATGATTCCACCATAGAGCGTCTATTAGGGTGAGAGTTTCTTTAGTAAATTCTCTTCTGAATTTGACTAGATCTGGAAACCTCTGGTCTGGTCTGTATTCGGGGAAGAACATTCCTCCGATTATCTTATTCTGTCTACAAATTTCTTCACTCCTTCTTCCTGGGGGAATGAGAATTTCATCTAGAGTTTCGAGGATGGATCTAGGCATCTTTGGCTTGCTTCTCTCGCTAGCCTGAGTCTGAGGGTCATATGCCCCTTGTAGATATCTGGCGACCTCTACTTGGTCTATAAATCTGGTCTTTCTGCTGGAGCTTCCTCCTGCTTCCATTGGTCTAGTCTGCTTGTCTGTTGATATCATAAAACAGATTATTAGATTTTCGGCAAATACAGATTCTCTTGAAATAATATCAGGAATTGTATTCTTTTTCCCTTTTATATGAATTATACTGAAATCATAATCACTAAGAGATTGTTGCCATCTAATTAGTCTATTAGTCTTTGATCTATTAAGATTTAGATCTCTAAATTCGACAGCATAGCTGGAGTCTGTATACACTGTAAAGTGTTTTGGTCTTAGAAAGAGCATATATTTTTCTATTGCTCTTACTATAGCGAGAACTTCTTTCTCGTGGGTTGTGTATCTTGTTTCGGGATCAGTAAATGTCCCTGAGCTATATTTACACAATTTCTTTTTCTTTGTCTGATAGTCTAAAGCATAGTAGATTGCACCCCATTGCTTATCTGAAGCATCAGTTTCTACTATGAAGATGTCCTCTGCATTGGGCATCTCTAATCCAGGGATATTTTTGACTTCTTCTTTTAATTTAGTCATTATATCCATGTCGTCTTTTGTCCAATTAAATGGATTGGTCTTTTCTGTTCCTTTTAATTTAGCGGTAAAGCTTCTTCTTTTTCCGGCTAAATCTCTAAGGTAGTCTGTGGCACAATTAAGTAGCCCGAGGAAGCTTTGTAATTGTTTTCTGTCCATGATTCTATCTGGAAAGTCTAAAATCTTTCTGGTAATATGGTCTAGGGGAGATATTTTTCCATTTCTAATATGGACTCCTATGAAATCTATTTCTTCTTGAAATAGAAGCATCTTTTTATGAGAGATAATAATACCGTGATTATCGAATTCGGCTATTATTATTCTAAGATGTTCTATGTGGTCTTCTTCTGTATGACTTGCAACTAGTACATCATCAATATATACTAGGCAAAAATCTGAATACTTTCTGAAAATGCCGTCTATTCTTCTCTGAAAGACTTGTGGGGCATTTTTGTATCCAAATGGCATTACTAGCCACTTATACTTTCCTTGTGGTACGCTAAAGGTTGTCCACGGTATGGAGTCTGGGTGCATTTTGATTTGCCAGAAACCTGACTTACAATCAAATTTGCTAAATATCTTTCTATTTTCGATAAGACTAATAGGATTATTCTTATCTGGTATCTTGTATGAATCAAACTCACAATTTTTATTGAGAGCTCTATAGTCTAATACCATTCGTCTTTTTCCTCTTTTCTTTTCTGATTCGTTTTCAACATAAAAGGCAAGGCTATTATGTCTACTAATGCTTTCTTGAATCATTCCACCCTTGAGTAGACTATCTATCTCTGTTTGGAATTCTTCTCTATCTCTCTGGGAATATCCTTTCTTATAGGTACCTCCATTTATGGTGGCGTCGGGGTTTATGGGTATGATTTGGCAATATGCTTTGTCTTTTTCCCATTTTTCTATAGGATTTTCTCCAGTGGTAGGAATTGCTAATTCCTTTATCTTATCCTTTTCTACGTCTAAGGATCTGATGTCTATTTTCTTTCTCTTTCTCATCTCTTGGATAGCCAAGAGCTGATGTCTAGTATAATCAACAATTTCTTGTTGAATTAATGTTATCTGTTTATAACATTTTTTGTCTGGACAAGTGCATTTGTTTTTAAGAGGGGCTGTAATTTCCTCTATTTCACCACACTTAGCTGTAGAACTCTGAAGGGGTCTCCATGCAGGTTTTACTTGCATGAGGTTTGATGCTCTATCCTTAGATATGAGCAAAGTCTGAGTATCAAATTCGCGGATATGAGATAATTTTATTTTATCATCATATTGAGAAAATGGTTGATACTTTCTAAGGAAATCATTTCCGATTAAAAGATTTCCTATGAATTTACAAGGAGGATCCATGACATAAAATTCATGGGTAAATTCATTGTCTCCTATTTGGAAATAAATAGGTATGGTCTGTAATGGTAATTCAAAGTAATCACCATTAGCAACTCGTCCAGAGATAAGTTGTTCGCTAGGTCTATAATACTCATCGGAAAGGCATTTGCCTTACAGATACTGGCAGTACAACCGGTATCCATTAATGCAGAGAGTAGTCTGGGATAATCTGGGTTAAGAACCTTTACTTCAATAAGGCTCGTGAAACTTTCTTTAGTTGAAACTCTCAGATTATTTTGTTCTCTGATTTCAATTCCTTTTAGAGGATTTGGAATATCAGGGATAGTCTGTGAAGGACTCTCGTCCATCTTTCTTTTTCCCTCCTTAATTTTTCTGAGTCTGTTTGTATCAATTTCTTGATAATATTTGTCTATATCTGAGTCTAGTATGTGGTCATACTTTTTTTTGTACATAGTACGAAATTCTTGTCTCCAACAATCTTCATGGTAATGAAGTTTACATGTTATGCATACCATGAATAATTCGAGTGATATCATTGTAAAACAATAATCACAAGTGAAGTCTGCAGGGCTACATTTCATTTCGAATCTACACCTATGGCTTGGATTCGTATAGCACTGTGGTATTCTAACCATTCTTTCTGGTTGGGAAGGTCGCCATACGTCTGTTAAACTACAACAGTAAATGGCTTCTTCATAGTCTAGATAAATAGCTTCGTCTAATGGTTCATCATCATCAATCGTAGTGATAACGAAACATTCTTTGAATTCTTCTTCTTCTTCTTCGGAAGAAGGTTCACTATCTGACTCAGTTGTATACGCACTATATACACTGGCATTGTCATCTATTTCGAAATCTGATAATTCGATATTATAGATGAGGTCTAAGTCTTGTGTGTCAGCTTGGGTAAGCATGACTTCTACTAGTCTAACACTAGGTTTTATCTCTTTATTCTCTCTTTGAGAATAGCTTCTAGCAAAATGTCCAGTCTTACCACACACCCAACATTCATTCCTTGAATTATTGGTTGTTGTTTTCTATCTTCGCCCTTTCTATAATTAGGCACTTTCTTTCTGGAGTCTGAATTCTTTTTGAAATATCTCCTTCTGGGAAATAATTTCTTTCTCTTCTTTGGATTTCTAAAGCTAGTCGATTTTCTGAATTTATATTTTTTATTATTAGGGTCTGTATTAATCGTAGCTTTGAAAGTCTGTTTCCAATGCTTCTTCTTATGGCTTTTGGAAGAACTTCTTCCACATCCCCATTGGATAGGTGCTATGTCTCTTTCATCTTTGATTGAAGGCATATTTTTAAATGTCTCCTTAATCAAAGCGTCTTGTGCTTTCTCGCGTCTCTTTGCGATAATGTAGTCTTTGGCAAAATTTATTCTTTCACCAAGAGTATCTTCTTTAGTATTATTAACTCCAGGCCACTTTCTATATTCATTAATAAGAAGGTGTCCAATAGCTGGGAGTTTTCTAAAATACTCGTCTTTAAGAGTTGTAGTGAACTCTTTTATCTGATAATACAATGTTTCATAGTTATTACTATATTCGTTTATTTTGTCTAAACTGCATATACTAAGTAATGATAACTTAGTTTTTGCTACATCTACTTCTGATTCTTGGGCAAGGTAACTTGCACCAATAAATTCAGCTGTAAAGAGTTGTACATAACCATTTACAGTTCTTTGATTTCTTGTCTCATTAAATCTTGCTAGCTTAGCTATACTAGCTTCGTCTGTTGCTGTTCTTAAACTATCTAAATAGTTCTTTACAATTCCCTTTAGGGATTGCTCAGCATATCTCCTACATGATTCTGCATCCCAACTTTCGTTAGATGCAAAGCACATGTGCATCTGATCTTGCCATTCCTTTAAAGCATTCTTTCTATCTTGTACATTATCCAAATTTAGGTAGATACCTACTGGATTGATGGCTACTGAAGTCATATTTTTTGTACTTTGAAAGTCTATGGTTGTCGTGGGTAATCCTTTGACATAGTCTGGTTTAGTCTTAATAATACTGTCACTATAAATAGGGATATTTATAGCAGCAGGAGTCTCAAATAGATTAAACCTACTTCTAGAGGTTTCTCCTATTTTAGCATTGTCTCCTCTTGGGATTGCCGTAGCAACTGGAAGTACTTGCTGTTCTTCATCTTTTTCTTTGAGTCTTAATTTTTTTAGGAGCTCTTTTGTATCCTGAGAACTTCTTAAGTCTTTTATAATCTCACTAGATATCATCATATTGTATCTAGTTGATTTGCTTCTATCAAGATTCTTTTTGTATGTGTCTCTTTCTTGATCTGTTAGGTCATGTCCAAAGTTTTGGATCCTGGCCTTTTCATACAAAATATCATGATTGTCTATAGAATTTCTGGGTCTATAGTCTGGGGCATGTTGCAACATTCTAGCAGTGCTAGCATTACTACATTCTCCTTCTGAAGGATCATCCAAAGTAGAATCTCCCATATTTTTAAATCTAGATTCCTCAGTTCTAATGCTCTTTGCTTTGAACTTTGGAGGAGCAAACTGTATATTAATATTGCCTGTGATATTATCTTGAGCAATATATAAAGGCTCATTCTGTACAGCCTTTGTCTCTTGGAATTCTGGCAACTGCCAGAGAGTCTTAGCATGTTCTTTCATAGGTCCAGTATTTTTAATACTGTACGTATTATTAAAGTCTGAAGTATTCGTTCTAACAAGGATTTGTTCATTTACTCTTCCTTGAGGAATACCTGGTTGCATTCCTTCGAATGCTTTCTGGGAAAACTTAACATAGCTTTGATATTCTATGTTAATGTTTGCATCTGGTAACACGTAATCTTCATACCCTGTGGCATATAAGATTAACTTAAAGTGTTTAGCTGTAGGTATAGATACTGTAAATGCCGGAGTGACATTGAAGTATCCTATATTATCTGATATCTCTAATTGGGCTATTCCAACTAGGCTCTTCTGAAAATCTTTCCATCTTTTGTCTACTAAGCAACAAAGGATGTTAACTCCATTCTGAGGTCTATGTAGTCCTTAGATTCTTGCTTGAAAGAGTCCAAAGGTTAGGAATTGAAAGTTCCTGTCTGTTCCTCGGGATCTTAACCAGTCTGGTTCAAAGATCTGAATTTCTGTATAATTCTTTTCGAGGATATGGTTCCTACTACAATATGTCATGTTGTAGCTAGGTGTTTTGGGGATAGCTCCTTCTCAGAACAAGTCTATGTATCTAACTGGAGGAAGTTGTCCATTACTAATGGATTCTTCAGCGTACTTCCAATCCATTTCTCCCCATTCTTTCCATTGAAGAGGGTGAGAAATATTTCTTTCTCTCCACCATGTTCTTATGTTGGAGGAAGAATCTCTTACTCTTTGGATCATCAGAGTTTGATGTCCAATGCTAGGGGTAAGGCTAGCTACTTTCTTAGTCTTATCTAATCCATCATTTCTGATTCTTCTTGTTGAAGATTCTTCTTTTATTATGACGGATGGAGTTTCTTTGAACTTACAAGAGATTTCTTGTTTTTGTTCAATCTTCTTCTCGATTCTATCTAATGATTCTGAATAATCATTTTGTCTTTTGATTTGACTAATAAGGGTTTCCTTAAGAGCCAACTGGTCTTTATACAATTTGACATATAATTCTTCGTTTATAATCTTTGTATTTTCTTTTAGAGAACTATTTGCTGTAGCAATATATTTTTTTAATTCATGCACATTCATTTTCTCTGAGTCTTGTCTAGAGGCTATCTCTTCTGTAAGTCTAGCATCTAAGGCCTTGAAACCTCTTTCAAGTTTATCGACATACATCAGTATATGAGGTGTGTCTAAATCTGCTTGACTTGTCTGATTGGGTTTTTCATAAATGGCCTGTATTCCATTCATGATTTCTTTTAACTGTCTTTCTACCTGATCCGAATTTCTTCTACATTCGTTTATGGTAGATTCTTGAGTCTTAAAATGGTTTTCCCATTTTCCGTCTAGATAATATGCTAAGTTCTGTTGGAACTTAACAAAATCATTATAGAAGGTTCTTAATCCTTTTGTCTTAGCTTGTAAATCATTTCTAAGATTTTGAGCAAATTGATACTCACAATCTTGGGTAGCTGCTATAGCTGTAGAAATGAAGTTTAGTCTATCTAGAATACAGAGTGCCGCTTTGTTAGCACCGCTGATTTCTGATTCGATGAATCTACGAGAGAATCTTTCATCGCTCATCTTTTCTATTATCTTTCGATAAAAGTCTGATATATCTTGTGGAATAATTCCACCTGGAACTTCTTTCCAGTCTGTGTTAACTATTTCCATTTTTATATTTCTGGAATATAGTTGTGTAGTCTAGGTATAATCTTAGATTGCTCAGAGGATAACCTTTTGAGCTCTATATCTAATTGGCGAATATGTTTTGATAATTCGTCAACCTTTGTCTCTAGAGAAGGATTTTACTCTTTGCAAATCTTCTTTGTTTCTCTAGTTGTGTTGAGGATTTCTCTCAACGTAGTAACAAAATCCGAAGGGATTTGTTGGTCTAATTCTTTAATTAGTCTAGTATTATTTTTAGTCTGTAAATCCAGAAGCTGGATGTCTGATTTGATCTTTTGGAGATCAATATAAGTCTGTTGCAAAACTAATAATAAATATTGGTTTTGGTCTAATAAGCAATTTATTGCTCCTGCAATAACCTGCTTGCTTTCTGAGTGTTTTAAAGGTATATGTTCTTCGTGTGGACAACCTTTAATCTGTGTTGTTAAACACCCTTCTGTTCCGATGTGGTGAGTCGGAATTGGTTGGTAGTCTGGATTTGTTCCAAAAATAGAGGTGTAGATGCGAGGGAATATTCCCAAGGGCATCTATGAGGTCAACGTCTATTGTTGAAGTCTGTGAGGAAAGGAGTTTGGAATAACTCACTACCTCTGATACCAAAACGGGGTTTTACTCTCTTTCTGTAAATCTGAGGGGTGTAAATCTGAGGGGTTACAAATTAATTTATAACCAAGTCTAAGGACTAAAGTCCAATTTCTAAAAATGTCTAATAAAGACAAAAAGTCTAAATCACCTTATTTATATAAATAAGTAGAAAACTACCTTATTTTTACAAATAAGTTATAAAAGTGCCTTAGTCATAAAAAGAACTCATTTTTGTTTCCAATATAAATATGAGTAATGATTGGTGAAGGTAATATAACAAATAGAAAGTAATTAATATATTGTAAGAGTGACGCTCTCTGTCTCAAAAATATTGTCAGACAATATTCAAATGTATCTTTCATTACAAATAAATAAATAAATTCAAATTAACTTAATTTGTATATTAGAAGTCTACTTTCAATAAATTTATAGTGTAAAGAGTATTAATTATCGAGGTTTATCAAACAAGATTCAAATTCATTAAACACTTTCATTAAAAAAATGAGATGAATTATGTTAAGGACAATTTTATAGCAATAACACTGAAGATGTCTTTTAAAAGATGGAGCTGATTTCCTTGTAGGAACCGTGTCTATATAGTTTAGATATATTTATATGTTCAATTTTTTTTTTAATTGCTCAAATTCACATTTACATTATAGCCAATCTAATATATATATTCATTGATTTTGAAACTCTTTCGAATTAACCAACTACTCTATTAATTAATAAAACAAAAATAAGTAAATGTTACACTTATAACTGGTGATGACTTTTTAATTAAACCCATAAAATAGCTAAGTTCAGATTTATAGCTTACGTTAAAAAAAATTGTATTGTAGAATCATTTTTTTGTATAAAAATAAAATAAAAGGCTAAGTTAACTCATCTACTATATGCCTTTTCTTTTTCAATAACTATCTTAATTATAAATTTACTTTTAATAAATTAACAAATTCAAAAATACCTAACACATCCTTAACTATTTCTAACTTTACCTATAAAAGTTCCTTCGTAATATTCATGGTTATACCTTTCATCACAACCAATTCAAAGTTTTAGACACTAGTTGTGGAATGTGTGATATAGAAAAAGGCACGTGAGGCTGCTTCAGATATATATATATATATATAGAGAGAGAGAGAGAGAGAGAGAGAGACGTGTGGGTTTGAGCTAAATAAGTTTTTAGAAAATTAAAATTAATGAAAGATATATGTTGGGTAAATAAGATGGGTGAGAACTGAAACTTATGTTGAGTTAATTACTTAGATCACACAAATATATAATATCGGGTTTAAAGTACTAAGTAATTGTATATTATGATTTTTTTTACTGTAACAAAAGTTTTGTACAATCATCCACTCTCACAACCGGCCCTTTTGAAGCTTATTGTGAACTTAAGATGTGTTTGATTGGCAACATTTTTCATAAAAAATGAACATTTTTCACTTGATTTGATAACTTAAAGTGTTTTATTGGCTTTTTTTAGGCAATTCAATTCCCACTTTTGACTCACACGTGCATTTTCAAGGCAATTAAGGAAAATATTTTCTTGGTGGGGTGGGGTGGGGTGGGGTGGGAGAAAAACTTACATGCACCAATTATACCATATCATCAATCCACCTCAATATCCTAAGTCAATTAAATCATGCCACGTCACTCCTCTCTCCTCTCTCCACCACGTCACACTCCTCTCTCTCTTCCTCTCCCTATCTCACCACCATCTCCAACCTCCGGCGACCGCCATTGCCACCTTCGGCATCTCTGTCTCTCACATCACCACCTCCGGCGTGCTCTCCGACGACAGAGGCAACGACCACACCGCCTCCGTCGCTGGAGAGCACGCCAGAGGTGGTGATGTGAGAGACAGAGACTGGTGGTGAGAGAGGAGGAGAGAGGAAGAGAAAGAGAGGAGGAGAGATAGAACCGGCGGTGTGGTCGCCGCCTCCGTTGCCGGAGAGCACGCCGGAGGTGGTGATGTGAGAGAGATAGACTGGTGGTGAGAGAGGGGGCTCGAGGAAGAGAGAGAGGAGGAGGAGAGATAGAGCCGGCGGTGTGGTCGCCGCCTCCGTCGCCGAAGAGCACGCCGGAGGTGGTGATGTGAGAGACAGAGAGATGCCGGAGGTGGCGATGGCGGTCGCCGGAGGTTGGAGATGGTGTGAGAGAGGGAGAGGAAGAGAGAGAGAGAGAGAGAGAGAGAGGAGTGTGACGTGGCGGAGAGAGGAGAGAGGAGTGTGACGTGGCATGATTTAATTGGCTTGGGATATTGAGGTGGATTGATGATGTTGTATAATTGGTGCATGTAAGTTTTTCTCGTGCGGTGGGGGGAGGGGGTTTGTTTTTCATGCTTGGGCACAGTTCACGAAACAAGATTTTTACCATTTTTTATATTAAAAATGCCATAACTTAAAATATAAAATTCAAAATAATATAAAAATTTAATATTTAAAATATACTAATCAAGATCAATTAAACAAGATCCGTCATGATTATATAATTATGGCAATCAAATACACTACACTACATTTTTCATGCAACTCAATTCTAAGCAATTCAATTGTCGGTAATTTATTTTCTTTCCATACAAATTTCATATTTACAATCAAACGCACTCTTAATACTTTTGTGAGTTAAAGCACAAACTCTATAAGATACTTTCACTATTTTTTTCTAATGTAACAACCCACTATTTGGTTTATTTGAAAAATGGACGTTATGCGCAGGAGTAATCTATACAAAAAAAAATAAAAAAATAAAGGCAACGTGGAGGGACCATTTTTTAACGTGGGCCAATTTTCATATTTATCTCTTAGGGTCTTGGGCGTATTAATTTGTCATTTGAAAGGTTTATTTGAAAAGTATGGTCATGTCTTGAAAGAATCTTTACATGATGTGAGGACCACTACAAAGGGGAAATAATTACGCAACGTGGGTGAATTTTTTCAGATTTTTTTTTAACGTACTTGAGTCAATTTTTAATATTATCTCTTACGTGTAATATTTGTCATTTGAATTAAAAAATATGTATTTGTTAAAAGACCATGTTTCCCACATTTCCTTGAAAAAATTTATCTATAAATATAGGCCAAATGCCGGTCTTCACAAAGCAATACTCTCTCCCTCTATACATTCATATCTTTCTCTCTCTCTCTCTCTCTCTCTCTCTCTCTCTCTAAGTATTTGCTAGTTAATTAATTATCAATGGCGGAAAAATGCAAATCCCCTGTTTTCATATA
This sequence comes from Lonicera japonica, assembly GCA_021464415.1. Classification (NCBI taxonomy): domain Eukaryota; kingdom Viridiplantae; phylum Streptophyta; class Magnoliopsida; order Dipsacales; family Caprifoliaceae; genus Lonicera; species Lonicera japonica. The sequence goes on along the minus strand of CM038465.1, from coordinate 66,114,009 downwards.
CAAAAGCGAGGAAGAAGTGGCTGTGGCATTGGCCCCATACATTGCGGATCTATCAGCTAAATTTATCAAAGAGAAAGGGTCTTTCTCCGTTGTTTTATCCGGGGGTTCCATGATCGATACCATGAGGTACAAAATTTAACTAGTATCGTCAATTCATTTTTATTTTATACGTATTTTTTAGGTACAACATTCTACTTGTACGGTTTGGTCGGAAGGAGAAACCACAAACACAAGCGGATTTAAGGGGAGTCAAAGTGGGTTGTAATCTACTCTAAATTATTATTTTTTTCCCATATTAATTAGAATACTGATAGAGAAATAGCCCACCCCAGTATAAATTATTGGTTCATTAATAAAAAAAAGGCTAATTATATCCAGTTGTCTTATAGGTTTCTTTATTTAAGTTCAAGGTTGTGAAGTTAAATTCCCAATCTTACTTTAATTTTTGTTCTTAACCCCTTTCTTAACTATCCTTCCCTTTTTCTTTTGTGTTTTCTATTTTTTTTCTTATTTAATTTGTTTAGGTGTTTATGATAAGTTTATGACTAACTTTAAATATTGATTATGATTATATTATTATTATTAAGCTTTAGATTTTCACTATAAAAATTTGATATGCTATATATTAATATATTTATTATTAAGAAGCAATTAGTAATTTACGAGTAATAATTCAATTGTATAAAAAATAATTGTAATTAAATATAGGATTTGTGGTGTATCCCTTTCCACAGCCCCCTCTGCAGAAATCATAAATCCGCCCTTGATCACAAATGCGCCAAAAACTAATAATATATAGCATTACTATTATTGGTGTAGCTAGATATATCCTTTTCCCAGTCAAGTTGTTTAGAAGCTAGTAACTATTTGGTGCAATAAGGAAAAAACTAAAGCCAAAGAAAGTAGGTATTGACTTCCCTTATCACACTTGTTATTGTTTTCTAAGAAGTTTAATATGATTAGCTCATACTTTTCTTTATTATATTATATATATATCTCTCCATTTTTAAATTGAGTAGGTTGAAGAAGACCTCATAATTAATCCACTACGTACCGTAAGCTGATATTAATGTTTGTTTTTCCTTACACCAATCCTAACACCTAAATATAACTAAAATTTGACTCAATGTTGAACGGTTAATTTTATTTATAACTATTCGAACTACACCTTCTTTATGCTAAAGAGACCGGAAGACTAGTAATATAGAGACGATTCTTTTTTAAAAATTAAATAATTGTAAGTTTTATATTAAAGATGCATTTTACTAACTAGATTGGTCTTTACAGCTGTATATTGATACTTGTGTAGTTGTGTTACTCATATGTAGGGATGTTTACGGTCTAATTATTCAGATCGTTGACCTACAACATGGAACAGACCGATTATATTAGTCCTCATTTTTTTGGGACCGGATTAGACTAAAAAAATAGTCTAGACCAGACCAATTTAAATAGTTTAATTTCGGTTGGTCCAATCGGTTAACTTTGAGGTCCTTTTGTTGCAAGAATTCCTTGTCCATAGACCCATTTGCAACCCTTCATCTTTTGTGGACCCATATATGCTTTTGTTTTTTTACCATGCTTGTAGATTATGCAGAATTTGTAGCCCCCTCTTTATGTGCTTTTGACGAACTTAATTACCACGAAATTTCTAATAAACCTGCTAAAGAGGTGAATACATAAAAAATGCAAGGCTGAACTTAAAAATGAAGTTAACCTTATGGGGTGGTCTGGTGGTTTACTAGGTCCTTGCAAGGGATCGATTTATTTAATAAGAGATCCCGTGTTTGAATCTCTCTAAGTGCAAGTTCTTCAAAAAAAATAAAAATAAAAATGAAGTTGAACCAATCAACCACAAAGTAGCACAGATTAATAAATTTTACGCACATTCATAACTTTTTATCATATTCACAATTTATCGATTTAGGGCCCGTTTGGTTTCATTCAAATTTTAAATGCCAAACACCTTGAAATTAGTCATATTCATAACTTTTTATCATATTCATAATTTTTCGATTTAGGGCCCGTTTATTCAAATTTTAATTGCCAAAACACCTTGAAATTAGTTAATTCATAATATTTGTATTCATACTTAGATTTTCCAAACACATGTAAATTGAAAATAAACCAATTCACAATTATCAAATTTACAATCAATTAATTCACAATGAAACAATTTAGGAAATTAGATAATTTGCACAACCAAACGGGCCCTTAATGGTTAGATAAGTTACATTTATTGTGTTTATCAAGTGTGCGAAATTTCAAATTAATTTGATATTTGTAACCATATAATCACTATATTTACTTTTACTTCTTTTTGTAATTTTCGCAATTTAATATATAACATGATTATGATGAAGGTCTTATGAATCTCTGATTAATTTAATTTTTACATGCATCTTTGAGATATTATAATTAACTAATTCAACAATTAGATCGTTGAATTATGAAATTGATTGAAAGTTATTGATGGGTGTAAAATTTCAGATATAACTTAAAACTTCCCCACATATATATATATATATATTATATTCAGTCAGGTCCAGTCCGATCCTATTTTGGAGCAATTTTTTATTCATAAGACTGAAGGCTGAACCAATCCAATTCGATCCACTTAAACTTATACCGAATTGGACCGTTGTATATAGATAATTCGAAAAAAATCTATTACTCAGTCCAGTTCGGACAGATCATTTGGTCTAATTCAGTTTCTACACACCCTTACACATATATACAAGTAAAAATGAAAGATGGCCTAGTGGTTAACTATGAGCCTAGGTTGCTTAGTGAAGGAAATTCAATTAATTTTACAAGCAATATTTTATAAAAAATAAGATTGTAAGGATAAAATAAGAAAGAATTTCGCTGGTGCTTAAAATGCATATTCCCTTTAATCCTCTATAATATGCTTCATTTCAGATTTAGATAAATTTTCACGAACAAAAACAAAAACCTTTGGGTTTTTTTATTTTTTATTTTGTTATTGATATATTGTGTTTTACGTGAACAAACTTTTAGGCTAAATCGCTGATCATTTTTAATGTTTGAAATTTCAGAAAATTATTGGAGCCTCCATATATTCATAGTGTGGATTGGTCGAAATGGATGATTTTCTTCTTGGATGAGAGGGTTGTTCCATTGACTGACCCAGATAGCAATTATAAACTTGCTTATGATGGGTTACTCTCCAAGGTATATATATATATATAATTCAAGATTTATTGGTCTCGATCTTATGTAGATATGTATAAATTGAAGCAAACATATGTTTATATCGTTGCCTAAATCATTTTTTTGTAAGAATATAAAATTGGTGTTTTACCTGGCTAATCACTTGAATAACATCTTCAAATTTTCAAAAATATGAAGAAAAAAAATAAACGGGGAGTCTACTCGCATTAAATAAGGTGTTGCATTGATTGGTTGTACACTCTTTAATTTACTTGAATTTTCAGGTACCCATCCCGAAAGATAACATTTATCCCATCACTGAAAAACTATCACCCGAGGATGCGGCTGATGATTATGAGGCTCGTCTAAAAAACCTGGTCAATTGCAATAAACTACAGCCAAATGCAAGCGGGTTCCCAAAATTCGACCTTAATCTCGTAGGCATGGGACCTGAGGGACATGTAGCTTCTCTGTTTTGTTGGCACTTTCAACGCTACGAGAAAGAACGATGGGTCACCTTCATCAAGGACTCGCCAAAATTACCCGCAGAAAGGATCACTTTCACCTTTCCGGTCATTAATGCGTCTTCAAATATTGGACTTGTTATTACCGGGGACGAGGCGGCCTATGCAGTTAAAGTAGCGCTAGGTAATAACTCTTCCGATCATATCCCTTTACCGGTTCAAATGGTTGCTCCTGAGGGGAACTTGACTTGGTTTCTAGACCACGATGCTGCTTCAAAACTCTAGTTTCGTGCACAAAAAATCAGTTTTAAATCCCCTAGTGTTGTTTTCATTCGAGTTTTAAATCCCCTCCTTTATGTTACTGTTACTACATCTTATTATTTTCCTTTCAGTTGTGTACTATTTTCTTCATATGAATAATATCATCTAGCCCTTTTCTTGTATATGTATGTACTTGTGTGTTGGATGTCTACTGTGCGATGATTTTATTTGTTTTTTGGCATTTCATTTCTTCTAGTCATTTAGCCTAATGAGCTTATTTTGTGCTCAGTAACAATAATTTTATTTTTATTTTCTTTTCGAATTACGTCACATTTGTTTTATCTCCTGCAAAATCCAAAAAATGCCTACAAATTTTTTGAACTCGAATACCAAGGGAAAAGAAACATAAAATGTCGTAAATAAATGGATCGGTTACCAATTTCAAGTTTTTGGTGACCCATGCTTCTCAATAGACGGGCTTGGACATTTGGGCCTAAAAATGGTTTAGTGAGCCTTGTAGATTCAAGGTGGGTTTTTCCCTTTTTTTTTTCTTTTATACAAAAAATAGATAATTTTATGAAACAATACATTCCTCCCCCCCCCCCCCCCCCCCCCCCCCCCCCCCCCCCCAATTAAATTGTAGTTCTACAGCCACCTAGTAAGGGTGGACTAACAACCACTGCAATAAGAATGAACTAATAAATATTTCGACAATTACGTCTATTTGAGTTGAACTCAGTATTTTTCTATTACAAAGACAAGAAAGACGCTGATGAATTACAAAAATATTGGCCTTGTATATTCAAAATTAGAGATACAATAAATGTGATTAAAAGCTTCTCTTAAATAGTTAAATGTACTCTAGTATACATAGAGGAGCTATTTTTTTAACCCAGCACGCTGCGAAACTTTATTAACATTTTGCTGTAAAGTCACTATAATGAAAGTATGAAACATTTGGTTAGTGAACTGAAAATTGAATTTTATTTCGCCGTTTGATTGTGATCTACCATTAACATATATACTAGTTTTTTGAGTGTTAGAACATGAATACGAGACGATGTAATGTTCAAAACGATAGACACAAAAACAATATAACTAATCCTTCTTGTGTTAATTTTGTTTACGGGAAGTTTATTGTGTTGTTTCCAAATTTAACGTAATTAAAATTCAGGTAAGAGCTGGGCCTTAGTGCAATCCAAATTTCATTATTTTTCACAATTACCAACTGCACTCCGACAAAATAGTTCAATCAATTATCAAACATATAGCGGTAGAGCCAAAAATATAATTGAAAGAGGGCAAAGATATAACCTGCATTTTTTTTAATAAAAGTAACGAAATGAACTTTTATTTTACCATGTTCTAAGATAATATAATATTTTTTTATATAAATATTGTATTAAAAAATACCAGATACAGTTATGTATTTAATGCTCTAAATAAATCAAAGAACTTATGAAAGGCTATAGTGTTAACTTACACCTTTTGTTTCCTCCTTCCCTTGGTTTTCAAGTGAGGAAAGTTATGTAGTTATTTCTTACTACATTTTTGCACACGTTGGATGAGTGTGCGTTGCAATATAAGTGATTTAAAAGATTATTTTTTAAAAAAAAAAAATTAGTAAACAGCCAAGCGGCTGAAGGTATTTTAATACTCTTGCACGCACAATGGTTCGAATCATATTGTTCATGCCTAAATATTACATTTTCTGTGAACTTAAAATTCAAAGGCGCAAAATTGAAAACTCAAAAAACTGACACAACTTTCAAACCAACAAATTACCTTTTGATTCTATATAATAGTAGATATTTTTTTTGGCTAATGTAATAAAAATATATTCAAAAAAAATCTGGTGCAAACCGATTCTATCTTTAGTTGCGTTTTTTCGTGGCTAAAAATATCTCCTAAAGGTTTTGGTGATAAAAAATGTCGCTGAAGACTGGCCACACCAGGAATGTATTGTAAATATAATAATAATAAAAAAAAATATTACTTTACTTAAAAAACATCTGACTTCATTTTTTCTCAAATTAAGACGCACACTTTAATTTTGTTACTTTTACCTTTTAAAGATAACACCGTTTTTAACAGAATAAAAAAAATTAAATCTTAATTTTGGATATAAAAAAATCTTAATTAAATGAGATAATGGGTTATAAGGTCTCGCTCCGTAATATTTTATAACTCAAAGGACGGATTCATGTTTAATAAAGAGAAGTAGTACCAATTTCATAATTTGGTTTTACAATAAGGACGCTTTTCATAATATTAATTTATTTTAAGAAAAATGATAAATGTTGATGGACAAAAATACCCTACTATATCATTTATTCTAATTATACAAAAGACATATTATTCTCTCTTACATACACATAGTTTAGAGAGAGAAAACAAAAAGTAAAGAAAAAGAGAAGTTGTCTCACCAATAATCTCACATCTTCCACCACCACTACCACCACCACCACCACCAACACCAACACCAACACCACCTGAATCTCCGATCTTATCGCCTAGAGAAGCGAGCGCCGTTCTCATCTTCATCTTCATCTTCATCTTCATCATCATCATCATCATCATCATCATCATCATCATCTTCTTCTTCTTCTTTTATGGATGTGCAATCGTAAAAGATATTAACTTTTTATCGAACCATTAGATTTGGTTGATTTTTTGATATGTTGTTCGGAAGACAAAGTTACTATAATTGCGCGAAAAATTAAAACGATCAGATGTCGTTTTGCTATCGAAATCGACCAATTTCAACAGCCAAGCGGGATTTGAAAAAAAATATGATCGTAACTCTTTTTTTTTACGAATCCTACTTCGATCCATATATATATATACATATAAATAAATTAAGTAGATGTTAATCTTATCAATTTTGATGGTACTAAAATCATTTTAGCACCTTATAGTTTGTTGTCCAAGTGGTGCTACTTTCTAATTGTTGTTCAGAAGGTGCTAAATGCATTTAGCACCACCTGGTTGTTGGTGCTAAATGCATTTAGCACCTACTGCACATTCTAATTGTACTTTCTGACTGCTGTCCAAGGGGTGCTAAATGCATTTAGCACCTTCTGGTTGCACTTTCTGGCTGCTGTCTAGGTTGCTATCCAGAGATGCTAAATGCATTTAGCACCTTTTGGTTGCACTTTTTGGCTACTGTCTAGGGGGTGCTAAATGCATTTAGCACCTTCAGGTTGCTGTCCAGTGGTGCTAAGTGCATTTAGCACCTTCTGGTTACACTTTCTGGCTGTTGTCTAGGGGGTGCTAAATGCATTTAGCACCTTCTGGTCGCACTTTCTAATTGTCCAGGGAGTGCTAAATGCATTTAACACCTTCTGACTGTTGTAAGTGTCATAATGAGACGATATTATAAGAAAGGGGTATTAGTGTCTTTTTTGTATAATGTCCTTAACTTACATGGCTAATTTTTAAGTGTTCTTTATAATTATATTATTATTATAATGAACCCTTATACCTAATTGCCTCTAAGTAAAAATAGGTTAAATATTTATAAAAGGACGCAATAGTGTTTTTTTTCCCTAAAAATTGAGGGTTTGCAAAATGAAATACAATTTTTTTTCTTCTAATTAATTAAAAAAATTAATAATATTATTAAAAAAAAAAGAAAAAATCAAGGGGGAGCAATTCCCTTCTACTCAACACATCCCTCCGCCCATGCAAACAGGTGCAATCTCATTTGCAGGGAAAAAAATTTATATTAAAAAAAATATCCACTACAACAAATCTTTTACGTATCAAAACACAACCTAAAGATATATTTGCCATTCTGAACTTTAGAATTGAAATTGAATGGTCTTGATTTATTGTCATCCTCATAAATAAAGACATTAGTCGATCGCTATTGAATTTGAGTTTTAGGGTCGATTTGGAGTTTTCAAAGTAATTATTGATAATAGCAAAATAATTATGATCGGCGACAAACTCAAAGATGAACTGAGATTAATAAAAGAGTGAGAAATTTAATCCGAACACCCGATATAAAAAAAAAAAAAAGAAAACGACGACGACCACATCAGTAGATTTAGTAGAAAAAGGACCAAAGGGATATGATCACACGCGGCACCCATTGATACAGTGTTGTCACTATCTATAACAGTAAATATTAATAAATAAAGTTAGCATTTGACCTATCATCATCCTATCTTAATAAAAGTTATTTAATGAATATTATTTATTCTCTTGCCCTATTTTGATGATTGTGGTGGGCTATGGTTTGTTGGTCACTCAAAAATGAAATTATTGGAGGGCGGGGCGGGGCGGGGCATGCTATTCTATCTAAACAAAAGGTGTAGGACCCAAGCCCTAAAGACTAAAAGTAGAAGGGGTCATACTCAACGACTCATTTCCCTTCTCAATGTTATGTTATCCCCCATCCTTGTACCTTGCTTCTCGCTTTATACTTTGACCAATCTCATATTTATAATTATCACTATTGTTAGGTAATCCTATTACCATATTCATATATTGTTATAAACTTATAATGCTTCAAAATTTATGATATTATTATTATAAACTTTTTTACTATTAATGATCATAATATTTTCTCACTTGCGGCTTAAATAAAGATTAAGGAAAAAGGTTGAAATCTCTTATTTATTTGTCAACAATTATAATAAAATACCAATTTCAAATTTTAAAGTTGGGTATAGATAAAAGGCTAGTTATAGTTAATCTTCATTTTACTCTCAAGTGAAAAAATGTTATGATTATCTTTTAATAGTACAGAAGTTTATAATACTAATATCATAGATTCTGAAGCATTATGACAATATATGAAAATGCCAATATATACGACTGCCTAACTTTTTTTTTCTTGCATATGCATTAATTAATCAGGCATTAGGTAGTGACAATTGTGTGTGTGAGAGAGACAGAGAGAGATTTGTTTGATATTTGGGTTCAAGGACTGATAAATTATACAACATTGAAATAGAGAAATTATATTAATGAGCAAGAAATCCACAAGGGGTTACATTGTTACAAAAATTCCATCTCTTTACAATACAAGACTAACAAATATATAGTGATACAAAGGGAAAACAAATTATAAGACAACCTAAAAACATGGAGAAAAATAAGGAGAGAAAAGGGGAGGAAAATAGGGAGAGGGGAACAAAGAGGAAAACATGGGAGGAGGAAAACATGGAGAATATTCTAACACCCCCCCTCAAACTCAAGGGGGTATGAAGAGACCAACTTGAGTTTGAAGAGGTGAGGAAGCTACCAAACAGCGGAACGGCGGTGGGGGGCAGACGGAACGGCGGTAACGAAAATAACAGGAGCCGACGGAACGGCGATGACGGGAGCCGACGGAACGGCGATGACGGGAGCCGACAGAACGGCGAGGTCCGGTGTAGAATTTCCGGAGGAAATAAAAACTTGATCTGAATACGCGAGCAGTACGTATAACAGTAACAAGAAATTGAATCTGAATACTTTGTCGTGCGGCAAAAGGCTGCGGAAAAATTAAATTGAAAAGATTGAATATATATATATTAAAGTGGCTAGTTTTCAGAGGGAGAGGTTGATGTCAGTGTCTAGCTCGGCCTTGGCGAAGGCGGTGGAGGAGATGAGGACGAAAACGTCGCAGCCTTCGACGAGGCAGTCGTGGAAGAAGAGGCAGAGTGCGGCGGTGTTGGGTGAATTGATCTGCTTGTTGGTGATGACGCGGGCATAGGTGAGGACGAAAGCGGTGCGGCGGTGCTTTTTGTTCGGTGGATTTAGAGAGAGGTTGTTGGCTGATAGGAGGAAGCGGGGCCTCCACCTCCGGAAGCTGAGACGGTGGTGGACTGCGCGGTTGTGGACGGTGGCGGTAGCGCGGTTGGTTTGAAGGTCCGGCGGACGACGATATACATCGCCCGTGTGATCGAAAGACGTAAGGATCTTACAGCTCTGATACCATGATAAATTATACAACATTGAAATAGAGAAATTATATTAATGAGCAAGAAATCCACAAGGGGTTACATTGTTACAAAAACTCCATCTCTTTACAATACAAGACTAACAAATATATAGTGATACAAAGGGAAAACAAATTATAAGACAACCTAAAAACATGGAGAAAAATAAGGAGAGAAAAGGGGAGGAAAATAGGGAGAGGGGAACAAAGAGGAAAACATGGGAGGAGGAAACACATGGAGAATATTCTAACAAGGACCACATCAAAAGAAAAAGAAAAAGAGGAAGGTCATGATAATTTTTCCAATTTCTTGGAAAAATAAAGATTTTATGAATCATGTAAAGAATACATATACAAAGACAACTTCTTATGTACCGGCCTTGTTTTAAGAAAACAAGGACAATTTATTTTGAGGAATAGATGAATAATTTTTTTTTATAAAATTTGGTAGAAATAACCTTTGTAATGAGTAAATTATTTTCATAAAATTTTATCTAAAAATATAAATTAATTAGAAGTAAGCGTAATAAACATGTGACATATATTTATATTTATTTCTCTCTATTAAAATTTTATATAATTATATTATAATTTTTAAATTTAGGCATTTTTATATATAATTTGATTGAAATAACTTACTTAATATAAATATTTTTTTTATTAAATTTTATAAAAAAATATTTATTTTTTCCTCAAAATAAACAAAAAATAAAGACAATCTTTACATGAAAGTTGGCTCATGCATATATAGATACTAGTATATTACGAGTCCATTTTTAATGGAGGTAAAATTGAATGAGGTCATGGAATCTTTAATAATAAAACAACACGTGTCTACTCTCATCTAAAATTAATTTTTTTTTTAATTTTTTATTTAATTTAAATAAATAAAAATAAACACATATCATTTTATTATTAAAATCTCGTAACCCCATCTAATTTTACCTATCAAAAATTTTTCCGTATATTACCGACTAACTTCCAACCTTGAAAAGATCTTGATTGAATGAATGGTGATCATAGAGTCAACAAAATCAGGCGCTATGTTTTTCTTTGCCACGCACAGGAAAAAAGGCTCAAAGAAAGAGGGGGCAACGAATTAAAAAGAAACAAAAGTAAATTGGGTGTTATGAAAAAGTATAAGCAAGCAAATATCATGAATGGGTTGTTAGAGTTTCCCAATAAACACCATGATTTGAATTCTCAATTTGGTTTACATAGAATTTTTTTATCAGGAAAAAAAGTAAACGATAAAAAAAAAAAAAAAACTTTTGGGCATATTTGGTTAATATTTTAAGTTGAGTTTTTAAAATATGTTGTTTGGTAGAATTTAAAAGTACGTTGAAGAGTTGATTTGATTTTTTTTTCAATCAACTAAAAATCTCATAAAAAGTTTTAAAAAATAGTCACAATGGATTTTATTTTATAGATCTTCATGAGTCTGTTTTAAATATATATTTTTTATTTAATTTTGATTTTTGAATTTAAAGTTATGGTGTTATAAAATTTTTTTAGAGAGGAAAAATAAAGTGAAATAAATTTTGGAAAGCGTAAAAGTAGAATTGATTTTGAGTTAAGTTTTAAAATTTGGAAAAAAAAAAACATGGACCAAACAGGCCCACTTATATTTATTTTTCCAAACATGATCGATAATGTACTAAATTTTGTAATATTAAATATTTCTTTTTTTTAATTGTTGATTAGAATAATACTTTACAAAATTGATGGTCCATGATATAAATCCTAAATTGATTTTTTCAGCTTATTTTTATACAGCTATATGCAATATGCTTAGTGTTCGACTTTGGAAAAAAAAAAAAATTTTCTTTAATTAAAAAGATACTTCTAAATTTGACGGTCCATGCAGAGGTAACAATATAAATTAGTTGAAAAGGCCCTTTCCTTCTCACTATCAACGAGAATGCATCACAAAAAAAAAATCTTGAAATTAATATATTGTAAAAATAATTAAATATCAAAATGAAGTTTTAAATATCAAAGTATTCGTTTAATTTGGAATGGATAGAAATGTTTATGATAAAGCCCCGTTGGCACCAAAATGAACTCGTGCCTCTATCATCTTTTTCAAATTGATGTTCCATTACAGTCTGTTCATCTATCCCCAATTTACTAAATATGCTCAAATTATTCTGATTAAATTTCATGTTCCTTAATTTCTTATATATTTTTCAATAATTTACAAGTCTAGGTGAGATTCATTAGCACCTTTCAATACTTCTTTTTCTTTATTTTTTTTTTCTGATTTTTATCCCTATGGTGAACCCACTATGTTCAAAAACCAAAAAAACTACCCCAACCCGCCTCCTAAATTTGCTTTATTTTTTATGATATTTTTATGCAATTTTTTTTGAAACTTTTAATAAAAATATTTTTTAAAATGTTGGAATACTTAAAATAATAATAAACATTTATACTAAATGTTAAACACGTTAAATTTTTTTGGCATTTAACATGAAATACCAAGTTATCTCTCTTTACTTTACAATTTTTTAAAAAGACTCAAACTTAATATTTTTGCCATAAATAACACATATCTTGATCGCGCTGAACTAAATCATATTCTATAATTTTAGGTATTTTAATAATCTAGATGGTATTATAATATTCTACACATCTCGTACACTCCGGAGTCTAATATTAATTTTTGAAACGATAATTCAAAGTAATCCCGGGGATGGAGTGTGAGCCATCCGAATTGACTAAACAAACATGGATATAGGCAAGTCAAAACTTGAAGAAGTCTCTCAACTCAACTCTCTTCTTTTCTTTTTTACAATGGAATACATCAAAAACTTCCATCTAAATCCGAGTTTTGATTATGAGAATTCTTCTTAAAAGAGTTTAAAAATAGTCTATTGAAGATCACCACAAAGATCCAAAGCTTAAAAGTTTTCGAATCATGGAAATGTCTATGCATTACTTGTATAAAAAAAATAGTTAAGAGATGTATTTGTTAAATACAAGAGAGGATTAATTAATAAAATTATGTGTCTCCCATAACATTTTAGTAAAATTCCAGGGTTTTTTTTCTTTTAAAAAAAGGGTAATCGTGGATGCGGAAATTCCAAATATGGGCTAATTAACTCCTTTTTTTTATTTAAAAAAAAAAACCACACACACGCACTAAACCCTTTTAAAGACCTTTTTTGGAATAAAATTCTTGAATAGAAAATTTTAAATGAGTTTTTAATTAAAATTCATAACCTATATTTCTTGAGACACTTATAAAATATAGGTGATAAATTCACGCTTCACAAGATACAATTTTCAAAAGGCATACCACAATTAGAGTAAATACCATGGATGGCCATTTAACTATCGTAAAAGTTTTAAAATGGTCACCGGACTATAATTCGTTTCATTTAACCCACTCAACTATTTAAGTAGTTCAATTTTGGCCACTCCGTTAAAATTTCCGTCAACCCACTTACGGATTCAAGGGCATTTTCGTCCAAACAGCAAAAAAAAAAAGAAAAAAGAAAAAGAAAAACTGTTCATTCGTCTTCTCCAACTCCGGCCGGCGCCGGCGAACACTCTGCCTCCTCCTCTCTCCTCGCTTTCTCTTCTTCTTCCCTCTCTCTCCTCGCTTCCGCTTATTCCGCCTCCTCTCTTTTCCTCTTTTCTTCCTCCTCTCTCCGATACTGTTGCAACAGACGGTACCGAATCGAACAACGCCGGTGGGGCAGTCACAGTCAACGTCCGATGCTCCAATGGCTCAAAGTTCTCCGTACAGATTCGCCTGGAATCTACCGTCGGATCGTTCAAGTCCATTCTCGCTCAGAACTGTGATATTCCGGCCGAACAGCAGCGATTGATTTACAAAGGACGGATCCTCAAGGATGATCAAAGCCTTGAGAGCTACGGTATTTTTCAATCGATTCTCACTTTTTGTGTACATACGTAAACGGAGGAAGAAAAGAGGAAGAGAGAGGAGGAGGAATAACCGGAAGCGAGGAGAGAGAGGGAAGAAGAAGAGAAAGCGAGGAGAGAGGAGGAGGCGGAGTGTTCGCCGGCGCCGGCGCCGGCCGGAGTTGGAGAAGACGAATGAACAGTTTTTTTTTTCTTTTTTTTTTTTGCTGTTTGGACGAAAATGCCCTTGAATCCGTTAGTGGGTTGACGGAAATTTTAACGGAGTGGCCAAAATTGAACTACTTAAATAGTTGAGTGGGTTAAATGAAACGAATTATAGTCCGGTGACCATTTTAAAACTTTTACAATAGTTAAATGGCCATTCATGGTATTTACTCCCACAATTAATATCCTATGCCTTAGTCCCTGTGTAAATGAAATGAAAAGATAAATATTTGAAATATTTCATACTTGACAAGGTAGAGAGCCTTATGCGTAACAAGAAGTAGGGTAATTTGGACTTCGGCCCCATTAATTATGTGATATTTTTCTTTGACACTCAAAATTTATAGATGTTAACATTTGACATTTTTGATGATTCGGTCCGGTCAGTCAAAGTTGACCGTTAAGGTAATAAAAAGTGACTTAAATTACCTCCAACTGTTTATTATAGGGGTTTATTGTCTTAACCCCCACGCTAATAGCGGTATTTGAAAAACCCTTCAAAATAATTTTAATTAACCATAACCCCCTAAAACCTGACACCGTCTCCATTTTGTTAATTTTTTATTTTTTTGGACCAAATTACCCCTCTTCCTTTTCTTTTTCATCTTCTTCACCCCCAAACCAAAGTACCCCTTCTTCTTCTTCATTTAATTTATATACATACATATACATGTGTATATATATCTCTCCTTCAATTACCCCAAAGAGGGGTCAGTGGTGAGGTCATCTTCGAATGGAGATCGATTAATGAATGGACGATGGGGATAAGGGGGATCGGAGGAGGATGGGAAATCAAGGTCAAAGGGGTAAGAGTCGAAATCTTAGGACCAGTACGGGGCAGAGTCGAAGGTTACAGAGATGTCATCGTCGGGTTCTTCTTCGTGGAGGTGAAAGTAAAATACCTCTGCCATTGATACCTTCGTGGATGTGAAGGCAAGATAACTTTTTCGGCGCCATCGCCTCCTTCATTAATTTATCTCTCTTCCTCATCACCATCCACCTCTATCTCTTCCTCACCAACATCAAACTCATCTCTCTCTATAAATTAGATCCAAGCAAAATCGTGGTCGAAATCATAGCTTGAAATTTCCCCCAAAAAAGAAATCAAAAACGAACTTAAAATAAATAATACAAAATTGAATTGGAAAGCAATTATATATCCATTCAATCATATATATATAGCACGCACATGGCCAAAAATTATGGGTTTCTTTCAATTTGATTTCAATTGCCGGTCACATTTGGCAATAGATTGCCGTTATCGGCACAATCGTCCTCAATCATGTGCTTGATTATTTGAGATTCCAAAGCCACGATCTTGTCCACCTCGAAAACCTCTCCATTGGAGCTCCTCAAAGTGATCTTCAATCATGTGCTTGATCGTTAAGGTTTTTTGGGGAAGAAAAAGAAGAAAAGAAGAAGAACGTGGTAGGGGAAGGGTAACTTGGTCCAAAAAAAATAAAAATTTAATGGAATAGAGACGGTGTCAGGTTTTAGGGGATTATGTCTAATTAAAATTATTTTTGGGGGTTTCTCAAATACCGTTATTAGCGTGGGGGGTTAAGTCAATAAACCCCTATATTATATTTCTTCATTGACGTCATAAACAATTTAAGATATATAGTAAGAATAATAAATGAATTGAAAACACACACACATATATATATATATGTACATTTATTAATAAGTAGGTAAAAAACGGTGTATATATGTATAATCCATTTTCATTAGTTAGGCTATAAATTGAGAGAGATTTTATCTCTTTAATAAAAAGAAGGGATGATTATTTTGAGGGAAAATTAAATGAATTTTTTTATAAGATTTTATAGAGATGATATATATTGTTAATAGACCACCTCCTACCAATTTCATAAAAAAATTCAACTTAAAAGTGGAGTGAGGCGATCATAGAATATTTTAACAACCGAAAATGAACATATATATATATATATATATATATTAATTTTTCAAAACACCCACCTCTAGATTAATTTTTTTTATAAATTTTTGTTGATGTGATCTACTCACTATATAGATCATCTCTATATACAAATTTTTATAAAAAAAAGTTCATCGATTTATTCTTTTAAATGGTCATTGCTTCTTTTTGTTAAAGTATAAGAATTTCTCTTTATAACTTAATTTTTAATAGATATACAGTCATATATTTATATATATATATATAATTTATTTTGTATATTAACAGAAAAATTTGCTAGAGAAGCAAAAATATGGATTTCCATGCAAAGATTCACTACGCATGTCTATTTTCACCGCAATAAACTAGATGGTTGATATAATCCGCCACATTATTAGTTCGTCTTTATGCGTGCACTTTACTGCTATGTGGGTTATAAAATGGGCTTTTAATTTTAGTCATGACCAATTAGTTGGTCTGCTTGTCTCTTTGTCCCATTTCAATATTATTTTGCATTTGCCAAAACAACACAGATTTACTAGTTTTTAATATAATTTATATTTTATCTTAGAGAAAAGTATACGTTTTTCTGAAATATGGAAATTTTCTAAACGAAGTAATGTTTACGGGAAAAGTTATAAATTTTTCGAGAAAGTTAATAAAATTTTCTAAGAAAATTTGATGATTTTGTGGGAAATAAAAAATTAAAGTACATTAAAAACTCCATAAATTACTAAGATCAGGACAAACCAATTTTATTAATTAAATGAGATTTTAATTTATCGATAAATTATTCTAAGTTAATAATTTATTAATTTACCAAATGATTCGTGCGTTTTAATATTATTTTCTCAATCTTCTTTAGATTTTATTTCATTTAAACTTAATTAAGTAAACTATATTATCCTTTGATAAATAATTTAAAAAATTTATATTTTTAATATTGTGATATTGGTCTTACCTGAATTATTTTTTTCTTAGAAACTTAATTAAATAATTATATTATCTTTTGAATGTAGACTACTTATTGAACTATCTGAGTGAACATGAAGAAAGTTTGTGACAAAGAGATTATTGGTAGTGTAAAAAAATAATAACAAGAAGATGAGTTGAGATGATAGTTTTACTACTACAGAGACCGGTTCTCAAAAAGAAGCCACCAAAGCAATAAGGATATTAAATAATTTTTTCTTATAACATGATAAATGTACACTTTACATGCTTAGGACATTCCAGAAAGTTAGGGATAAAATTCAAACAAATATTAATTTCAACAAAAAAGCAAATAATATTGTACTTGTATTTTGATAATAAGTTTAAAAGGGTAAATCATTAATTTATATAATCGGTGGGTCTAAAATGATCTTATAAATTTAGCTAAAATATTAATATAATTCTTGGATTGAAATCGGAACTAACAAAATTTATTAATTAATTTAGCGATATTAATATTTTATGGAGTTTTTAGTGTAATTATGAAATAAAATAGAGTTAAAACATAAAATGTACAAGAGGGGCAATTTGGGGAGGAAAAATGTAATAAGGTTCAACTAACAGTCAACCCTCTTTTTACCGGACGAAACCATCGAAACTGGGTTTTAAGGGTAATATTTGTTAACTTTGAGTGCCAAAGGGAAATAACGTATAATTAATGGGGGCTAAAGTAGAAATCACCCCAAAAAGATAAAGTTTCCTTCGACAGTATAATAATCTCACCGAAAAGAGAGAGAGTAGCTAAAAAAGAAAAAGAAAAAGAAAAAGAGGACCGTAGTATTTCCTAAACTTGAAGTTTACATATGATATGCCTGGATTCTCAGGTCTTTCTGGTCCGTCCACTTCTCTCTCTAAAGACTAGAGGGAGAAAAAACAGCAAAAAATAAATTTAAATCACTCTAGAGAGAAAAATCAAAATAAAAATAAAAATACTGTGCCACTGTGTGTGAGAGAGAAATTGAGATGAGACAAAAGCAATGCACTCTATAGAGAGGACGAGGAGGAGAACAAAGTGAAAAAGCAGTTAGTGAGAGAGAGAGAGAGAGAGAGGGGGGGCTTAATTCAGTTGGATTTATGGTGCAAGTGGAACATTCACTCAACTTTCTACAGTATTTTCTCCTTCTTCCATTTTTCTTCATCTCCGGCCAAAATGTTGTTCAATCAACTACCAGCTTCTTCACCGGCGGCGGCGGTGGTTTCCGGCCGTCAATGGCGGACTCCGAATCCGGAGTAGCTTTCTCCCTTCTCGCCGCCGCCGTATTCTTCCCTATTAGGTAAAAACAAAATATTAGAAACTAACCCGCCCTTTTCCCAAAAGAACAATCTTAAATCATCTAGTAGGATTTCTAGCTTTTTCAAAGGAAGAGATACATACCATTCAATTATTGAAACCCTAGAAATTGAGTGTTTTTTTAACGGAGTGAACTGTAGATGAAAGCCCTAAGACGAAGTCAAACTTCGTCAGCATCAAATCCGTCCTCGTCATCACCGCCTTTGTCATCGTCGTGGATTCATTTGAGATCGGTTTTGTTCGTAGTTGCATCTTCTTCACCAGCTTCATGTTCTTCTTCTTCTGATCGGTGAGTAATTACTTTCTTCTTCTAATTACTTCTCTCTCCATTACGTTTAAGAAAGCGTATCTTCACTCATGGATTCTGATTATACTGAAAACTCAGTGGCGTAACTCTTCTGAATTCAGATCTCAATCTTAAGAGTACTTGAAAAAAATATGACCTCTCATCTTTTTTCAGATCAGGTCAAATTGAATAGCGATCACTGATTCATTTTGCTTTATATATAGGTTACATGCCTTACAGTTTATTTGATATACTTAAATACTTAAATTTTGTAGATTGGCTAGTTTCGAATACGTTGATGAACTAAATAGTTTGATTGGTTAACTTTCGTCTCAATCGGTTTGTTTATATTTATTATATTGAAAATTAGCAGCTATTTTTTTATTTTTTATCTCCTTCTGTTGTTTAGAGTCTGTTTTGTTCTTCTTTGGATTAACTGTTGACTGCTGAATCTTGGAGGTTGTCCCTAGAATAATTTTTCTTCCCTTGTCATGTGAAATTAAGATGGAAATGAAAGAGAAGTTCTTTTCATATTTGAAATTAACGGAAAGAGAAGTACCTATCAATTTCTTCCTTTTCCAAATAATTTTCAAACCTTTAGAATTTTCTGTGCTGTGGGATGGACAATTGCCATCAATTTACCCTGTATATTCATCATTGTACATTAAAGACTGAAGACTGCTAACAGTGATATGCGCTCTCTTTCTCTCAAAAACCAATATTGAGCTATGGCAATGTAGTACAGATCTATGCAAGAAGCCTTTCTGATTCACAAGAGGAAATTCGAAGTCCTATGTGACCTAGAAAGTCTATTTTAAGTGTTATTTTGATATTGAGAGTGCTCTTTTCTTTTTTCCCTTGGTTCAAGTTCCTTCTAGAGAGAATTTATCTACGACATCTTATTATTCTCTTAAGAAGTCTAAGATTCTTTTCTTTTATGCCTTGTTTTATATTTATCTTGATTCTTGAACTTGTTTGTTTATTTGGTTTGATAATGTAGAATTTTGTATCAAAAACAAAATATCCTAGTCGCTTTGTGCTGTAATTGGCTGAAAGGATCAAGGTGGATACTTTTTGGATGCGCACATGAAGCTGCTTTAAGCATGTAGTTTCCTCAGACCCACAGTATTGTCTAAAATGTGTTTCAGAAACGGTGCATGTACTATATTTGAGATTAAAAGGAACCATTTACTCTGTTATGTCAACTATTGAATCCGGTAGATGTCTTCTTTTCTTTATTATTCCTCTTTTCCAGAGTGCGTATGCGGGAGAAGGACTTCATGGGTAACTTGTGAAACTATCCTTTGCTTTTGCTTGTTCTTCCCCTTTTGAACATAGTAAATCGGGGAATTGGAAAATTTTCAATGAAGAGATTTGACAAAGAAGTTCATATATTCACAATTGATGCAGATTGAAGATTTTGTTAAGACCAAACAATGGTTGAAAAGGTTTCAAGAGAACACAGTTTCGGATAATCCTATATACACATCAGAACTTTAATTTTTTTATGTAGCAGACAGCTATTTGCACAATTAGCTTGAGTAGATGAACTTTAGCATTAAGTGAAAGACTATATCACAGAACTTCTGCTTCAAGGTCTTAACTAGGGCACTACTGATTGGAAGCTGATAGGTACCATAATCCCATTGTGAAATCCTCGAACATAGAAATTATATTTATTTGTGGTTGAATATCTTCAATCATGATTGGGGTATTCTAAGACTTGGATGTATTTCTTTTTCCCACTTTTGTTGGATATTATTAAAACAATTGATTGTGCTGGAAAAAGTTATGGCCAATTATCCGTGTTCTTAAATTCTTAATTGATTGGGACTGTTGTTCAATTGCAGGGGTCGTCTCAAATCTCCGTGGTCTCGTAGGAAAAGGAAACATGCCCTTTCACCCCGGCAATGGAGAAGTTTGTTTACGCCAGAAGGGAAACTACGTGATGGCGGTGTGAAATTTCTTAAAAAAGTTCGCAGTCGAGTGAGTTGCCAATTCACGTACTTCATATTATTGTTCAACAATCCACCTGAAAACAGGAAGTTCCACTTTTAAGTGCTTCCATAATTATTTTATTGCTATAATTTTTTAATCTTATTAATTGAATTTCTCATGAAGGGTGTTGATTCAAGTATCAGAGCAGAGGTTTGGCCATTCCTCCTAGGAGTGTAAGTGTTTGACCTTTTTGTAATCTTTATTTGCAACTCTCTTTCTTGTAAACTTGGTACTTGATAGAGCTAGGAGAGTATAGCCTGCGTGTTACAGTTGTACTCCCTGAATTTGTAAAATTGCATCTCACATAGTCATACTCATCTAATACTATATATTAAGCGAGAGGAGCAGTTCTGATATGTTCTTGAAATTAGGAAATTAACCTTCATTTAGAAAAATAAACAATAGTTTTAGTGGGATTTAACCTCTGACCTTTACTCTAGGAACTTGCAACTTAACCACTTGATCAAACATGGTCAGTTGGTCACTTTGCTTTGAAAGATTTTAAAAACTACTTAAGTAGTAAGAATTACCAGGTAGAATATTGCACATGCTTCAAGTATGCAACATTTTATAGCATTAATCAAGTGTGCAACAGTATGATTTGGTCTTTCATTTTGTTTTACTCTTCTTTTGGTTTTTCTAAAGAATTATGAAACTTATTTAAAAAAAAAAAAAAAAAAAAAAAAAAAAAAAAACTCTTTTTTTCTTTTTGTTGTTCGAAAGGAGGAGTGGGGTTATATTTTGTGCAATTATCAGCATATATGTATGGCTATTGCTGTCAACAACTTTATTATAGGCTTCATTTGTTTCTTTGTGAAATGGCTTTTTTTTTCAGTTACAGCATTTTGCTTGGTTAAGTTTTCCATTATGGTAACTGTGCCATATTATTTTGGTCTATTTTTTTGATAAGAAACAGAAGATCATAGCACACTATTTGTATAGATGATCCCTTAAAGGGTTTGTATTATTCTGTAGATTTATAGTGCTCCTATTTTGGTGACAACCACATCTTAGAGTTTTTGTTCGGTCCTGGAATCCAAAATGGTAAATTTCACATGGAAAGTTTAGGCCTCATCAACATATGATTCAACCTCTTGACAAACTATAAGAGACTCCTAGTGTGAATTTACCAATTTAGGATGCCGGGAACGAACGAAAAGTCGAACCAAATGAGCACATAATGTAATTCTGTATACCTAGTAAATTAATCCCCTCCGAAAGTTATTTCATAAAAAATAAAATAACCTTGTTGACTCATTTGCTGATTATTTCCCAACAGCTATGACTTGAACAGTTCCAAAGAAGAAAGAGAGAGTTTTAGAACTCAGAGAAGGTAAGCTTGCGATCTCTCCCTCCCCCCCCCCCCCCCCCCCCTCTTACATATATACAGACAGTTTATGTGACGTTTATGGATGCAGAAAGGAATACGAAAAACTTAGAAGACAGTGCCGCCGACTTCTTAAATGCAGCAATGACAATTATAAGTTAAAAGGAACCAGCACCACGAGCAGCAATGGAGACAGTGGAATTCTCATTCAAGATTTTGATTCCGCCGACTCAGAAGATGCTGTTAGTGCCAGAGAATCTCTCTCTAGCGAGGAAGAAACGAGTGCACCTGTTGACTATTTAGACCACCCCACTAGCTTATCACCTGAGGTAAACTCTGGTTCAAAACGGCTCACAAATCCCAATACTTCCGATACTGATTCATCGGACTCGGATTCCTCCGATGACCCCGAGCTGAGCCATACTTTCCCCTCCACGGAAATCAAGGAGGACAATGACCCGGATGATTCTTCCTCGAAAACTAAGCCTGAGTCAAAGCCCTGGTCAACCGAAGATTTCGCCACTTGGCAGCGTATCATTCGTGTAGACGCAGTCCGTGCCAATGAAGAATGGGTAGACTACTCCCCGATCCAAGCATCAGTGTCAGATGCCCGGGCACACCGAGCAGCTGAGGCCGTCGGTTTAAAGGACTATGACCACCATGAGCCATACCGAATCTTCCACGCGGCTCGGCTCGTTGCTATTCTCGAAGCCTACGCACTTTATGACCCTGAGATCGGCTATTGCCAAGGAATGAGCGATTTACTATCCCCCATAATAACCGTAATTCACGAAGACCATGAGGCCTTTTGGTGCTTTGTGGGTTTTATGAGGAAAGCTCGACATAATTTTCGGCTCGACGAGGTGGGGATTAGAAGGCAATTGAATAGGGTTTCTAAAATCATCAAATGCAAAGACTCACATCTTTATAGGCACTTGGAGAAGCTTCAAGCAGAGGATTGCTTCTTCGTGTATAGAATGGTGGTGGTTCTCTTTAGGAGGGAATTAAGTTTCGAACAGACAATTTGCCTTTGGGAGGTGATGTGGGCAGATCAAGCGGCAATTAGGGCCGGGATTGGAAAGTCCGCGTGGAGCCGGATAAGGCAGCGGGCCCCGCCGACTGAGGATCTACTGCTGTACGCCATTGCAGCATCGGTACTACAGAGAAGGAAATTGATACTAGAGAGGTACAGTAGCATGGACGAGATAATTAGGGAATGTAACGGTATGGCCGGGCGTCTCGACGTATGGAAATTACTCGATGACGCGCACAATTTGGTGGTGACACTCCATGACAAGGTAGAGACTCCCCTATGATAGGAGTAATTCTACGGGGAGACGCACCAGACACAATGAGGGGACATGGTGACTTGTTGCCAATACACTGATTTGAGTATAAATTACAGAAACCAAAAAAATTATTGTTGATCAATGCACAAGTGATTCGTCACTATATCCTCCAAGTGTGTTCACGTTTTGTGTCTTCCAATAACTATTGGATGGAGTAAATATGCTATGGACCTGAAATACTGTCAGGTGGTACTCCTTGGCTAATGATGTTATGCCACATCCCTTTGCATGCTTGACCATTGGCCAGGTGTACCATGTGCGGCATTGCAATCGCCTGAATATATGATTAGCTAATTATTATATCTGAGTTTTGGTTTTTCGAAACAAACGTTAGAATGGCTTTTGTTTTACTGGCTAATTCTTTTAGGCTGATCACATTGAGAAAAAAATATGATAGAGTGGAAATGCTCAAAATATGGGTTATTCTGAGGCGTTATAAAATCTATGTTGTATTGCACCTCTCTTTTTGTAATGAACTCAATGTATCATATGAACAAAAAGATGAAGAGTTTGGTAATACATTCATGAATTTATTTTATATGTATGACTGGAAAATATATATATATATTTATAAGTATAGCTCCTTTTATTTAGGGAAATATTATTTTCAAAGCAATAGTTTCTGCTAGAGTAATTTCATTTCAATGTAAAGGAACAACCCTTTATTTATAGAACTTTTGTAAGGACCTAAATGTCTAGGTTTAGTGAAAGATTAAGACTTTAATCTATTGTAAATATATGCCATTAAAAATAATGATTTCAAATTGTTGACGTGCTATATGGGCCGTTTTTAACGATTTTAGGGTCTTCAACAAACGTATTCTTTCTTCGTCAAAAAAAACAAAAAAAATCGAGTTCTTTATCAAATAGCAATCTATGTTTTCGTAAAATGCATGCATGATGCATTGGTTATGAATGAAAAAAAAATTGATCAAATGGGAGCAAAATACAAAACACACTAAATTATATTTAAAATCTTAAAACTTTAACGTAAATTTAATAGCATTAATAATAATAGTTCATACAATTGAAATAGAAAATGCGAACAATTACTAAAAATTACAATATCATTCTACAGTGTGGAAATGGAGTGGTGGCGGCGTGAAGTAACGGCAGTATGGAGGAGCAGAGCAATGGAAGAACTTGTGGAGTTGTGGTGGAGAAATAAAAGAGAGAGAGATGGGAGAGGAGAGAGAACTCAAGAGTAAGAAAAGTGAGAAATTAAGTAAGAGATGCGAGTAGGTAAGTGAGTTGTTTAAATCAACGTTAATTTTTAATACACTTAGGTACTATCAAATATATGTTTTTGCATAAAAGTATTTTTATATTTTTTTTTCAAAAAATACCTTTTATATAATAAAAAAATTTAAATTTAACTGGAAGTGCTCGACCCCGTTTGTTCCTTACTTACTCCGCCAGTGGATATAACCCTACTTTTGTATGGTCCAATTTAGTTTTAACTTCCATTATTAATGAAACAAACTTGATGTGCTCAGCTGATGAAGTTAAAGGAAAGTTTATTTAAGAAAATAAAAATACTAGTCATAATGATGATGATAATAATATTTTGTAATAATAATAATAAATCATAACATGGATGCACTTGATTGATACAAGACAAAAGGGATGTTGACCAAGACCGCCAATATGATCAAAGATCTAACTTGATTATGAGACGTAGACTAATTAAATCATATTCAAACCCGCAGCACTATGAATTGACAATGAATTAGCAAATCTATTATTAAATCCAACTTGATGGATTATGACAACTGGGATGCCAAAAAATATTTTCTTTCGAGACAAAGCATGTTCATATTTCCTATGTTAGAATAAAGTAATTTTCTATTCATCAATTTACAAGTGACTAATTTATACATTAAGCAAATCCAATTAAGTCAATGTTGTCAAGTGGGTTATATATATATATATATATACATATGTGTGTGTGGGGTAGCGGAGTCAAAAATTTTGTTCAAATAGAACCAAAAAAAAATTTTGTTTAAGAATTTTTTAAATTAATATTGAATCAACCACAATAACCAAAAAACAAATATATTATTAACATTTAACAATCTAATAAACAAATCAAAATTAATAAATAAAAACCAACAAACAAATATATTAATAAACACCTAAAAGCAAATATCAACATTAATATCAATGTTTAACAATCTAAGAAGTAAATCAACATTAATAAATAATAACCAATAAATAAATACATTAACAATTTAAAAAGCAAATCAATATTAAAACACTTAAATCTTAATATTCAAAATTTACAAAAAAAAAGAGGGGAAGGGGGGGTTGAGATTATAAAAAGCCCCTTGGTCTTCACCCACTATTTACAAAAACTAGCCCCGAGCTTATAAAACTCCTCGCACAAGAGCCCTCTGCCCTCCACCCACCAATTCTTCTTTTATTACGTAATTAACCCCTAACTTTTTACACTATCTCAAATAAACTCACATACTTTGTAAAAATTTTAAAAAAATCCAGGTGGAGCCTCTACATGGCTCCGCCCCTGTGTGTGTGTGTGTGAGAGAGAGATACAAATTGGAAAAATAAGTGTGTGTCATGATACAAATTGGAAAAATAAGTTTTACTCCGTTGGTAAAGCATTATTTCTACATTGAATAGGTAATAACCTAGAAAAGTTGGTCCAGCTAAAAATCTTGGCCTAAATAAATTCAACTATAAGTGCATGCTTTCATAGTCAATGTAGATGGCCAGATGGGATGTTAGAAAATGCAACTTAAGGTTCAGCTGATCGGGATATTATAAAATGAGTTTTTTTTTTTGATAAAAAAAATATTATAAATTAAGGGCCTATTTTTGATCTAACTCTAAAAAAAATGCAACGCTAAATTTGCAGTAAATTTTCGAATTTTAATATTTTATGGTATCGTGCAAAATTAAGTTTGCACTACGTATTTTTTAGTAGATTACTATATTGAAGTGTTTGATTGACTTAGTTTTATAGTTATTTTAACAAGTTACAAATTTGAACTCCTTTATTAATAAAACACACATGATAATTTTTTGAGTTATGCAAAGTTAAATTTGCACTTCTTATTTTTTAATACACTATTATGTATTGGGTTTTTGATGTTGCTTCATAGTTACATTAGTGACACATAAAAATATACTAGTTAAAAAATATAAATATATCATGCAAAATAAATTTGCATTAAATTTTTTTGATTGAAAAGTTAAGTTTGCACAAAATACAAATTTGGTCAAAACTCTTATTTTAAAATACAATTAATAAACAAACCCTAATTTCAAAAAAAAAAAAATTAAAAAGTTCTTATTTTTAAAAAAATTATTATTCCCTAAGTTTTTGTCGAAAAATATTATCACCTTTTGCCCCCTTTCTAGCCGGCCAATTGCAATAGTAGTGTAATTAATGTTCCCTCTAATTGCCAAAATTTGAAAATAATTATAGAATAACTATTTTTTATGAAAATTTTGAAAAACTAAATATGGATTTACTTAATATTCTCCATCTTTTTTCTTTTTTTACTTAATTTTTTCCTAAATTCATAAAAACTAATTATTATTTAAATCGTTTTCAAACTTTATCATCACATAAACCCTTTATTCTCATTGTCTTTCCAAAATCTAATATTTGTCACATGTTGCTCCACCATTTTATGCAGCACAAAAGTTATCTCCTAACCAATTATTGAAAAAAAAAATATTTCATGTAACACCACAGGCGATATAAGTAAAATTGTCTATTTCAAGGCTCAAGTCCACGTAATTTTGCAATGTTCTTCATAATAAAAATGATTAATGACCACGTAATTTTGCATTTATCGCTTTGGCCTTGAACCCACACTGTTTTACTTTTCAGCTTTTCTCCTCAAAAACACTTACTAAAAAGGATTAGTAACTATACATATATAACACAACAGTTCAACCAGCAAAAACAGAAGGCTACACTCATGCGATGAGGGTGAACAGCACCATAGCCTACCAACAACTCCAATCATACAATGCACATGCAACAGCTCGCACAGCATCACATAACAATGATCGAAATAACCATGCGTATGTGGTGCAAAGAGAGAAAAAAAAAAAAAAAAACTATAAATTGTTATGCTGCTCTCTAATGCAACCATGAATTATAACTCCTCATTGTAGTCATCCAACAAAATAACACAAAGTACAGTTCAAATGACACTCGAACCATAAATTTGACTAAATGACACATATGACCCAATGTTCAATTTCACAACCACCAAAAGAAAAATCATAATAAAAAGCTAAAACAAGGATAAAAGCAAAATCTGTTCTTTGAACTACTCGATGGGATAAAAGCAACACACGCAACCAACTACTTACCCCGGACGGTAAAATCATAACTCGCCTATTTTTCTTTTGTATAGTGTCGGACAACAAAGGCTAAGCCCAAGATCAAGAGGGGTACTAGGAACTGTAAGATCTTGATCACAAACTCGGGAGTTTTGTCTGGGTTGTAGGGGGCTTGTTTCGGTGGAATGTAAGTGCGTTTCAAGGGCACAGTCGATACGTCTACCTCACCAATGTAATATTTTTCCATCATCTCTCTGGCAGAATCGCTGTGGCCAACATCCTCAAAATCGTTTGTGGCATCTTTCCCTGAAAAAATCCAGGAACATTTTGTTAAGAACTCACATTCATTTGGTTAGAATCTATCAGTTTATTCAGATATGGATAACATTTTGTAATCTGATAACCCCAGAATTTCTTTATCCGGTTAACAAATGGATCAGTTATGAACTAATAACAAGGGATGATTGCTTGAGAATTTGATCCGAATATGTAAATTTAAGATAAGAAGATATATTATATCTACCTCATGGTTATTTTTATATTTATTCCTAACACATATATTTACTGATATTCTTAGATATTTTCTTCTTGACTAAAAGCTCAATGCTGTTGTTATTAAATCTTAATTATAATATTTGATTCATTTGTTATATTCTTAACAATTTTAACAGGATTGGATGTAATCCATTTTGAACAAAGCCGGATATGGACTACGGTTTCCATCTTCAGACTTGTTACATTAACTGATCCAGTGTTTTTTCTTTAAATAAATGGATTAGGATCAACCTTGACCCGGTCCATATATGACTGCTTGTCTACCTGGAAAATAAAGACAAGTTAGATACACGCAATAGAAATCATTACCAGTTGCTGACAGCAGGACTTCATCACCTCCAGGATGATCATCCATAAATGGGGTTACATTGTACACCTGATGCAGTACAGTGAACATACAAGTTCAGTAATGGGTCTGATCTGAATTTAAAAAAAATACAAAATCTCAAGGGAGAAACAAATGGAAATGGAATCTCCTCTTGTCCAGTCACTAGAAAATGCCCATGAAAGGTTTAAGGGAACTCTAATCTCTAACTAAAGCAATTGCTTGGTGCAACTAGCAATGCATATATAAGGGAGTAGAGCCAAGTTATAGAATTTTTGAAGCTAAGAATAACTTTTTAAGCATGTTGAATTTTTCGAAACTAGGGAGATTTTCATTTTCTTATGAACTGGGAGCATATGTAAAAGCATCCAGCAAAGCACTCAAAGGACAGCCGAATATGGATCGGCATTGCAAACAGCCGCATCTTGAAGTGCGAAACTGAAAACCAAAAGATAATTTCAAAAGATTATAGCGAAGAGAAGTAAATTTTAGGGTTCTAAGCAACTAAAACTTTTTAAATTCAATGCAATGCCATGAGTATGTTCATTTAGATGATGCGGTTAGTCACAATTATTTGGTAATATTCTCTTCCCTAGCTTCTAAATTAAATCATGGATGAAGTTCACCTCATAACTTGGTAATTTGGCCTTTCCTTTCCATTTGCCTATTGTTAGCTTCTTTACTAGAATAAGATTACTTTTCACATAAATGATTAAGTAAAAGAAACTGGTCACTAAGACTTCATGCAGATCCATCAATGGGTAGATTTCCCAGTCGCTAATCATTTCATTGAAACCAACTAAAATTTTTAGATAGGGTCTCTTATAGCATACAAACATTGAAGAAGGAATTAACTGTTCTTGAAAGAAAATCTCACAGATTCTAGGAGAACCAGGCCCAAAACTTGGTTACCACTAGATAAGAAATAAGTCAAATAACAAAACTCACTGAAATGAAGAAAGCCTGTTTAGTATCATTCCTTGTTGACTTACATAAACCTAATTTAAGTGCGAAAAAGTATCCAAAAATGCCTATTAAATTCGGAGTCAATCTAGTTTTTGCAAGTCTTCCATCATATCTCCTTCAATTTATCACATACCATAAGAAGGGTTTTCCAACCAAAATTGGATATCATTTGGTCTAATTTTGTAAAGGTATCTCATTTAATTGACAATCCAAGCCCTTGGAGTAAAACAAGCAGAGAGGTCAGTGGAGTAATCAAGCACTAGCTTCCATAATTCCAAAGAAAATATAAAATTGGACATACCGACAGAGGCTGCTAAATGGACATACTCAAACATTGTTTCACCAACATATTGTAGTGAAGAATTTGTACGCATTACTTTGGAAATTTCTTTAATTAATTACACTATTACAGAACATATTGACTCTAATTGCATTTCCTTATGCAATTGTAACTAAAGAGGCCTTGTTCATCTAAGATAAAAAATATTGCACGGGTTTCTCAATTCTTATCATGGATGAACAGATCGCTAGTCATCTAATCTAATCTAATCTAATCACAGATTTACCAAGATCGAGCTAAAACAGATAAGTAAGAAAACATCACAAACCTGCAAAGCTTGATGAATTGCAACTCTTAAGACCAAATTGTAGAATTCAAACAAAGCCAAAAACTTTAAAGCGCCCAACAATTTAATTTTATTGAAATAGAGCACATAAACAATCTAAAATCCATTAATTCAAAACAAAATGCACATATATTATGCCGATGCCAAATTCACAAACAAAAAGTATAAAGAGAAAAAAACAAAAGGATCTAACCTTTCCGGAGATTACGAGCCAGCAATCTTTAGTTTTGTTGTGCTTGGAGACCTCCTCAAATGTGAGAACCTTCGGATCTAACGCCATGGCTAACTGCTACTGCACAACGAAGCACAACAGCTGAATTAAACAAAACAATAAAATACTTGCGATCAATTTATACAAAGCATACATCTAATTAAGAAGCATTGTGTGGAGGATCAGTATATATAATCGATGAAAATCAAACAAAAAGAGGAAGCTTAAGACGATGAGCTTACTCTAGAGATAGAAATGGGGGAGATATGATTCTCTCTGCGATTCTTACACCAAACACCTTTGCGATACGGACTATGCAGCCTTATACATATATATATAGATAGATAGATGTATTTATTTTATAAATAAATATTGGAAGAGCAACTTTTAACTTATTATTACTAGATGCCAACACAGTACAGCGTCTCTTATTTTATCACTCTACAAAATATTTCATAACATATTATTTTTCATTTACTCGATAACCCGGTGTGTAAGGGTGGATTTGATTACAAATATAGAATAGATATTTAAATTGTTTTGAATTGAATTGCATAAAAAATATTAATTAAATATATTTGATTGTTTTAATTTTTTATTTGAAAAATATTAAACTTTTCTTTTTTTTAGTATTTGATAGCCATTACTTTTTAGAGTAGACAGTTTAAATAATCAGTACACTTTTAATCTAGTATGATTTTGGTCATTAAACTTTAAAACGAACTAATTTAACCATCTAACTTTGAAGTGAGTACCACTTTAATCATTTATGCTAATTTGACTATCAAATTGAATATAATGAAACATTTAAACGTATTTTAATCATTTTGGTTATATAATAGCCCAACTTGTGCTGTTTGTTAAAAATATTGCTATATTTTATATATTGTGTGTGTTTTATTTTAGTGAGAGTTATTGAAAAAAAATATCGTTTTGTTGCAATATGACCAAAATGATCTTACATGAAGTCGTGTGTCACATAAATGCATTAAATGTAATAACCAAACTGGACGGAATGGTTAAAGTGGTACTTATTCCAAAGTTGGATGACCAAATAATTTGACAAAATAGTGAAAGTGGTACTCACTCCAAAATTAGATAACCACAGTGGTTCGTTTCGAAGTTTAATAGTCAAAGTGTTACTAGATCGAAAGTTTAGTAGCTATTTGAACCATTTACTCTACTCTTTATAAAAATTATAACATTTTTCAACTTTTGTTATTTGATAATTATTATTTTCCATTAAACTTATATTTTTTTTTCTTGGAACTTGTAATTTTTTTACATGAAATTTGAGATATGCTAAAAAATATATACATAAAAATAAAATGATTTTTTTTATATTCTAAATTAACCATAAATTTTGGAGCATAACAACTATAATAATAAGAAATAAAATATATAATAGTGATAAATAAATATGTTCCTAAGTTAATCAGTATCAAATTATTTTTTCATATTGTTAAATTAATTTTTAAATATACATGAAAAAATATTTATGAGTGATCGTGCATTTATCTTACTTATTCTCAAATATATTATACAAAAATAATGGAGAGTAAAGGGAGACAAGAGTGAAAAAAAGAGAGGGGATAAAGTATTAAAGCTGCTTAGAAATGCGTTATTCTATTTAGAAAATAAAACTTCTTTTCCTTTAAGAAAATATTTTTTAACTTTTGGATGAAAATAATGTCAAATTACCTCAAAGTTATAATTTAACAGCCTAGAAGATAAAGCCAATCACATACACCAAAAGTGAGAACTTAGGTGAAAAACTCCTATTTTTTAGGAAAAACAATGCATATCAAATACACTCTAAGAGTATCTTCAATGATATAATCAAAATAATAATTATAATTAATTTTAACATTATTGACTAAAAACACTATCACAATGGCATAATCAAATTTCAGCAACATTTTAACCAATAACTAAATCTACTATTTTTATAATCAAAGTTAACAACAATCTTCAATAACCAAAATATGGGACCCACTAATTCTATCAGCTAAAAGAAAATCTTTTTAAATCTAAATAATATTTCCCTCATTTTTTTTGAAACAAAATTCAAATTGACTAATTTGTAGTTTTGTACCCAATCAATATAATGAACCCTACAAATTTGGTTATTGAAAAAAAATATTCATTAGGGAGACATACATTATTAACTTTAACAATTTATTAAATGAATAATTAAAAGCCATTTTAATTATTCAATTTTGATTATTCTATTGGAGATACTCTAAGTCTATATTATTCGAGGATGACAATTGAATATAAGCCTACATGCTCGGTACTTATGGTTTGGGTAAGACATTTTCAAACTTATACTCAATCCTCATAAGCGAATAACATGCACTTAATTGTTTGTCATTAGGTGAATGGCAAATGCCCTTATTTTTAGGGCAGTACTAATTTCACACATTAAGAGCATCTTTTAATAGTGTATAATTTTGTTTTGTGTAGATTTAAACAATTTGTAAAAAAAAAATAAAAAAATTATCTCCAGCAATCTTGTAAAAATGAGTTGTGTAAAATAAAAATGTAAAAATACACTCTTAATTAAAATGCTACTTCTCACTCCTTAATTTTTTTTATAAATTGTAATAACTTTTAATACAAAGCATGAATTTTAATAAAAATATATATATTTGAAATCTACTAATTAAGATCCATTGTGATTATAATATTATGTATATATAATTTCAAAAAAATAAAATTATAAAATAACATGCAACATTGTTTGTATCTTATTAGTTCTTGTTAATTTTATACAAAAGTTTACAAAAATTTCATTGGGGCATGTTTTTTGTAAACTTCAAGTTTTGTGTAAAGTTGGTTGACACGTAGGATATACACATCAATTTTACACAACCGTTGGAGATACTCTAAAATACTCATTAACAAGTTTTGTTTAATGAGTCTACAGCGCCACCTTATATTTATGCATGCATAGAATAGACAAGGCATTTTCATTTTTTAACCTAAATCTCACATGTTTGTATTCCATCAACAAAATGTTTAAATAAAATAGTAAATCATGGGCAAAAAGAAATTGACCGACATTTATTGTCATCGTCGCTTTCTATCGCTTCTATCTATTACTACATAGTATTATGGAGGAAGTGGCGGGAGTAATTATGATACATTATAAGTGTTTAATACACATGTATTTATTGTGCTAATTTCAATTTTCATTTTACTTTACATTTTCTTCGCCGCTTAATTTTGCATACTTATTTGCATTCTCTAACTGTTTATGAAGATATAGAAGAATAAGGCAAGTTGTATACTCCCTCGGTCATAAAATAGTTCCATGTAGATTGGATTTGGTACATTAATTTGGGAGCATTCTTTTAAGTAGTATTCTTAAAATGAATTATCTTGCAATTTTAATTAAGCTGTTGAAAATGTTCTTCATTTAATTTTTTTGGAAAATATAGCTACTTGAAGTCAATATTTTATTTTATTTTTAAAAAATTCCACTTATTTATACTTTGTATCAAACATTTTGTGTTACACATTTATGCATTACGTGAGCTAGCTAGAGAAAGCTTTCACTTGTTTTATATTAATAAAGGTTGTGTAGAGAGAGCTATAGAGTGTTCTTTGTAATCTTTGTATTTTTTTATCTGGCTCTCAACTTGGAGGAAATTATAATTGTGAGTGGTTAAAGGTTAACTGAGCTCAATTTAAAAATAATCGGACTAGTAAAAATAATTGGCAACCAGAAAATAAAAGTTGCCCACTACTTTCAATTTAGTTCATTTTTTTAAAAGTTTAAAAGTGACTTGTTTGTACTTTCCCAACAAAAAGAAGAAGAAGAAGAAACGAGTGACTTGTTTTAAAAAGCGCCAAAAATGCTGGTGATTGATTTCCAAATAAAATTCTGGTCTCCGAGAGTCAGACCAATTGGCAATGATTCAGGCTCAAGCCCAATTAAGCCCGCAACAAAAGGAATCATAGCTACTGTCAATTCTTGCAAGCCGAGCCCGAAACTAGGCCCAAAAGGTCCCTGGACAATAGATATAAAAGTGTTAAGAAAACAGCCGAATCAAATCAATAGCATGTAACCCCAAGGGGTGGCCGGGACGGATTTGGGACGTACGGCACGTCTCAGATTCGAACCTAAATCTTGTTATATGTTTAGCGTATTGGATAAATATATACCACCCTTAACAAAATGAATATAAATTTTTTTTTTATTAACGCCTTTTAGATAATCAAATTTAATAATGAAATTTTTTATAAATATTGTATGTAATATAGAACTTTTCTCTTTAAAGAGCTTTTTACAAAACTTATTTATAAATAGGAAATTTGTATTAGTTAAAAACAATTGTGGACAACAATTAAAATTGCATACATTTTTTTTTAAAAAAAAAAACAAGTTGTATTATATAATATCTGAACTTGTAATCCGGAACTCCATCAAATGCAAAGTTTATTAAATCTTTATCAGACTAATTCTTATCATGTCCGATCCCGCTTAATCCTTATCCGACTGATTTCTTTCCTATCCGACTAATTTCGACTCTTATCATATCCGACTTTTATCCTATTCTATCTTACCTCCTTATTTAGCATGCCAAACGCACCCTAAGACAATAGTCATGGAGGTTGGTCTAGTACATTTGATCCACCATATACTTTTTATCACCCTCAGAATGTATTGTAAGAAATTTAGTAAGGATGGCAAAAAAACCCAACCCGACGGAGTTTCGACCCGACCCAACTGGAATGGGGCAATTTTTTTTAGACTGGGGTAGGTTTGGTCTTTTTTTTAAAAACCCGAACGGGGTTCGGAAAGGGTTAGGGTTTTGCCTTCTAAAAATCCGACCCAACCCGCTTACATATATATAAATATATTAATATAAAAATTATATATATATATATAGTATTTATTTTAAAAAAGAAAAACTAGGCATATTTTTACCAAATGTGGGTCGATAAATCATATACATTAGCACATTTATATATGCATTAATACATCAACATCTCCTTTTTATGTTTTTATATAATAATAATAATAATAATTCGAGGCGAGCTAGTATATATGTTGGTCGGGTTTGGTAATGGCCAAACCCGCCCCATACCCTACCCATTGCCATTCCTAAAATTTAGTCAAATTTTGCCTGTTATACAAAATACACATGACACAAACAATAACTGATATGGTTACTTTAAAAAATGATTTGAAAGGAAGATCTTTTCCAAAATATTACAAATTTTACATGAAGGAGAATGAAACCCACAATTACTCAAATGAGGGTTAATTTCACTTGAGTTATATCTCTTGGGCAACCAATGTGGTTATTGTAAGAGCATCTCCATCCTTAAAATTATTGCGTAAATTCTATATGTCAAACCACTTTTTTACAAATCTTGAAATCTATGCTTCAATGGTAGTTTTATAAACTTTTGTATAAAATTTGAATAAACCAATAAGATATCAACACATGTTTGATGTTATTTTGTGCATTATTATTATTATTATTATTATTATTATTATTATTATTATTTTGAGTTTCTGTATACATTATCTTATAGTAACTATGGATCTTGATTTATTTGTTTTAATGAGTAGATTTCAATTTTTTTTATTATTATATATATATATATATATATATTATATTAAAAGTTATTACATTTTTAAGTTTCATAAAAAAAAGTTGGAGAGAGAGAAAACTAGGGTGACAATGTAAATTTTGAGAGTATTTTACATTTTCATTTTACATAAAAGCTAAATTAAAAACATTGCTAAAGTTTGAAAACTTTTACAAGTTGTATAAATTATGCACAAAACTATAATATACATTACAGTCAGAAATACTCTTATTTTTCTTTTCCATACTCATCAAGATAAGTACGGCATTTTAATTCTTATTTAATGACAATAACAAAAAAATAAATTCATTTTATCAAGAAAAAGAATGTAAATCAACTATAATATTAATTTGTAAAACACCATGTCTATTTATATAATAAGAAATGAGTCCCGTTTACCGCCATGCGGAGGGCTGAAACATACAACAAACCCACATGGACATGCTTTTTTTTTAAAACTTATTTAATAAAATAGGGGACTTTTGAACTTATTTATAAAAATAGGGTTGTTTTAAAATCGCTAGTCAAAGTTGCATTTTTTGGAAAAAAAAATCTTCCCGTTAAAAATGCTACTCATAATCGCGTTTTTTTTTGTCAAAAATTGGTACACATGGTCGCGGTTTTTAGGCTAAAATCGATAACCAAGGTCGTGGTTTTAAGCTGACAAAAATTTCCGCTTTAAAGACGCTATTCGTTTTCGCGTTTTTTTTATTAAAATCTCTTTTCCTTTTCGCGTTTTTTTAATTTAAATATTTTTTCCACGCCCTTGAAATAAAACACTTAGAAATCTATGCTTTTTCACTCTTTCTTATGCGGGGAGATTTGAAAATGGTAAAAACGCCGAAAGAGATATCGATTTTATCCATAAAATCGAAGACCTGCTTTATTGGTTTTAGCGCTCGAATTTTTTTTTGTCCTAAAACCGCTACTTTGAGTAGCGTTTTTTCACAAAAAATAGTTATATTAAGTAGCAATTTTAAAACTACCATATTTCCACAATTAAGTTCAAAACACCCCTATTTTTGCTAAATAAATTTTAAAGCAAGCATAGTTATCAAGAAAATTGTTCTTCTAAGTGTACTTTTACACTCACATTAAAGTGTTAAATCAAACTTAATATAATATACACACACTATAAACACACAAAATCAAATAAAACTACACACTCTCTACTCTTCCAAATTACTCTCTCATAAATTCTTTCTATAAAATTTAAAATGTCATAATTTTAAATTCAAAAATTAAATATACATAAAATTTAAATATTTAGAACCTATTAATCAAGACAAAGAAAACAAGATCTATAAATTTATAATATTTTTCAAGAAAAGCTAATAAATATTAAACTTAAAGTCATATTTTATGTCTTTGTATATTATGATTCATTTCAAATGGTATGAAAAAGTTAAAAAAACGATTATTCCAATACGAAAATGGTCTAAAAATTATAGAGTTAAAAAAGAAAAAAAAAACTCAATATGTCGTATCTAGATGTGCAAACAGTTTGCTCAATCTAATTTTTAGACCATTTTCGTATTGGACTAATATGGTCAATTTTTAGTATTCACAACCCGAAAATCAGACTTAAGGTTTATTTTTTTTAATTATTTTAATTATTCAAAATATATGGCTTAGAAAAAGATTGATCAAGGTGTGCCAGTTTAGTGTGGCTTGGTCAATGTTGTTCGCCAATTCTCTGTGATTAAACATAAAATCTCAACTGCTTATAATTTTTATTCCTATTTTTTCTAATATTCTCTGTTTTATTCAATATATATATATATATATATATTTGTTACTTTGTCATCTAATCCGGGTATATCCTCCAAATTAAATGGTTAGACTAAAAAATTGAGATGGATAATCGGAATTGAGGAATGCGTATTTGGGCCGGACCTTTTTACGCTACTTTTTTGACATGTGCCGCGAAGATGCCCTTAGAACCTTTATTTCACTTTCATTTCTTTTGTTATTATTTTTTGTTCTTTCAATTTTATTTATTGGAGAATTATCTTGTTCTTTGATATAAAGGCAGGCTCTCTGTAATATCACTCTCTCTCATGTAGGGTCCATCCGTCCAATGCCACTAGAATCTGAATCATCACCGTTTTGGGGGAATTCCGCTTATTAATGGACCAACTCTTCCCCCAAAACTAATTGGAAAGGGAGAGCGAGAGAAAAAAATCAGATAGAGAGAAAGAGGCATTTCTTTTTGCAACTTTCACCCGATTTTCTTCTCTTCTTTTCTCAACCACCAATCACCCTCTCCCTCCCTTTCCCGCCGGAGCAACGAAAAAAAGACAAACTCATAACAAAATGAAGCAGAAAATCGATGCAAACGGCTCCCTCAGATTCCTTGGTGTGATCAAAAAATCCGATCCCGGTCCGAATCAGGACGCGTTCGAGCTGGACGAGAGCGACGTCGTATGGTCCCCCGATGAAAACTCCCAACCGACGGCAGCCGTCGTTCCTCCGGCTAACCACCGGATCCACCACGAATACCACCAGTTCCGGCCGGAGAAATCAGGCCTCTCCGCTGCACTGACCGAGGATTACCACCCCCTCGTCCGCCGGAAATCGAATCTCAATCCATCTGTGGCGGCGAGGAAGGTAGCGTTGTATTTATAACATTCTGAATAATATATTTAATTAGAGACGCGTATGTCTGTAAAATTTCTTAGTAGTTAAATCCTATGGGCAGGGGTCGCACATAAATAATTGAAATTGGTTCAAGACTTAAACACAAATTCGTGTTGTATTTAAAAGTTGAAATGAAATTGTTGGTGTCATGGAGTATTAATTGAGTCTTGATAAAAGAAATCGTATGCGTTAACACAAGTTCATGTGGCATTTAAAATTTGAAATGAAATTAGTGGTGTTATGCAGTACTGTTTGTGTCTTGTTATTATTATTATAATAATCTAAAGTAGATTATTATATATGCTTTATTATTTTTTATCATGTCTTGTAAATCTTAAGTATAATTATAATAGAATGATCTACTGTTAGTTGTTTTAAATTTAAAAAATTAGATTTAGGGTGCGTTTGATTGCAAGCGTGGAATTTGCATGGAAAGAAAATAAGTTACCGGTAATTGAATTGCCTAGAATTGAGTTGCATGGAAAATGAAGTGTAGTGTGTTTGATTGCCTTAATTTTCTACCCGAAAAATATTAGTTGTATTGTGGCATTTTTAATGTAGAAAAAATTATGGATATTTTTTTTTACATAATTTTATAGTCATGATGGATCTTGTTTAATTGATCTTGATGAGTAGATTTTAAATATAAATTTTTTATTAAATTTTGAATTTTATAGTTTAAGTTATAGCATTTTTAGTGTAGAAAATGGGTAAAATGTTATCTCGAAAACCGTGCAATTGCCTGGAAAATAAAAACTAGCCCCCCCCCCCAAGAAAATATTTTCCTTGTTTACAAGGAAAATATAAGTGTGTGAGCCAAAAGTGGGAATTCAATTGCCTAGAAAAAAAAGCCAATCAAACACCTTAAGTTGTCAAATCAAGTGAAAAATAGATATTTTCCATGAAAAATACTCCCAATCAAACACACCCTTAATCGAAATTTACAAAAAGTAGTTGAACACGTCTTTAGATAGACAGACAAAAAGGTTATGCCCAGGCACAAACTAAAAACCACAAATTATCATACCTGTGCACCACAAACATGTCAAAACTTCTAATAAAATGCTCAATTTATAAACCTTAAAATATTCCAAACGCACCATCGAGAAGTTTTTTGTGTTTTTATTTTTCACGCCAGGATAATAATAATTATTATTTTTCCAACAGGTAGCTCCGATTAGATCGGAGAGTTTCTCCGGGTTGAAGTTCCACCAGTCGGCTCCGGTGAACGTTCCAATGTGGGGAAAGAAGATCGGTGAATCTCGTAAATTTGATCAGACGTATGAATATGACGATGATGATGAATTTGAGGGGAAAATGGTGCCGCCGCATGAGATAGTGGCGAGGTCGCACGTGACTTTCTCTGTTTTCGAGGGCGTCGGCCGGACGTTGAAAGGGAGGGATCTCCGGCGAGTTCGTAATGCTGTTTTTCAGAGAACAGGTTTCATCGATTGATAATCGGAAATTGAAACACAAATCTTTTTGTTTTCTGCTGTAGATTTTATCAATTTTGTGGGATTTTAAAAAAAATGAGTTTTATTTGGTACTTTGATTGATTCCGAGTATAAATAAGTTTTAAGCATGTACCTATATATCACAATTTTTTTTTATTTCTTTTCAAATCATAGAGAAGAAAAAAATTAATTTAGATTGCAAAACTGAGAAAATAATTGAAAAAATAACTTCTTTTTTTTTTTGGTTTTATTTATCAACTGAAATTGGGTGACATTCCGCACGGCTCCAACATGTGGCGCCAAAGCATCGGTATTTATTTTGTCAAAATAATAATTTTTTTGCAAGATTAAAATATTACAGCTCTGTTTGATTGTAAGGTGGAAAAAAAAAAATTTAGTTAGTTTTGGTGAAAAGCTGAAAAATAAATTGAGTGATAGATGTGATATCCTTTTGATTTTTAAGTTTTTTTCATGAAGAAATTTTCTTTGCTGGGTGGTGAGTAAAAATTTTTACCAAAAATATTGAAGGATAAAAGATATATACTCATAAAATGAGTATCATATCTCACCTTATTTTCTATCCTTTCACACAAACTAACTAAATTTATTTTTCTTTTCAATCTTTGCAATCAAACGGAGCCTACATTGATAAATTGTATTATATGCTTTTGTCGTTATATTTTGCTTTGTCAGTAATTATATTTGTTTTGATAATATTTTCACCCAAAACTTAAAAGAAAAAGAATATTTTACTATTTGATTGTCTCATCTTTCAATTAATTATTTATAAAAAAATAATTTTTCAATCTTTCTTTTTAACTTATTATAAATTTATAGGTTTTTGTTGAAAAGTAAATATTTAATAATGTTCGGTGGTAACAAAAATGTTAATTAATTTTCTTTTCAATTTAGAGATAAAATTTAAATAATAACCAAGCTCCTTTTTAAATAAACTCTCAAATATCTGTAAAAGTAACATGTCAATTTATCGGTTTTGTGTTTGATTTTAATAAATTAATGTAAATTTTGACACCATTCAAATATGACATGATAATTTATCGGGTTATTTTTTAATATAGTTGTATACGACTCAGTTTGTTATTGTGTCACACAACATGATCTGATAAAACCTATTAAGAAAATAATTTGTTTTTATTAAAAAAAATCTAATTTTTTTCATCAGAATATAAGATGAGTAAATAATTAAAATTAGTAAAATCTAATAATAAACATTTAGAATATGTACAAACCATTTTCTAATTTAATAATAAACATTAGTTTTGTTAAAAAAATTGGTGATTTACCTTTTGACCCCCCATTTATTTACTCCTATTCCACTTTGGCACCCAAAGTTTGCATTAATTACCCTTTGACACCCATTTAGATGGATTCCGTCCGATCAAAAAGTCAAACCGTTAAATTATTTTTCAATAACAAAAATACCCATGTGGCTAGATTTAAATAAAAACCAAGCCATTTTCAAAAGGTCTTATCTCACTCGACTCACGTCCAAATGATGCGATCCACATATGGTTGGAAAACTCTTACAACATAGATTATGAATACATTAATAATATTCAATAATTAGCAATATAATTGCCTCGAAATTGTTGTCAAAGTTGACAAAAATCACTTTTTTCAAAAAAAAAATTCACGAATCCATTTTCACAAGGCCATATCTCACTAAATTAACGTTCAAATGATGCGATCCACATATGGTTGGAAAGATCTTGCAACATAGACTATGAATACATTAATAATATTCAATAATAAGCAATCTAATTTCCTCGTAATTGCTGCCAAAGTTGACAAAAAATCACTTTTTTTCAAAAAAAAGTTTCACGAACCCATTTTCACAAGGCCATATCTCACTCGATTCAAGTCTAAATGACGCAATCCACATATAGTTGGAAAGATCATGCAACATAGATTATGAACACATTAATAATATTCAATAATAAGAAATCTAATTGCCTCGAAATTGCTGCCAAAATTGAAAAAAACTCATTTTTTTTTTTGACAAAAAATCACTTTTTTCAAAAAAAAGTTCTACGAACCCATTTTCACAAGGCCACATATGATTGGAAAGCTCTTGCAACATAGATTATGAATACATTAATAATATTTAAAAAATAAGCAATCTAATTTCCTCAAAATTACTGCCAAAGTTGACAAAAACTCATTTTTTTGGATAAAAACTTTTTTAAAAAAAAAGTTTCACGAACTAATTTTCACAAGGCCATATCTCATTCGATTCACGTCCAAATGATGCGATCTACATATGGTTGGAAAGCTCTTGCAATATAGATTATGAATACATTAATAATATTCAGTAGTATGTTCGTGAATATTTTTTTTTAAAAAAGTAATTTTTTATCAACTTTGGAAGCCATTTCATGGCATTTAAATTGCTTATTATTAAATATTATTAGTATATTTATAATCTATGTTGCAATAACTTTCCAATCATATGTGGATCACATCATTTGAACTTGAATCGAGTGAGATATGGCCTTGTGAAAATGAGTTCCTGAAACTTTTTTTTTAAAAAAAGTGATTTTTTTGTCAAATTTTGCAGCAATTTCGAAGGCAATTATATTGATTATTACTTAATATTATTATTGTATTCATAATCTATGTTGCAAGATCTTTCCAACCATATGTGAATCGCTTCATTTGGACGTGAATCGTGTGAGATATGGCCTTGTGAAAATGGGTTCGTGAAACTTTTTTTTGTAAAAAATGATTTTTTGTCAACTTTGGCAGCAATTTCGAGGTAATTAGATTTCTTATTATTGAATATTATCAATGTATTCATAA
Organism: Lonicera japonica; assembly: GCA_021464415.1. NCBI lineage: Eukaryota > Viridiplantae > Streptophyta > Magnoliopsida > Dipsacales > Caprifoliaceae > Lonicera > Lonicera japonica. Next base: position 66,071,397 of record CM038465.1, on the reverse strand, counting down.
TCTATGTTGCAAGGGCTTTCCAACCATATGTGGATCACATCATTTGGACTGAATCCAGTGAGATATGGCCCTGTGAAAATGGGTTCGTGAAACCTTTTTTTGAAAAAAGTGATTTTTTGTCAAGTTTGGCAGAAATTTCGAGGTACTTAGATTACTTATTATTGAATATTATTAATGTATTCATAATCTTTGTTGCAAGAGCTTTCCAACCATATATTGATCGCATCTTTTGGACGTGAATCGAGTGAGATATGGCCTTGTGAAAATGGCTTGGTTTTCATTTAAATCTAGCCACAGGAGTATTTTTGGTATTGAAAAATGATTTAACGATTTGACTTTTTGACCGGACGGAATCCATCCAAATGGGTGTCAAAGGGTAATTAATGCAAACTTTGGGTGTCAAAGTGGAATAGGGATAAATAAATGGGAGTCAAAAGGTAAATCACCCTAAAAATATTTATAAAGCTCAAATTTTTTAAGGGGAAACATATAACCGATTTTTTATTATTTCGTATTAAAGTATTAAACAGTTGAACTTGAAATCATTTAAATTTATTAAGAGTGTATTAACTTATAATTTTATGTAAATTTGTGTCATATCATGCTATAATATGTAATTTCCTGACGGATCTAAAAGGAATTCATGGCTCCCGGCTCAACGGCAGTAAAAGTCTAAAAGATATATATGTGTCCCCTTCATAACATTGGTTTTAAGTGGGGTGAGACTATTTACAACCACCATTTATCTCACTAACACCCCTCATTTCACAAACACACCCCAAATATAATTTTTTGATCACTAACACCCTCATATTTACTTCTCTTATTTATCTTAAGTAATTTATATAAAATATGTAATTAAAAATATAATTAACCTTAACTAAAATTATTTTATAACCTAAGTAATCAAAACAAAACTTCAAATAAAAAAAAACCCTCTCCCTCTCCCTCTACGTTCCTTCTCCCTCTGCGTCTCCCTTCGGCGTAGGACCACCCCGACGATTAACTCGCGTACGACCGACCATTCACTCTCCGTCTCCGTCTCCCTCCAATTCTCTCTCTTGATGTGGGGAGTAAATGGAATAAATTCGGCTGAAGTGAGGATACTGGCTTTTAAACCCACCAAAAAATTTAAAAGTTAAAATCTCCTTACGTGGGGAGAACATTTTCTATTTACTCTTCCTACGTGGGGAGAGTAAATGTAATAATATCATCCAAAGTGGGGAGACTGGCTTGGAGACTTATTGAAAAATTTTAAAGTTAAACTCTCCTCATGTGAGGAGAACATATGCTATTTACTCTCTTGATGTGGGGAAAGTAAATGACTATTTACTCCCCCCATGTTAGCCGAGTATAGTCTGGACAGATGATAAAAAGTATTCTGTTTTGTGGGTTTCATTCATCTTCTTCATTCTAAGTAAATGTAGGAACATATATGAGAGATTTAATCCATCTTAATACTCCAAAAAACATGTATATACCTTTTTTGTTTCATTATTCTTTTGAATGTCATCATTATCACCACCTTCTTCTTTCTTTACCATCACCAAGTTCTTTCTTATTCTATTCAAAACTTTTACTTAATGTTCAAACTACCAATCAATAATGCTTGCACTTGAATTTAATGTATAAATTTTAATTTTTGGAGCCAAAATGATAAAGAACCGAGTTTGAATGCAATACTCGGTTTGCTTGGAAGAGGGTTTGTGGGGAGAGTAAATGGGGTTTGTGTGGGAAGGGTGAATAAATTATGTGCGGGTGGGGGGTGTTAGTGAGATATAAGGGGGTGTTTTAAAGTGTGTGATTAATTTATTACCCATGAATAAATTGATAGATTAATTTTTTTACTTTAGAGTAAATATGTTAATTGAGGGGGGTGTTTGCGAGATATAAGGAGAGTGTTTAAAAATAAGTGTATTTAAAATTAAGTGGGAGATGTTAGTGAGATAAATGGAGATTGTAAATATTCTCACCCTTTAAGTGTGAAATACAATCTGAAAAGCATTCAGTATACCCTTTATTTATGTAGTACCAAAAGATATGAGGTTGGCCGCTTCTATTAAGTGGAATATGGTGAATGGATAGCTTCAATGTCTTTTTTTTTTTTTTTTTGAATTAATTGTACATCAGAATCTATTATATGTTATTTTGATTGTGAGTAATTGACTTATTTTGCTTTTCTTGCCTCTTGAACCGAGTAAATAGTAGTTGAAATATAGTTGTACCTGAAAGGCCATTTATTTGTGCCATGAAAAAAGGAAAATACGGTCTTACAAAAATAAAATAAAATGGGAGAGGCGACAAGCACGGCTGAAGTGGTTATACATACAAATTTATTTATGGATCCATATGCTCCGATCGGAACCGGTACTCTTTGATGGGCCAAAAGCATCTCAAAGTTATACATTGAGTTTCTATCGAATCAAACACAATTTTATGATTTCTTTAAGATAGTCATATTGCTAAAAATCATATTATCCTTATCAAGATATAGTACTACTTTGAGAAGTTGTATTATATTCTTTTAAATTGTATATTATTTTAAAAATAGTATCATATTTTTATTAATATATAATTATTTTTCAATTTGTGATTTCAAATTTGAGGCAAGAAATGTGATACATACACAAGTTACGCTCGAAATATGTTACGCTAAAAATAGTGAATACGTACTTACTTTTAATCCAAATTAAATGTCACTGTTTGATTTTTGAACTTATTTGATACTACTTGGACCTAAATCAACGACAAAACCAAACTTTCTTTAATAGAAAGATAAAAAGGAAATTAGAAATTAGGTAGAAGGTCTTATCACACATTGATTTTTACCAAAAATTCAATGAATAATATTTTTTTGAATGAATGGCTTATTTTTAATTGGTAATTAGTGTAAGAGGCATATTTTGTTTTATATTTTAAATGAAGGTATTTGAATAAATTTAAATATCATTTCATTAATAAAAACATGTTATATATTACCTAAATTACCCCCACTTTATGAAATTTGCACAAAAAATATGGACTGAAAAGTTCATATTGCAGTAAAATATGAACTGCAAAGTTCATATTGCAATGAAATATGGACTGCAATATGAACTTTGCACTAGAAATATGGACTGCAAAATTCACATTGCAGTGAAATATGGACTGCAATATGAATTTTGCACTAGAAATATGGACTGTAAAATTCACATTGCAGTAAAATATGGACTGCAATATGAACTTTGCACCAAAAATATGGACTGCAAAGTTCATATTGCAGTCCATATTTTAATGCATATTGGTATTTTTTAGTTTATTTTAAGGGTTTGGATGTCATTTTACAATAAAAAAAAGACACATGTCATATTATTAATAAAATAAAAAATAGGTCCTTTATTTACAAAAAAAATATTCTTCGACTTTAGTGTAAAAATATTTTTCAAATAAGACATTTTTTTTAATTGTCCCAAAAGGAAAATGGTTAATGCAATATAGGCCACCATTTTTTAATTTAGGAAGTGGTTGGTTCATCATCCATCATAGTGGCAGGACCTTTAGTTTATTGTGGTTTCAAATTAAATGGTTGACAGCATTTTGTGTGAGGACAGCAGAAAAGTAATCGATGCAATTTGGAGCGGTTTTCTTTTCAATTCTATATCATTTAGTAAAGGTCAACCACTCTTTACAAAATAGTGTATGGCCCCCATTATTTGTCTCTTTTTTGGCCATGGTATCTTATAAATACACGTGTGTGATAGGATTTAAAATGAATTTTTTTAAAAAAAATTAAATTAAATGAACTAACTTCAAAAGTTTCTTTTTTTCCTAAGAAATAAATAAATTAAAAGAAGTACAAAGTCTTTCTATTTTAACTAAAAACATTGACCCCTCTTAATAAAACTCGATTATGGAATCTCTTTTAGATCTGTGTGGGTATCTCTTCAACTAGTTGTTCTCTTTTGATCAAATATATTACTCTTATTTTTATTGTGGTAAGGAGTGAGTAGATGTACCTAGAAGGAGTTAATTCGATTTATACAAACGGGGCTACTTCTCTTTGTCAATCGATGTTCAATTTGGTTCAATTTCTATGGAGAGCATTTCAAGAATTTAAAGCAAATGGGAGAATGTAATCTTAAGATTGCACGTAAATTGGCCTAGACAACCATATGATATTGTCTCTCGTCATGTTGAGTTCACGCTACAAATAGTGACATAGTCACATGGAAGGCAAGGTTGGTATTTGTCCACCTTAATTTTTAGAAATTTATATTTTTACTAGTAGTTTTGGGGAGGGGGGGTGTTGGTGTGGAATAGTTAGTATGTACTAATATATATTTGTGCACCTTATTTTAAATAAAAAATTACTTTTATATTTGTCCACCTTATTTAAAATAATAAATTATTTTTCACCCCACTTAAATGTAAATTCTAACTCCGCCACAGGCCATAAATAGCTTAATTCATATTCAACCTCTTAATATAGTATATTGTTCATTTTAGTTCACATTAAATTAGTATTTATGTATTTGCTATAGATATTCATATCATTAAAACAATTATCGATCTCTTTGCCAGAGTATAATACTATTTTAAGAATTTGTATTGTATGCTTTTAAAATTGCATATTACTTTAAAAATAAACGTAATTGCTTTATCAATATTATCGCTCTTCGCTATATAATTCATGTAAATCGTTTATTTATATTTGTTTAAGAAGTTAATTTGCTGACGACCGAAACCTGTTATATAACTCCATGGCGTATATGATGTATTCTTGTTGACAATTTGCTCAAAAGTAAATGCTCTATCAATCATACATCCTTGTATACAATATACATGTAAACCCGAAACTTCCGCTTCTCTCTCTCTTTTAGCTCACATACAAGTCACCCCTGCACTAGCTTCACTACAATAATTTTAACAAAGCTACATTATTACATATGATTTAAGTACCTATGTACCATATGTATACCTACCAAAAATTAACTTCATCAAACCCTACAAACTCTTATTCTTCAAGAACTTTGAGTTGGAAAAAAGTTCATACAAATGGGAGGGTCGATTCCGGCCAATGCTAGGATTGACGAAGGAAGAATCCACAATCCGTCCCCGCAAATTAAACCGGATGCGACGGCTGGAACCATAAGGCTAGCCTTATTCCCATTGAGGTTGTGCCAAACAAATACAGCTAAACTCCCTACACACATATCAATGGCAAAATATGCCCCAACTAAAAAGGGCACAGCCATGGCCATTGGGAGTGGAATCCATTTCCCCACTTTTTGTGGACAAATGTCCCTCAACAAATTGGCTATTATTGCGAAGCTGAAAAACCCGTAACATAATTGCAAGCAATGCTGAGGCAGGGCCGAGAACCCCTCGACCCCTAAAATGGCCATGTTTCTATATATAAGCGCATATGGAGCTTTGTACTTGCCGTTAGGATCCCCAACATTGAAAGCCCGATAGAAGAGGAAAAATGTGAGGGGCGCTACCACACACCCTATGGCTGTCCCGATGAGTTGACTTAAAAGCATTGACCGAGGAGATGTGAGGGTGAGATGGCCTGTCTTGAAATCATGCATCAAATCGGACGATATAGAAACTATGGACTTGATCAAACCACAGCCGACTAGACCGGCAACTACACCGTGGTCCCTCCCGGACAGAGCTGCGAGCACAAATAAGGCCACTTTCCCATAGTTATAAGCCATGTTCATGTCGGTTAGACCGGCACCATAAGCGTTGCAAAAGCTAAGTGATGGTGCTAGAATGTAGGCCACAAGAACAAAGTACCATTTGAGGTCGGGGAACATGAGTGGGATGCATATGATGGAGATAACAGAAAGTAGGATGTAACCTACGCATGCTACCCATAAAGGAATGTTCTCTCTTATGAATATTTCATTTCTTTGAAGTTCGTCGATGGACCTATTCTTGCCATTAGAAGCTACAATAAGAGAAACTTGCATATATTAGACGTATAAAGCATTTAAAGTAGGAGTAACGACACAATGACCAACTTAAATAACCAAATTTAAATGACCAAATGACGTTTCAAGTGATACATTGGTAACTAATTTAATCATTTAAGCTGGTCAATGTTGCATTACTCATTTATCTAGCGAGCGACTAATATGGAGATAAAAACGCCATTAATCCTAACACGTCATTCGGTCAACTAATTTAATCATTTAAGCTGGTCAGTCTAGCATTATTCATTTATCTAGTGGGCGACTAATATGAAGATACAAATGCCAGCTTACATGAGTTGGGATGGTTCTTGTTCAACGCTGTATATAAGCTTTGGCCAGTGAAATAAAGTATCTTGAGAAAATTGTAAAGTCCATCTCCTAAGATGAGAGCAATAGAAATAAACACCTACATATATGATAAAAGAGATTTTCCTTTAGATTTAACTTAAAATTGGTGAATTTTTTTGCGTAATTTAATAGAGTTTTTCGCTAACCTTGTACCCATTTAAACTCTTCATATTGCTTTCAGGTAAAGTTTTGGGGAACCACTCTCCACTTCGTTCATCTATCAATGGCCACATGATTCCCCATGAAAGCACGGCTCCGAGAAGCAGAGACAAGTTCACAAGATGAGAACATATCATCCCTGCTCCGATGTAAGTCATGCTAAAGTCAAAGTAAAATCTGCACAAAATACAATTACTTAGGTCAATAACTTTCAATCATCAAAAGGAAATGCTACTCCGGCCCCATCTTTAATAGTCAGTTAAACCAAACTGACGTGGCACTTATCAGATGAACTTGCAAGGCCCCATTTTAAGACTTCAACTGCTCATCTCTCTTATTGCCATGTCAGTTCTAATGAAAGGAAGATACGGCTATTGCCAAAACAAATTTGGCTTTGCAAGAGGAAAGCGATGTAGTGAAAAAGGTATACTATATAATTTCAAAATTGTACTTTGTTTTGGCAAACATATTTTAGTAAGTTTAGCCTCACTCTATTGATAAACGTGCAGAACATAAAAGAGACATCTAAGTACGCACGATTGTTTCAAAGCTTTCAAGCCAAAAGTAGGGAAGCGGCCAAATCCGCATTCTCCGCTACCAGAATAGAACCATTGAAAGAATGCCCACAAGAAACTAATCGAGAAGAATTTCGTAAAACAACAAACTTGTTTCCTGCAAAAGGAAAATGATTATTACTAGTTTGAGAGTCACCATTTGTTCCACAGATTGAATATCTATTGATACGAAAAGAATTCATAGTAATTGAGATTAATTACTTGGCCATCTTGTCTCCCTTGGGAGTGTGAAATCCATTGATGAGAACGGCAGTAGCAGTTCCGCTTGGATAAGTCAATTTGTAGTCAATTACCATAATCTGCACAAGAAGGAAAAATGCATGAATAAGATAATTGTTGGGAGAGGTTGCGAGTACCAATCATGGAGACAAGATTCACTGTGTAATTAAAGATGAAAGTACTTCGTAGGAGCAACAAATCCAGAGCATAAGCAAATCTTTAGAGAGGGTTCAAACTTTGTTAGGGGCATTTTCAAAGTTTGGGCCATGTCAGTACGAGTTAATGTGACAGACACGCTTAAACAAATAGATGACAGAACTCAATACACTATGGATTCACAAGATGAAACTAAAATAACTCAAACTGACAGGTGCAGTAATAGACATGTCGGGTATGAGTTGAATCAATTTTAACACAACTTGAATTAGATGTGAAACCATGAAAAAAAAGGTACAACTTTTCTAGTTATAAAATGAAGGGAAAGTACAACAAGGAGGAGCATGTACATATATATATATATATATATACCTTTCTAAGAGGAACCAAGGCCAAAATCCCAACAAAGCTAACAAGAAAAAGGAAAGAAGTCATCCAACCAAGCCCAGGTTCCTTGTAGCTACCAGGTGAATTCCCCTCTGTATTAGAACCCACCTGCTCATATGTCTTCTTGTTCAACCCCAATAGATACGACCCAAAACCACCTTTAAATAACAATAACCAACCAATTAATAATGTGTGTATATATATATATTTTTTAAGCTTGGTCTTTATATCGACACCGTATAAAGAGCACACTTCTAGCGACGAAATTTCCTGGCCAAAAGTACAGTCTGTACGTATACAAAACAGTTCATATAGGAGATGGATTGCATGCAAACATGAAAACATTGAATCAAAGCCAAATATAATGGTACATATGGGGCATGGTTCAAAGGCACAATTTCGTGTAATTGTTGACTTTATATCTGTTTCAGGTTTTACGTCTAATTATTCATTCACTCAGTACCTATCAGTTGTAATTTTAGAGTCAGGCAAGACGAAACAATACATTAGTCAAGAAAAGGGTACTAGTACCAAAGCAAATATACCTTCTTCCCAAGCAATATATATAAAGCATGCACGATGTACAACTATGCAGTGCAACACGTGCTTTTGCATAAGCCAATCTATAAAGAGAACAATTCCTCTCTAAGAACAAAGACCATCCATTTTGAGATTGAGAGCTAAATGAACTTTTTGAAATTTGGCGGGGAGAATCTATATAACAAACAGATATTTATATCCAACGGTCGAAAATCCACATGTATATATATTATACATACAAATTTTTCAGTACATTAACTGAAGATGTGATCCTCATCGAAAAGATCATCCACATCATTTCTTTTTTTCAGAAAAATAAAAAAGTCATCCCCTTTATCACTCGAAACAGACGTCTTTTTCTCCTTAAAGAGATGACTGTCCCGTTTGAAGAGGGGCTGTATATATATAAGATATATATATATGTTATAGATACGAGAGACTCTTACACTTACCTCCAAAAGAGATGCTATAACAAGCAACAGCACATGTTTGGATGATGGTATTTTCCTGTCTAGTAAAGGGTTTTGAGACAATTCCAGCCTTTTCAAGAAGCTTAGTCCAAGTGCTTATGAACACAAAGGCTAACAGAGCAGCAGATACATTAAGATTTGGGACAAGTCCAGTGGTCAGATTTAGCTTCATCACTATCACACTGTACATTACTCCAATTACCAAGCTTGCTGTTATTCCCCTTATTGTCAAGTGTTTGGTCCACGGCCTACTCCTATACTCATCATCAATATCCTTATTATCCCGGCTTTGATGATATTCTGCTAATTCCATCTCATCTTCTTTCTCAATCTCTAGTGTATATTCGTCCCTCTTCTTCCTGTCCCCCATTTTGATTTGAATCCCTCAATTGATTCACTCTAAAACCTTCAAATATTTAAGCATTTAATTTAATTAGAACTCAAGAAAAGGTAGAGAGAAAAGGGACTCAAAAATTGACTTGGATAAATCATGACAGTGTATTGGTCAGTAAGTAAGTTGAATGATAAAGAATACCCACACTAGCCATGCCCTATCATCTCAGTCATTGATTGGAGTCCTCAAAATATTACGTATAATAATTATACATACATAACGCAAAAACGTACATTTTTAATTCCAGTAAGACAAATGACACACAATTCGACAGAGTCATACTAGATACATAAATAAAAAAGTTAGTGCATAAGATATATTTATTTGATGACTTCAAAGAAATATAAAAAAATTATTTGATCAAGAAAACGAACCCACTCACAAGTCGCAGGAAGCCAAGAATTTTTTGATTGCTGACCAATTTGAAAACTTAATTCAATTTATCATAAATAAAAGTAATAATTTTATAAACACGTGTACTTGTATATATAAATACAATAACAAAAGTCCGTGAATGATGAAATGAAGATGTCAAACACTCACGGACTTTTGTAACAAAATAAAAAATTTAGTGTGGTTAAGGGGTAAGGAAAAGCAAGGAAAGTAATCTCACCAGAGTAGTTTTCCAGTGAAGGAAGATCAGGTAGAGTTTGAAAATTATGCAAAGCCTCAAATCCAGTAAAAAAAATTGTCAAACACCTTGGCTTTATATATGCAGGTCTTGCTCTTCCTCTTCCTCTGCATCTTCTACGTTTATATATATATATATATATCTTACCCACCTTTCAAATTAATATCTCTAGTAGTGAATAATAATATCTAAAAGATTTTTATTGCAATATAATGTATGTAACTATGTACTACCTAGCTAGGCAGAGTGTAGTACAGAGTAATTATGGGGTGTAGTACAAACATACCAACTAAAACTAACCCCTCTACTTTTCTGTTTTGCTTTACAAATGGTGGGCTGTCATTTATTATTCATTTCCATTCCATTTCTCTGTTGACTCATCTCTCTCTCTCTCTCTCTCTCTCTCTCAGCATTAACATGGACTCCCTCCCTCTTAAATCAAGCCTCTTTGTTATCTTGTCACCCAAATTTTAATTTCTCTATTTTTTAAATTAAAAGTAAAATTATTGTTATTTCATTTCTTTGAATATGTTGATCTTAAGATCGAGTTATTTTCCATTTTTTAGAACAATCAATGTATTAAAATTCAGCATAAAAAACATGTATTATTTTAGACCATTAATATTAAAATTAGCTCGTTGTGAAATGTTTCATATTTTAAAATTGGATTCTTAATTAGGAGATGCAATTGATATATATTTTTACACTCTTTTTTTACAGAGTGTCTTTCTGAATGATATCTTCCTTTTAATTTTTTAATTTTTTAAAATTACTCATTTTTTTATAAGGTAAATGGTTGAATTTTGAGAAGATCCTATCAAATTTTATTAAAAATTTCAATTAAAAAGTAGATGAGATGAAAGATTGATATATATATATTTATGTACATTTATGGCCACTGAATTTTTTAATAGTTCACTCACTTTTTAATTAATTTTTTTAATAAAAATAATTAAATAGACACAATAATTAATTTTTATAATATCATAAAAATACAATGAATGAATACTGTGCAAATTACGATTGACGCATATAATAAAGTGAATGAATTTAGATATTTGAAGGTAAAGCTGTAACCAAATCCTGCCCAATTTCCTCCCCCGCGGCTTAGTGCTGTGGATGGTACTGTAAAGGCAAACTTTTTAATTTTTAGTACAAAATAAGGATATGGACCATATCTACCTTTTAACAAAAGGGTAGAAAAAAAATTCTCCACTTTATGGCTTGCACATATCTCATTGTTTTCAGCATTTACGCATTTTTTTTTATTGTTTAAATTGAAATTAACTTTTTCCTAAAATTTCAAAAAAAACTGAAAGCAAAAATGAAATTATTAATTAAGAATTCAAGATAGACATACGGGATGTATATTTGTCCACAAAATCTATCATAAAATTGGCAACTTTGCATAGATTACACGTCAGAAAGGGTATTTTTTTCATTTCCCTTGATGACATTAATACTAGCTCGAAAAAAGTATTTTGAAAAACATGTTTCTTCGTCTCTTGCGCTCATTTTTTTGCTAATATATCTTGTTTTGTTACAAGCCATAATATTTCCATTATTTTAGAGTTGATACAACAATATTTTGATACAAACAATCGCTCTTTAGTGGCTAACCCCAATAAGTTTTTTAATATTGATAATTTGTGTTTCTTTTGAGTCCCGAATTTGCGGTTGTGACTTTAGACCACAACTCAAGAGCTGGGAATTTATAAAGGGTTGACACAAAAACTATCATAAGAGCATTTTCGATAGTTGAGTAAATGAAATGCCGTGTAAGCAATGTGTAAAATTTACAGAATGTGTAAAAAAATTAATGGTTCAATAGTTATGTAAACCACATTGCTAACTTATCGTTGTGTAAAATAAATGTGTATGATGCACGCCCCATTTAACACGTCCACGTAATCTTTCTCTCTTTTAAACTTTTTAAAAAATCTTTGGAACAATCTAATTTTAAATTGGAAATTTGAATTCAAACAAAATTTACATATTTAAAATCTACTCATTACCGAGACACAAAACAAAATTCATTGTAACTATACAATAATGTGTATATATTTATATAATATTGAACATTTCATTGTAAGATAAAGAAATTTTACATCCGCAAATAGCTCTCTCAATTCCATAATTTATCAATATAACCGTTAGATTAGTTAATTCATAATATCTCAAAGAGGCGTGCAAAAACTTAAATTAATTGGAGAAACAGAAGTCCCCCATCATAACAATATAATATATTGATTTATGAACTTTGCAAGAATTAAGTAAAAGTTAGTATATTAATTATAAGGTTACAAACATCAATAAATATATTTTGCATGCTTGATAAATGTAACAAAAATAGCTTATTTAATGGTGAAATTGATAAATTATGAATTTGAGAAAAAAATGTGTTTGGGTGTAAAAATTCTTGATCTTATACTAGTGTAACTTGAACCTTCCTCTATAATGATATACTACATTTGTGTAATTTTCATTGATCTATTCAAATTTTATACATGAGTGCCATTGGAGTACAAGATGAAATGTGTATAATTTATGTCTAAAATTACTTTACAATTAGGATTTTACATAAATATTATGCACAACCATTAGAGATGTTGTAAAGATAAAAACAACTAAGGATCGATAATTTGTAGAGATGCTCCTACCTCCCGCCCTACCTGCCATACTTGTCCATAGCCCACCTTGATACCCTCCTAAATCGACATAATTTATTATGGCGTCTAATCACCTGCCTATATATTAATTAAAATATTTGGACACGTTTGAGCGCCGCCGCATAGCCCAACTTTTAAAATACTGATATTCTCTAGGAAAAAGTTTAAAGATGCCAGAGAGGAGCACGATAACTCAAAATTTGGCGGAAATGATTGCGAATTTGATATTATCCTATAGATAGAGGTCCCGAGTTCAGCTTTTTCCTAAGAGCATTTATAAATTGGCAGCTTGTGGAGGTGGACTCTATAAATGTTATGGATTTGCTAAAAGGGGATGATTATGAGGATCATTCGTTGAAGGTGGTAATAAAAAATTGTAATATCATCATTGCTGATTTAAAATTATCCCCTCAAGGAAGGAAATAAGTGTGCTAATATCATAGCCAAATTGGGGGTCAATCAGATGGAAAAATTGAAAGTTTTCCATCACGTCCCTTCTTCTGTCAAGGGGTTGCTTGAGGCAGATGGTACGAGAGTGAACTTCCTTAGAGGCATTTAAGTTTGTCTTGTTTTTCTTTCGTTTTGTACCAAAAATAAATAAATTGGCAGCTTTTACAAGTGGTGACCGGTGAGCTTCATGAATCAAAAATCAGCACAAAATTGACGGCTCCAAATACGAAGTTAACATGTTTGAAAACTATGATTCTTTATATAATCATATATATAAATAGATTAAAAATTATATAGTATTTTATAACACATAAAAAACTATATTAATTATAACGTTTTTTCTGTATTATTTTGAGTTGTGAGAGAGACATGGTGGAAGAACAAGAATGAAAATCACTTTAATTAGAAAAAAAAGAGAGAAGTATAAATTATTTTTTTTGATTAAAATAATGTTCATACATGATTTTATAATTATATGCCAAAAGAATAAGAACAACTTTACCGTCACAACCAACCAAGAAACCCATTTTTCATACCCTTTTATTACTAAAAGAAAGCTACAAAATTTTGATATACAGCCCTTAAAAATAATATGGTTGCATCATATTTTTCATTGAGCTGGTGCCCCACCTATACACCCAGAGGGCTGGGCCTGCATGTTCAACAAATCCATCTTCCAAAAATTAATATGGAAAACATATCATATTAACGGGGAAACAAACACATCATAATAACAATTTCACTTTATTCCTTAATTAGTTTTTTGAAAATAGAATATTTTGCATACAAGGTGTTAAATATAACCAACATAACATAAGGAGTTCAAAAAGGGGGAAATTCATTAGGCATGGGGTTAATTTTATTGGTTTTGTACCATGCACATGCGCATAAATCACTTAATTAACGTTTTTAAATAATTTGGGAGAATAAGATATAGAGTACTCAATTTTATATGGATACGTGTGGAAATTATAATCAGAGAACACGATGACATATTGTTGATATATTGCTTAGCGAGAGAATAATAAATTCGATTACATCTTGAATTAATAATCTCTTTTTTATTTTATTATATATACTTATAATTAACAGTGACGAATACAAATTATTTTTTGTTGGTTGAGTTAATACATTAATTATGTATTATAAAAGAGATGAGACTATGTATTTGAAACATTAAAAAAAAATGGCGACTGAGGGATTTCTTGGGTGAGTTAATATAGAGGGGAACTGGCCGGCTTTTTCCCTTTTTGGCCCTTTTAATTGGGAATTGTTTTTAAAGTTGGGCTGATGACTGAATCTGTAGGCTAAGGATTTGGGCTAAAATTTAGGTCGTTAAAACCCCTACAATTTGATGGTAATTGGGCCAGTGCAGAAATTTTGAGAGTTTTACATTAAAATAAGTTAAGGAGGTTGTGAAATTAATTTTTATATTTCTTTTGAACGGTTGAGGAATTTTTCTTCCCCCTAAAAATAAAGACGGATGGAGGATACATATTTATAAAATGAGAATGACATAGATAGTATATTATCACATGTCTCAATTTATTTTCTAACTTCTGACACATTTTTTTTCAATTATTTTTCATATTGCAATCAAATGGAACCTTAAGTAAAAAATTAAAGCCATATGAAAATTTCTGCGTTGCTAACGTTATAAATAAATAAATAATGATTCTTTATTTTTATTTTAAATTTTATTTCCCACAATACTCACTCCTTATTAAAAGTGTCTCACGTTTTTGGGGGGCATCTTGGATTAACAGTCCATTTTTTCTAACATAATTAACCAACTTTCACCATAGAGTAACTTTTAAATTTAATCATGGATTCGTGCAAAAGTCAAAGTGAGTCTTCAGTATTAACAAAATATAAAACTCCAATTATATACCTTCATGATTTTTCTCTGAAAAAAATGATTGGGATAAAATGCTAACATAGAGAAAGAAAGAAAGAACGAAGATAATTGTTTTTGAATGTGTTACGGCGGTGTTGTGTCATACTTTAGCCTGAATAATTGAGCACTTGTGTAATTGCTTCCACTCGCCGCTCTCCCTTTTTGCATTTGGATTTTGCCTTTAAAGAAACAAACATTTTAGCAGTTATGTTAGTTTCAAAGAAAATAATAAATTTTAACTCAAAGCAAAGAGTACTTATATGGGAACAGACACTAAGGATGAATTTAAAAAATGCAGTGATATATTTTTCACTATTAACACTCGCACTTGTGCAATTTTTCATTTTTTTATATAAAAAAAGAAAAAGAAAAACTATTAATTAAAGGATAAAATTCAACAACCTTTTTCCGTGGGAAAACCATGGTCCATGGCTGCCTACCTGCCTTTATCTGTTAACAACACACCCATAAGGGATACATCCATTTTGGGAAAAGAATGTTTTACCCTGTTTTGCTGAAGATGCATAAATTTGTAATAGAAATTAGTGAACAAGAATAAAATTTATGTACCGTAATAATATTAACTATATATTGATTATAAAGAAATAGGACCCTTAATATTATTTTATTTTAATCAAACTCTCGTTTCTATCCTAACTATGTCAACTAATCTTACTATTATACTATGAGGCTATTAGTAATCCTTAATTTTAAAATGTCATTAAAGCGAATAATGAACTTTTCGTTTTGCACAAAGATAGTATCAAATATTGCTATGGTGGTAACACTATTGTTAAGAGAGACTATGTTCACCTTTGTGACATAATTCAAATACAACACTAACAGAAAATTACTTCAAGTTAGTTTGCGGAATTCTTTGGCACATAAGTAATTCTACTGGTCAACATTTTAACTTTCGACAAATTTAATGTCAAATGAGAAATTAAATAGGGGATCAATTGGTTAGCAAACCCTTGACCACATAATATAATAGAAACTTGATAAAATAATGATTTTGCTAAATTAATAAATTTTATCGGTTCTGATATTTTTGCTAAATTTATAAAATAATATTTTTTCATAAGGTCCCTTTAGACCAATCAATTTCATAAATTAATAATTCACCTTTTTTTATTTAAAATTTTGCATGTTTGATAATCACAATAAAACTAGTTTAGCTAATGGATTAATTGATAAATTATAAATTTGAGAAAAAAATGTGAATGGATGTAAATTTTTTAAATTGTACACCGGTATAACTTGAACATTTTTTTATATATATATATACTTTTTTTTATATAGACACCCACATTCATAATAGTAGAAATCAGATGGGCTGAAATGTTTGACAAGTTCGGCCATTGATGTATAAGGACTAAGGTTGACAACTTCAAAGTTCAAACGAAGACAAATCTGTCTTGTTACTTCATAGCATTTAAAGGTCAAGCACCGAAAATTTCACAAATTGAATTCTCACTCTTGTATATTTTGAGTAAACTGTATATAATAAGATCATTATTTAACATGGGTGTAGATACAAATATAATGATGCAGCAATATTTACTTCTAATCCAAACAAATAAAAGCTTGTGATATGATTGAGTTTACTTTTGTCAACCCTCTAATTTAATATAACTTTTTTATTATTATTGATAAATGCATTAAAATAATAAATGAATAATTAATTACTTTTAATCTTTTGCAACAAAATGTCCGATAAAATTTTCAAACATCTCGACTAATTTTTATTCACGAAACAATGGCCACCACCGCAAAAATATTTTCAGTAACTGCATTTCATTATTTTAATGCATTCGTCTAGCTACGTAGGCATATGGGAGTATTATCATTCCACTAATTAGTTGAATATTATTAAATCTGTTAACAGAAACAAACAGTCCACACTCCATAGTCGTCCTTCAACAGCTACCACCAACACTTTATGACCTGTTAAACTCTTTGATGGCGTGCCGGCCATAGCCGTCTTTTCAATGTTCAAACAAACACAAATTTCTACTTCAAAATCCAACCCATCCTCTCAATTCCCTCATCTAATAAAACACACTTTCCTTCTCTCTGACTTCAGTTGCATGATTCCCTCCAAAATATCAATTTTCAGTACACTCTGAATTTCCCTCCCTCTAAAGAATCTCACTTCCAACTTTAAAGCAAATCTACTCCTTCACCCAATTAATCATGTTCCTAATAAACCCAATTATACTCTCTGTAACCGTAATAATTACTTCCTTTTTAATTCTCCGCTTTTTATCAAAAACTTCGTTGCTTTATGTTCTAAAAAATTGGTGGAGATTATTAGAAGATAAATTTCATGCATACCAATCCTACAGAGTTCCGCAATTCAACCAACACATGCAAGAGAATCAACTCTACCGAAAAGTCTACACCTACCTCAATTCATTGCCCTGTATTGAAGATTCTGATTTCGCCAACCTTTTCTCCGGTAACAAATCTTCTGATATCTCTCTCGTCCTCGACTCGAATCAAACGATTTCCGATACTTTCCTAAGCGCCAGAGTTTATTGGACGAACGAGAACAAAACTTTGGCTCTCAAGATTCGAAGGAAAGACAAGCGGCGAATTTTACGTCCGTACCTACAACATATACATAGAGTGTTCGATGAAATTGAACAGAGAAGAAAGGAGGTTTGTTGCAATTTTAAACCATCTAGTCTAGAGTTGGAAAATGCTATTCTTTGTACAAATTTTTTATACAAATTAATTTCTAAAAGAATTGAGACAGTCACGCATTTAATGAGTGGTCTATCTTTTATAATTAACACTAGTCCGTTAATATGTTTAGCGCTACTTGATAAAGTTTTCTTTTATTAATTGTGAATTACATTTTGCAGATTAAGCTGTACATAAATGCAGACAACGAACCGGAGAAGAACGGACGGTGGATATCTGTTCCGTTTACACATCCGGCGACGATTGAAACGGCGGTAATGGACTCCGATCTGAAGAGTAGAGTCAAATCAGATCTCGAAACGTTCCTCAAGTCGAAGCACTACTATAACCGACTTGGAAGAGTCTGGAAGCGGAGTTACCTATTTTTCGGGCCCTCCGGTACCGGAAAATCAACGTTCGTCGCCGGAATGGCGAAATTCCTTTGCTACGACATTTACGATATCGATTTATCCAATATTGATGATAATTCGGATCTCAGGATGCTTCTGTTACAAACTACAAACAAATCCATGATCGTAATAGAGGATCTAGACAGGTACGGCAATTTTATTTTGTTTGGCAGCGTACCAATAAATTTCTTCCATTTCATAATTCAATTTTTTTTTTAATGAAGGATGGGGTGTGAATGTAAAATTATTTTATACTGAAACTAGATTAAAATATCTAATTAAATAAATTATCACAATTCATAAATATGACAAAATTATAATTTAGGATTATTGACGATTAAAAACTGTGACATCTTTTTCAATTTTTTACGAGTCACAACAACTCTCGACTCACGAGTTTTTGTATTGACAAATGAAGATATTAATTAAGGTCCAGAACCGTGTTGGTCGAGAACGGAATCTGTGGCAACATCGGTCACAATAAAAAACCTTGACAATTTTAAGTTTTCACTGTGTTGTATATATTTTTTGAAAATCAAATGACAACCACAAGATCTCGTTTGATTCATGGATTGCTTTTTTTTTCTTTTATTTAGTAAATAAAAATTTTGAAAACACTTTTCTAACAAAGGAAAAAGTAGGTGGTAAAGTCATTTCTATCAAAACCTGATTTTCCCTTATGATTTCTTAACATTTATTACAAAAAATTTAGATAATAGTACTCATACTTAAATACTTTAGATACTTTACCAAATACAAAAAAAAACAAAGAACTTGATAAAAAATTTAGTTTTTCACTAAGAAAAGCAAGAGAATAAATTTTGTTTCCGTAAACCAAACGAAGCCTAACATCCACTTGGCACCAAGTTGAACACGCGCCTATTTTTAACATAATTGTGAATAAAACTTAGGCAAATTTACAGAGATAAGTCTTACGGAAAGTCAGGCATAAAATAATACAGAAAGTTCACTAATATCCATCCATAGCAATTATCAAATATAATTAATTCACACTTTAACAAAAGTATCATTGTGATCAATCATGTGCCACATATATATATATATATATATAATTAAATAACCAATTTTGACAGGTATCTGGTTGAGAAAACAATTGCTGTGAGCATTTCCGGAATTCAGAATTTCATGGACGGATTAATCTCGTGCTGTGGCGAAGAACGAGTGATGGTATTCACAATGAATAGCAAGGATCATGTTGATCCCGCAATTCTAAGGCCAGGAAGGATCGACGTTCACTTAAATTTCCCTCTCTGTGATTTCTCGGCTTTCAAAACTTTAGCCAGTAGCCATTTAGGTCTCAAAGAGCACAAACTCTTCACTCAAGTAAGCAACCTTAATTTTTTAAAAATGTTTATTTTTTATTTTACTAAGGATGAAATAGTCTTTTACCCCCTAATTTTTGGGAAAAATTATACTATACCCCCTTTCTCTACGATTTTGTGGAATTTATAGTTAAGATCCTAAAAGCACTATATTTTGGTATTTTAGAAGTTTAAAATAATATACCGCGACATTATGTTTCTATGCCACCTTTGAAGTTTAAAGTCAATTTTTTCAAAATATAAGAGAATAAAATAATAGTTTATTACTTATATGTTCAGGGGCATAGCCATTTAGGGGCTACCTCGGATTGTAGCCTCGGTCTAATTTAAAAAAAAAAAAATTAGCAATAGGCTTAAATTTTATTTTTAAATTTGTACGTGTATATATATATATGTGTGTATAGTTCACCTCATTTTATTTTTAATATTATTACTCTACATCTTTTAAAATTTTATACATTCATTTACCACTCTCTGTTTAAATAATATTAACTAAAATAAATGTCAAATACCATTTTATTTTATTTCACTTTTTCAAATTCCGATTGTCTTTTTGTTTGTATTTATGGTGTACATGGCTAGATCTAAGGGAAAATTATTATAGTTTGTTATATTTTTTAATATTTTATATCTACTTTTCTAACATATATAAAAAGTTGGTACTTTTGTATATATTTGAATATATTATATTTGCATTTTGGTTTGTTATATTTTAACGTTGTCATTGTTTTTTTCTTAGCCCGGGTCATTTGTAATTCCTAATTACGCCCCTTTATATGTTGTAATTAGTTTTTACCTCATCGTTGAACTTTGGTTCTACCGCAGGTTGAGGAGATTTTTCAGACCGGAGCAAGTTTGAGTCCCGCAGAAATAGGCGAGATTATGATCTCGAATAAAAGCTCACCAACGAGAGCTCTAAAATCGGTGATCACGGCATTGCAATCTAATGGTGATGTGAGGGGGACAAGAAAGGAGGTTGGACGGCAGTTGACAGAGAGTTCTTCGGTTCGGGGTGGGGAGGATTCGGGTGAATCTAGAATGTTTTGCCAAGAGAGTGTACACACTGTGAGTGAGTTTAGGAAGTTATACGGATTATTTCGAATGAGGAGCAGTAGGAAAGAGTCAATAGATTTGGATTCTGCTGAGAAAGAACAATAATTTTAGGCTAACATGGTTTGAGGGCTCATCTCGCTCGTGTATTGGTTCTCAATACAACTTACATATATTAAATTAAATACAATTATAGTAAGTTTATTAGCGCACTGATTATTATATTAGTGACACATAAGTGTATTCTTTCACCTTTAAATGTAAACAAGTGGAAAAGATAGTGTCCTATGACTTACAGTTGAGGCTCCGAATTTGGAGATTTTGAAATTTTTTTATTTTTTTTGCCATTTTAGTTAAACTTGTGAATTTGTAAAATTATATAATGTTTATAAGCCTTTATGATTTATTGATTCTTTTGTTTCATGAAAACATTGTTTCTTTTTATTATAGGTATTTATTTCATAGTCAAAATATTCGTAATGTGCGTAAAGTTTTGGGTAATTCATCTAAAACCCTTAGGGTGTGTTTGTCGCGCAGGATTAATGGTGGGATTGGATTAATTAATCCTATCAAGTGTTTGGTGCAAGGGATGAGAGGATATAATTATCCTATCCTGCGTTTGGTGCAATACGAGATAGGATTGCTTTCAGGATTAATTATATTTTTATCCCATGAGATCCGAATAAAACTATACCACCCCTATAGGTGGTATTATTTTATCCCGACGTTGTCGAATAACAAAACAAATATAAAATTTAATTTTTAATTAATTTATTTCGATCTTCTTCTTTATGCCCTTTAGATAATTAAATTGATTAATGAAAATTTTCAACCACCCAAAAACAGTAACTCAATAAAATTCATTTCTTGTATAATATGGTATTTTTTTTAATTACTAAATTAATATATTTATAATAAACTTTAATTTTATAAAAAAATAAAAATTACAATAGAATTTGAAACTGCACTTATTGCTTAGTTCATAAATATTGTATATAATATATAACTTTTCTCTTGGAAGATGTTTTTTTACGAAACTTATTTATAAATTACATTAGCAAAAAAAAAAATTGGGTAACAATTAAAATTGCATGTATTTTAAAAACAAAAGGGAGTTGTGTTATATAATATCCGAATTTGTAATCCGAAACTTCATCAAATGCAAGGTTTATTAAATTTTTATCCAATTAGTTCTTATCCCGTTTTATCCCTCTTAATCCTTATCCGACTTATTCCTTTCCTATCATATCCCACATAATTCCTATCCGAATCATATCCCACATAATTCCTATCCGAGTAATTCCGACTCTTATCATATCCGGTCTTTATCCTATCATATCCTATCTCCTTATCCGGCTCGCCAAACGCACCCTTATATTGGTGGTTCAAATATTATCTCATATCTTAAGGGTGTGTTTGATTGGAAAATGAGCATTTTTCACTTGATTTGACAACTTAAGGTGTTTGATTGCATTTTTTTTCTAGGCAATTCAATTCCCACTTTTGCCTCACACATGTGCATTTTCAAGGCAATTGAGGAAAATGTTTTCTTTGGGGGGGGGGGGGAGGTGGTTTTTGTTTTTCATGCTTGGGCACGGTTCACGAGACAACATTTTTACCATTTTCTACATTAAAAATGCCATAACTTAAAATATAAAATTCAAAATAATATAAAAAATTAATATTTAAAATCTACTAATCAAGATCAATTAAACAAGATCCGTCATGACTATATAATTATGTGAAAAAAAAATACCAATAATTTTTTCTACATTAAAAATGCCATAATACAACCAATATTTTCCGGGTAGAAAACTAAGACAATCAAATACACTACACTATATTTTCTATGCAACTCAATTCTAGGCAATTCAATTGCCCGTAACTTATTTTCTTTCCATGCAAGTTCCGTGCTTGCAATCAAACGCACCCTTAGTGTCTACCTCTGAACTATTAAGCTTTGATACTAGTTTAAATAATTTATGTTGGTCGTTGATTTAATAATGCATTCAATTTTTTTTGGACTAAATTACGATTCATTGAAAAACACATACTCCTAATATTAAAAACAAATGTGGATGGAACAATGGAGGCTTACACAGGTAGTAAAATGTGTTATAATATGGTAAAGCATGTGTACATGCCTATACACCTTGCCCTTCATATGATATATATATATACATATACAAATATCATGATATATGGACGAGTTTTCAATAATTACTTTCTCTCTATTTATCGATAGATATTGACAATAATTAATGTACATTGGTAAGATGGCAAAACTTTTAACTTGTTATAACAAGTTAAGGTGACCTGTTATATTTTTATATTTTTAATTAAACTTTAAGATCTTTTAAAGATTTCATTTGCTAAATAGACTTAGGATAACTCAATTCCAAATTAAAATAAGTGTTTATAGGTGTTTTCGTCATTTCAATTTTATAATTAATTAATAACATAAGTTTATGGAAACTTTCAAAATATATTTGACTTTGAGTCTTCGTCTCTATATATTAGGTTTATAAATTATATAAAACTCAAATCTTTCAATAACACTTTAAATTTTGTCATTTTATTATCATTCGTGACAAATTATCTCACAATAAAAAACCTAAAAATTAATTTTATGCATCTCATAGAGCATGTGTCACTAGTTTGATTGGTCACTATTCAACTAAATAATAATTTCAACATAACAACAATAAAATAATATTAAAAAAATATATTTTCTTAATTTAAGGTGTTCCAAACAAACTCAACTTTTAATAATTTGATCAGATACAGAAGTATGAGTACAACTTCCTAAATAACACTTTCAAAACATATATTGTGTAGTATTAAATAATTAATTATTTGGTTCAATAATCAATGTGTTATGTTTAGCAAACAGATTTTGAGATAATCATATTTTATAAAGGTAATTTTGTTTCTATCAGCGATATCTTGCCGTTAACCCACCCTTAATTTATAAAAAAATTGAACAATTTTTTGATAATATTACCCTTTTCAAAAGTGAGAAGTATACCCACCAATTAAAATTAATTTGTAATTGTATTAATTTATATTTTTAATCGAAATCTATTTCCATTTTAATTTATTTCCTATTTTCTTTTGGGGTGCGTTTGAATTATCGAACTGAATTTAGCTTTAAAATTCATAAATCTAAGATTCAAAAATTACATATTTGAAAATACAAGAATTTAAAATTTTGTATAAAGAAATTGATTTCTAAATCCAAATATTATTTCGCTAAAATTTATATTTAGTTGACTGTCATGCTACTTTTATTTTTGACACCGTGACAGGAGTTGGTTTTGCACAAAACTAATCCGTTTGACTCATCCCGCCTTTATGATAGTATTTTCTTCCTTATAATATAGCGTATTTTCTTCTTTACAATACATGACCCTTTGCCATCCCTAGTATTATTGTTATAATTAATAATTACAAGTATAATTATAATAACAACAAATAATAATTTGTTTAAAATTTATTTTTATTTTTTTCAAATTCGCAAGCTTGAGAACCGGAAGGAATAGCCGTACCTCTAAGATTTAAAAGCTATGACTTTAAGATAATTATTAAACTTTATTATTTGAATATATTTGTAAATTTTAGATCATAATTTTACACTAAATAAAATATTTAGATTTGAGATTCCAAATTAATCCAAATCTCATTTTCAAATCTTCTCTCAAATCCAGATTCCAAACACACCCTTAAATAATTTTTAAATAATTTTATTAAAAAAATATGTATTAACTTACCAGTACGTAATTGGTCAATTAACTACATTATTAATACTCCCACACGTTTCTTTCACCTATGCAAAAGAGGGCGGAATTAATAATAATAATAATAAAGATTTGAGAATCAGGTATATATATTCTTCTACGTTGACAAGCTCAGTATACCTATTTCATGTCTATCAATTTTTCAAATATAATCTTACAAAGTATTCATGATCATGTAATTAATTAGCTAACACGACATTTGGTATTCTAATTTATAATACGAATAGTACTTTTTTTCACTATAATGGTTTGGGAGAGACTGATTATGCAAATACATACCATAAGCCTTTAAGATTTGTTTTGTGCTTTGAAAAAAATATTTTCTTTTTTTTTTACTGTACATAAACTTTTTTTTCTTTTTAAAATTATAGCATCTTACTATTTAATAATTGATTTGAAATTTAGAATTTTTGAAATTCATAAAATATATATATTTAATACTTAAGTTCTTGGTTGACCTTTGTGATAATATTTTGATTACATGTTGTTCAAATTTAAAATTTATGTTTAAGATGTTTAGTTTGAACTTGAGTTTTTGTTATTTAGATTTTTTTTTATTTTAATTTTAGCAATTGTTGTTACCTTTGATAAAGGGTAGTTTTGGAAATGATTCTATCTTTTATTTTTAATAAATTAAAATTTATTTTGTCATCAATTAAAAAGTTATTCTTTAAACTAATCTTAAAAATAGGATGACATTTGTTAAAAAGAAAGTAAGAGATTTGTCCTTTAAAAAAATCTCCATATTTTTATTTATTTAATTAAAGTGAATGTAACTATTAATCTAGTGAATTTTTTAATATTAAATCATTAACAAAATAATACTTATAAAATTAAATTAATAATTTTTTTTATTAGTTTATCCACACTCCTTAATTAATTTAGTAGGCAATGTAAATTAACTTAATAATGTGTATTAACTACAAGATCTCATGGATATAAACAAAATTACCCATTTTATAAGAGAAAGGAATAGAGATATCATGTATTAGAATTACAAAATCATGTAATGAATTTCTATTTTAAGATTCCTTAAAATTAAAAGGAAAAAAAATGACTTGTCATCAAGTAACAAGTTACACACTTAACCTTGCATTTAATACTTTGTTTTTTTTCAAAGTGCATTAATTATGTTAGCCAATTTCTCATTTGATTTCAACCTTTGATTTTTTACCCAATGGTAAATATCATAGTAACCATCCATGGGTATAAAGAGAATATAACCATTGAAACCACACCACGTGATATATACATATATACGCAAATATTATATTTGTAGTAAGAAATGTCAAATTTGTAACTCACGTGATCGACAATCAATCATGTGAGATGGACGTGTGAGCTCACACCTTGTTGGCCGCTAATTTCACATCTCCTTTACTATTTTTGCTACCTTATTAGCATTTTCGCCTATCCAATGCAACCCTCAATTGCTAGATTTAGCTTATTAGAACATCCACTGTGGGTTTAGGATAATATATGTTTAGGGCCGGCAATATTTGACACAACACACTAACTGGATACGAAATTAGCGGATTTTGGTCAAGCATAAATGAGTTTTGGTCAATTTCAGGTTAGACAACAGGCCGTGTTTGGATTAACCCATAAACTAAACGAGTCGCGTTCGGGTTAACCCGCTAACTCGAAATTGACCCGCAATTAGCTCAATTTTTTTCCCAACTATATATATATTTTATTTTGCCACCTTGCTTAAACAATTATATTATTATTTTGAGTATTTATAGTAAATGATAGTTATTATATTTTTTATGATGAATAAGTTGGTATTTTTTTACGTTTTTGCTTCGGTGATAGAATGTTATCTATTTTGACTATAAATTATTATTATCATATTATATTGATTAAATATTGAATTTTGATATTGGGCAATACTTATTATAAATTATTAAAAATTTAAAACTATTTTAAAACAAGTTAATTGTTTTCACATGAAACTTAATTGTCGTTATAATCTTAATTAATTGTGTCTTATCGAGTTACAAGTTTAACACGACCTGTTTATTAAATGGGTTAGTCAGGTGATGTCATGTAACATGTAAAATAAACAGGTCGCGTTTGAATTAATATAAATAACACGATTAATTAAACGAGTTGTGGTCGGGTTGACACAATTAGTTAAATGGATCGTGTTCGGGTTAACACTAATACTGTAATATTTGTGTATTGACATAACACGCGAACCCGAATTGCCAGCCTTAGTTAAAATGCTACTTTAGTTGAATGAATTTCATTACGATAAAATGCTAAAACGGGGAAATAGTGGTGATATTCACCCGCATGAAGTAAGGATGAATGTGTTTCTACCTTTTTATTATTTCGCCTACCTCATTTTTAAATTTTTTGTTGAATCAAATGTAGAGATAAAGATTAATACACATATATATATATATAACGTAAATAGAAGGAATTAATATTCCATATTTAGCTAAATTGTTGAATCAAATGTAAAGAGAGAATGAGTGATGTATATCAAAACTCAAAACAAATAAGGGGTGAAGGTGAAGGGTGAGTGAATGTTACTCGCTTGCGGTGTTCTAAAAATTAGGATTAATCGGGGATTAATCCATAGTTTTGTAGGAATGTTGGAGACTAGGCCTAGTTTTTTTGGAAAAATCGGATTTTAAAATATCGGTAAAAAGTCCTTCAAGAAATAAATTAATCCATCAATTTGGATTAATCTACTTTGGGTCCTGATGGGGTTAAATAATAATTTTACCATTAATCTACGAAGGTAATTCAACATTTTTACCTCCAATAAAATCCCATTTTTTACCTCCGATAAAATCTCATTTTTACCCCTCACCTACCACACCTACTACACCTACCACACCTCCACCAAAAATTACCTTTTTGCCCTTCATTTTTACCAAATTTATCTTTTTGTCATTCTATATTTACCTATAAATACTCCCCTCATTCATTCATTCAAATCACACCAAAAAAACATCTCTTCCTTCTCTCCCAATATCCATCCATCTCTTCTAAGAGATATAAAGCCATTGGCAATATAAATACAAGCCAATTTTCGAGGGTCTTATACTCTCTCGTTTTATACCCCAAAAAATACCAATCACCCTTATACGCTCTCTCTCCCACACAGTTTATTATTTATTCTGTTGAAATATTTGTAATCCTAATTCTATACTTATAAATAGAATTAAGAAAATTATAGGAAGAGAGAGAGATAGAGAGATTGGTAGCTTGTATTATCGTCCAAATTGATTGCCTTTGAGCTAATACAAAGCAAGCACACACAAAAGGAGAACGTACTGCCGGATTAGCATAAGCGCTACCGGGAGAACCTACCTTAATAAAAAATGTCTCGTGTTCATCTTCATTTTTAATCAGTTTCTATCGGTACTGTTCACAATCTCTGTTCACTTATACGGTGGTACTGTTCACAGTCACTGTTCACATATACAGTGGTACTGTTCACAATCACTGTTCACATACGCGGTGGTACTGTTCACATACACGGTGGTACTGTTCACATATACGGTGGTACTGTTCACAATCGCTGTTCACAGTTACAATCCATTGTTAAACCTTAAATTTACCATTATTCATTAATTGGTCGGTCGTCAATTATCTGTTCTAGATTTTGACATCATCAGTTTGGCGCCGTCTGTGGGAACGATAAGCTCTCTAAAGCTCTCGTTCTTTAGAAATTACAAGTGAATTTTCGGTGAAAAACTCAGAATCTGGCGGGCCTATGCTACCTCAATATTATTAGGCGCATAACTTTGTGCTCAAAACTCCAAATCATGCGATTTTGGAGTCCATTTTGAAGAAAATTCCAAGAGCTACAACTTTTCAATTTAATCATTTTTCAAATTTGGTCATCTCGGGGTCCAAAACGGGGATACAAAGTTGCTGCAATAAAAATTGCGAAAATCTGACAAGCCTACGCTAGCTCAATATTTACGGGCGCATAATTATTCAAAAATCCAGTTACGCAAGGGGATAAAACCCAAAAGAAGAGATAAGTTATTTTTTTGATAACTCATATATGATTTTTTATATTTGTTTTAATATATTTAAAGTTGTATCATTTTCTTACGATCAATAATCTTTATTGTAGGTAAAATTGATGAGCTTCCAAAAAATTACAATTGAATGTAATTTTTATCAAGTTCATCCTACAAACCACAAGAAAGAAATTAAAGAGATTTTCAGGGGATATCAAACTTCCACAAAGCTAAATGTGATTTTGAAGTCCGTCAGACAACCGCTGGACCACCCCAGCGCAAAGAGACTTGGCTGAGAATGATCATCTACTGTTGCACCACTGGTCAGAGATCAAGATTTTGACGTTCCCTGGTAATAAATGAGAAAATTGTCAAAATTTGTCTAAGTCAAAATAGGGCATGGCTCTACTCAAGACTTAGCAAAAAAGAACAAATTTTTCTTTTAAGAAATCCTGGTAATAAATGAGAAAATTGTCAGAATTTGCATAAGTTAAAAGAGAGCAAGACTCTACTCAAAACTTAGCAAAAAGAACAAATTTTCCTTTTAAAAAACCAAGGACTTAAATGAGAAAATTTTTAGAATTTGCCTAAGTCAGAAGGGGGCATGACTCTACTCAAGACTTATTCAAAAAGAACAAATTTTCCTTTTAAGAAATCAAGGACTTCAAAAAAAAAAATCACTATCAACATATAAGGGCCATGCTTTAAATAATCACAAGTGGAACATCTCCAGAACGTTTTTAGAGGTGCACATTATCTAGTCACTCAAAAAAGGCTGAAGAATCTGAAGATCATCAGCATCAAAATTCAAAATAGTACTTAAATCAGAAGAAGAGTAATCAAAAAAATCATGGCGAATATCCCCTAAAGCTGTCCAGTCAGGGCTGGTTGGTTCGGCAACCTCCGTAAGAAAATTAGCTTGCGAAGATTGCGATAAAAAACCGTCCGGATTCACAGCAGACGGAACAACATCAGTCGTGTTATTTTCTACCGACGAAAGGAACCTCGAGGAGGAGCAAAAGAGCATAACGGGTTAACACAGGAAGGCCCTCCTTCTAACCGAGCCTCTAATGCCGTCACTCGTTCTTGTAACTCTTCCACCTTCTGTTCAAGAGAAGTAAGGAAAGCAATACACCCTTTAATGGGATTCTCGACTCTCGCCTTAGCTTCAAAAAGAAATGAATTAAGAGTTTCAAGATATTGATATTCGAAAATATTTTATAAAATATCTGCAATGTTCTTCACCCCGAAAACAGTGAAGATTGTGCGATAATCCTGGCGACTAATCACATCTCGAAAAATTTTTGCATATTCACACCATGGCTGACATATCTTGCGTTTATAAGTACAAGCAGCACAAGAATAACCTGTACAACTGAAGGTATTCGGCACATTCGGCATACTTGTGATTTACTTTCCCTTATTCATGGGTATCCCCTGTAAAAAGTATAAGAAGAAGATGGATCTTGAGAGAGATGACAAGAAAGAGAGAACAAAAGGCATCTAGCATTGAAAGAATCCGAAGACGAAAAGCTGTCTTCTTAAAAAGTCAAAATATTCAGCGCCCCCGCGTGCATCTAGGCTCCACCGCCCTAGGTCCCTCTTTAATGTCGTCATAGGGGGAGAAAATGTGTATATGATGTTGATGTTGATGCTGCGATAATGCTTTTCTAAAAAAAAACAAACTATACATATGTATATATATACATAGCTAGACAGCCAGTGTAAGTCCCGACGAATAGGGCAAAGGAGTGCTTAAAAGCTTATTAGGGTATGTGCAATGCGGCTCTACCGGGTTTAAAGGGTAGTAATTAGAAAACAAATTAATAAAATGAGTAGATTGTTTAGATCTAGTTCGTCAGTTAGCTCGAGGTCAGAAATGTCCTCCGTTCCGGATATAATTAATCAGGAAGAACATTCTTATGAGAATGTTTTACAAGAATTTGGAGATTGGAATATCCCCAAAGTATCTCCTAGAGAAATTTATAAATCAACCTTTATCAATTTACTTAAATCAGATTATAATATTAACACAGTAGAAAAATGTTACGCAATTAACAAAGAAAATGAAAATTGTTCTTTGTTCAGCAGAGAATTAATTAAAAAGCATATGGACAAAGGCAATAACTTTATTCATATTGGACTTATTCAAGTGGCTATAAAACCATTATCGATTAGAGGGGTTAATTCATCTATACTTTTGTATCTTAGAGATGCAAGGTATCTTAATTTCACACCAAGCATATTAGGAATTATGGAATCTAGCCTCCATAATGGTCCTATTCATTTTAATTGCTTTCCGGATTTCACCTTAAGTTTAGGTGATCCTCATATCTTAAAAGCATTAACTTTAAATATAAAAACTGCAGGAGAAATTACCCAGATGATCGAAGGATCAAGGGCTCTTGCCTTAATTTACAGAATACATTATAAATGTATGAAATCAAATTTAAATGTTAAAGCAATTAATAAAAGTCCTAAAGATAAAACTGTTTTAATACAAAGTAGTACTAGTGATGCTAATATCCAAGTTTCCAAAACAATTTTGTGGAAAGATATTAACTTCCCTAGTCAATGGATTTTAGAAAATGAACTCCCTAGGCAACCAACTGTTAATAACATAATGAATTTAGATAATATAAGACAATACCTAGATGGAACTGTCAGAATAAGCTTTGATGAAAGAAGAATTAGGAAACCTCCACTAATCCTTAATGATGCAGCTAGTAGTTCATCTGTCCCTTCTAGGATAGATAATCTATCTAGAAAAGATCCCGATTTAATTAGTAAAACAAATATTAAACTAAAAAATATTACAACTGAAGGTCAGGTTACTCAACCTAGCTATTCAACTAAAAATGAATCCGAAGAAGATG
Source organism: Lonicera japonica (assembly GCA_021464415.1). NCBI lineage: Eukaryota > Viridiplantae > Streptophyta > Magnoliopsida > Dipsacales > Caprifoliaceae > Lonicera > Lonicera japonica. The sequence continues at coordinate 66,040,389 of CM038465.1, read as the reverse complement.
ATAAACAGTTATCACCTACTCAAAGTGATTTTGAGACAGGAACTGTTAACCACCAACTCTTCACTATTAACAAATAATTTAAAATTAATTGGATGGAACTAACTCTAGATTTTAATTCAAAAGAAAATAAGCCAAAGAGACACCAATTTAGGATTGATGTTCCTACTGAAAAAAGGAGATTAAGAATCATAGATAAATGGGAAACATTTATGCATGAATTTAATCTAAATATAAAATTTTTTGAATGGTATGAAAAATACTACAAAAAATGCAACGTAATCACAAAAACTCAATGGGAAAAAGAAGACAACACTAAAGTAGAATTGTCCCACCCTCCATTACAAACCATAAATATATCAATAGGAACCACTAGAATAAAAGCGACACCTTTTAAAATTCCCAGTGGGGATGATGGTGCTAAAAAATTAATTGAACAAAATAATTTCACTAACCAATGCTTACATACTATAGGTAAACAATTAGATAAAATTGAGAATAAACTTGATGACAAATTAGATATTAATAAAAAACTTGATAAAAAAGTTGAAAAAAGAATTGAATCACCATTAATAAAACTCCCAGAGTTTAGGTTAGGTTTAGGATTGCCTATCCAACCAAAAGACAATGAAGTTGCTAGACAACTTGATAAGATATTCAAAAGAATTAATCAAAAAGATTCTAGTGAAGTGGTTGAAACTAGCACTAATAAAATTAATGTTGTTAACAAAGACTCTGAAGCTGAAGATTCGGATGAATCTAAAACTTCAGAAATATCTTTAATTAAAGATATAGAAAACCAATTTAATAAAATATCATTTAATAAACCAAATCCAACCAGCTTAACAAAAAATTGGTATTCAAAACCAACTCCTCCAGACTTACAGTTTGAAGAAAGAAATTTAAGTAATCAATTTTCAGTCTCATCTAATAAAATGTACGAATGGAATATTGATGGCTTAAGCGAAGCTGAGTTACTAAACAAATTAAATCATATGTCCATGGTTGCTAACAGTTATTTAAATAACTTCAACAATTTAACCCAACCTGATATTGTTGAATTATTAGCATCTGAATTTACTGGAATCCTTAGATCTTGGTGGGAAAAACATCTCACTCAAGAAACTAGAGATTCCATAATTAATGCAGTCCAACAAGATGAAGAAGGAAATCCCATATTTAATGAGGAAATAGGGATTGGTCATCCTGATGGAGTAAACACACTAATTTACACAATAGTCAAACATCTCATTGGAACTCCCAGTAATATTTCTGAAAGAATCCATGATCAATTAAGTAATTTAACCTATCCCACTTTAAGCGACTTTAGGTGGTATAAGGATGTATTTACCTCTAGGGTAATGATGAGAGACGATAGTAATAAACCATTTTGGAAGGAGAAATTTGTCAATGGTTTACCCAGTCTATTTGCCCACAAAATTAGAGAAGAATTAGCCAAAGATTTAGGTTTCATAGATTATGACAACCTAACTTATGGAGACATAATTAGTCAAATACAAAAAACTGCTCTTAAAATGTGTATAGATTTTAAGATTAGTAGCCAAGTTAATAAAAATAAACAAAAATATGAATTGGGTAATTTTTGCCAACAATATGGCCTTCCATCAATTGCCCCATCTAAAAGGAAAAAATCCAAAAAACATAATCATGAAAGAAAGAAAACTTTTAAAAGAAAAGTGGAAAAAAGCCACGAAGACTTTTATAACAAAGCCAAACCTAATAAAGCAAAGACCAAAAGTAATAGAAAGAAAAATAATAATTACAATAAAAAGGATGTAGTATGTCACAATTGTGGTAAGAAAGGACACTATAAAAATGAATGTAGAGTTAAAGAAAAACTTAATAAGTTAAATATTTCTAATGAAGATACAGAAGAGATATTAGAGTTAATGAGAATTGAAAATAATTTACAATCAGATAATAATTCACATTCAGATATTCCTGAAGAATCTTCTGAAAATAATCAGACAGAATATGAATCAAGTTCATCTTCTAAAGTAAAAATGTGTGGTGATAATTGCACCAAAGCATGTTGTAATAAATCACTAAATGTAATAACGAAAGATAATAATGATGAAAAAACATTATTAATTGAATTAATTGAAAAAATAAGTGATAATGATCTAAAAAATCAATATTTAAAACAATTAAAAGAATTATTGCTTAAAGAAAATAAAAGTAATAAACTACTAAAACATAAAGAGAAACCTATATTCAGTCTTAATAAGACTTTAGAGAGATTTAAAAATACTACTAAAGAAATTACACTTCCTGAATTAAATCAAGAAGTTAATAATTTAAAGAAAGAAATCTCTAAATTAAAAAAGGAAATCCCTGAGATAAGAAAAATAATTAATAGTGTAATTACTAAACAAAAATTAAGTATTAATAGTTCCTCTAATTCTTCTGAAGAAGAAAAAGAGGAAGACAGAATTGAAACCTCAAAAATAAATGATCCTGATGATGGTAATGATATACTTGAAACTAAGTCTTTAAGTGTATTAAAAGACATTACTATCCAAAAATGGTATATTAATATTACATTAGTAATTAATAAAACGTTTGTTATTGAATTACCAGCATTAGTAGATAGTGGAGCTGATTTGAATTGTATTCAAGAAGGCCTAGTTCCCACTATGTACTATGAAAAAACAAATGAAAGACTAAGTTCTGCAAATGGTAGTAAAATGAGCATTAAATATAAACTACCTAAAGTTCATATCTGCCAAAACAATGTTTGTTTTAAGACATCCTTCGTCTTAGTAACTAACATGACAGACAGAATTATTTTAGGATTACCATTTATATACTTACTTTACCCATTTATTACCTCAACTAAAGGATTAATTAGCACACATTTAGGTCAAAAGGTAACATTTAAATTCATAACTGAACCTAAAGAAAGAGACCTAAGAATAATTAAGGAACAATCAATAAGTAAAAGTCTAAATTTAATAAATTCTAAAAGGAATCAATTAAAGTATTTAAAAGATGAAGTTAAATACAAAAAGATTGAAGAAAAACTTGAGGACAAGATTCTTCAAGATAAAATTAAGGAATTTAATTCTAAATTAATTAAAGAAGTTTGTTCAGATATTCCTCATGCATTTTGGCATAGGAAAAAACATATTGTTAGTCTTCCTTATGCTAAGGAATTTAAGGAACATTTAATTCCTACTAAGGCCAGGCCAATACAAATGAATCATGAACAAATGGAATATTGTAAAACTGAGATAAATGATTTATTAAAAAAGGGAATAATTAGAAAAAGTAAATCACCTTGGTCCTGCCCAGCTTTCTATGTTAATAAGAATTCTGAAATAGAAAGAGGAGCACCCAGACTTGTAATAAATTACAAACCTTTAAACAAAGTATTAGAATGGATTAGGTATCCATTACCTAATAAGAAAGATTTAATTAATAGGCTAAATCAAGCCATTATATTCAGTAAATTTGACTTAAAAAGTGGATTTTGGCAAATCCAAATTAATGAAAAGGATAGGTATAAGACTGCTTTTACCACTCCATTTGGCCATTATGAATGGAATGTAATGCCATTTGGCCTTAAAAATGCCCCAAGTGAATTTCAAAATATAATGAATGATATATTAAACCCATTTAGTCATTTTACCATAGTCTACATTGATGATGTATTAATATTTTCCAAATCAATTGAAGAACATTGGAAACATCTCCATTCATTCTTTAAAACAATTAAATTAAATGGATTAGTTTTATCACCAACAAAATGTTGTTTGTTTAAAACTAAAATAAGATTTTTAGGTCATGACATCCAATATGGTCTAATTAAACCAATCAATAGAGCAATTCAGTTTGCTGATAAATTCCCGGATGAAATCTTGGATAAAAATCAATTACAAAGGTTTTTAGGATCCCTTAATTATATAGGAGAATTCTACAAAAACCTTAGGAAAGAGTGTAAACCCTTGTTTGAGAGGCTTAAGGATAACCCTCCTCCTTGGACAAAAGTTCATACTTCCATTGTCCAACAAATTAAAAAGCATGTCAAGGAATTGCCTTGCCTTGGCATATCTGATCCATCTGCTTTCAAGATTGTTGAAACAGATGCCTCTAATGAAGGTTTTGGAGGAATTCTAAAGCAGAAACTTACTCCCAATTCTCCAGAACAAATTATTTCTTTTCATTCAGGCGCATGGGATAATACCCAAATTAATTATTCTACTATTAAAAAAGAAATACTTTCTTTAATATTATGTATTAATAAATTTCAACATGATTTATTAAATAAAAAATTTTTGGTCAGAATTGACTGTCAATCAGCCAAATTTGTTTTAGAAAAAGATGTGAAAAATCTTGCCTCTAAACAGATTTTTGCAAGGTGGCAAGCCTTGTTAAGTATTTTTGAATTTGATATTGAATATATTAAAGGTTCTCAAAACTCTATTCCTGATTTTCTCACAAGAGAATTTCTTAATAAACAAGAGAAAAAATGAGTGTTCGCGGCAGAGGACCTGGCGGGAGGCCAGAGACTACGGAGGAATATCATGCCAGCCTCCGTAAAAGTAATACCCCCCCGTTTGACCTATGCGGACCAAGTAACCCGCGTGATGGTCCAAATCCTTTTTACAAAGTTCAAAAGGATGAGTTACTTGAAGTTAAAGGAAAAGGTACATCAATTATCCCTTTCCCATCCCAATTAACCCCTACTCCAGTTACTAATCAATTCACCGTTTTAGGCCAGATACCTAAACCTTTTAATCAAGCCTTAGCCAGCCAACCCGCTGATAATAACCCTTTTGAAATTCAAAATATTCAAAAGCCTATTAAGCCCAATTACACCAAATCAAGCCCACATATACCTAAATGCCTAACAAACCTCTTCTATGTTGAACCCAGCATGTCTGACATAGATGATCCATTAATGTTAGCCCTCCAATATTTCCCTCCTGGTTGGCACTTCTTACCACAGGCTACCCATAAAACTCTAAAATTTTATAATAAGATTTTAGTATCTACCGAATCAATTTTTATTAAGCCCATTTATGATAAGGATGATTCTTCAAAGGTCATCTACCATTCCTTGTTCATAAAGAAATTAATTACCTTTGAAGAATGGGGGAGTAATCCTTACGATCTCTTCCAACTTTCTGGTACAGACCAATTCTTTAATTACCATGATTATATAGAAGCATGGATGAAAATCCTTTGCTACCAAAATGAAACTTTTAATCATTCCTGGTTCATACAGTTTGACCAGCATTTTAAGCCCAATTTCCCTAATTGGTTTATTCGCTGGTGGGAACAATTTGGCCCAGATCCTAATTACCTTCCTGAAACCCTCCGTGGATATATGGATTATTTTGGTAGAATTTCCCCCTTAATCACAGAAAGCCCAATGCCTTTGATTATCCTGTTCCTTTAAAAGTACAAGGTCCCTTGGATCCTTAAATGGCAGTATTACTTAAATAAAAGCCCAGTAGTTGACCAAACCCATTTGTCTACTGGATCCTCCAGTTCTATAATCAAAACCCACGGCCAGTTCGATATTGTATCTCGCCAAACCTTTGTTAAATGGTGGGATAAATACACAATTGACCGCATAATTAATATTATTTTAAAAGAGTTTCCTCCACCTCAAGGCCCAATAGCCCAAGTGGAAACCCAACCTCTTTCCTCCCCATTAACCGTTCCCAAACCAGACAAAGCTTCAGGTAGTGGAACCAAAACACCTACTGAGCCCAAGACTGTTAAAGAAGCAGAAGTCAGCCCATCTCCATCCTCTAAAACTTTGGATCTAGACAGCCTCTCTCCTGCTCAAATGAGAACAATTTTGGCAGCCCTCAATAACCCTCCTAAAGAAGTCCCTCACAAAGTTGAAGGATCTCCAAAGTCAGATGAAGGCTCAACTATTAGTCCCTCTCAGCCCAAGAATTGGTACGAGATGACCCTTTTTGAAGATGCCCAAGACCCGTATGGTTAACATGGTACCTTCATTCACTACTTGGATCAAAGTATCCAAGAAAAGATGTGTACCAATTTAATTATTCGGAAGAAAGCATAAAGTTCCAGCCGCCAGACATAATTATCACATTTTTGACACTTTCCTACAAAGTGAGTCAAAAGTCCTCTCCTCTACTGCTTAAAGAGGGATGCATTCAACAAAGTTTGAAGATTCCTACTTTTCCTGTTCAATCAAGGCCCGTGATTTCACAACTATAAATAAATGTGTAATTCATTGGTAGAGAGAGGTTTTAATCCTTCTCTTCTTTGAGAACTTTATTTGCATTCAAAATCAATTTTCTTTACTTCTACCTCCCTTTCAGCAAAGTTTGAATTGTAAGTTTTCTTGTAATCATTCAACAAAGTTTGAATGTTTTGTAATTTTGTTTTATAATTCAACAAAGTTTGAATTTTATTTACTCTTTATTAATATTCTATAAGTATGCTCTGTGACTGCCTCTAATAGAGGATCTCTCACATCAGAAATTGTTTGTAATTATTTTAGCTATTATTCCGCGCTTACTCTCATTAACATGGGAAGCGAAATCAGTGAAGCAAATATGAGAATGTTAATGAGAGTAAGCGCGGAATAATAGCTAAAATAATTACAAACAATTTCTGATATGAGAGATCCTCTATTAGAGGCAGTCACAGAGCATACTTATAGAATATTAATAAAGAGTAAATAAAATTCAAACTTTGTTGAATTATAAAACAAAATTACAAAACATTCAAACTTTGTTGAATGATTACAAGAAAACTTACAATTCAAACTTTGCTGAAAGGGAGGTAGAAGTAAAGAAAATTGATTTTGAATGCAAATAAAGTTCTCAAATAAGAGAAGGATTAAAACCTCTCTCTACCAATGAATTACACATTTATTTATAGTTGTGAAATCACGGGCCTTGATTGAACAGGGAAAGTAGGAATCTTCAAACTTTGTTGAATGCATCCTTCTTTAAGCAGTAGAGGAGAGGACTTTTGACTCACTTTGTAGGAAAGTGTCAAAAATGTGATAATTATGTCTGGCGGCTGGAACTTTATGCTTTCTTCCGAATAATTAAATTGGTACACAGCTTTTCTTGGATACTTTGATCCAAGTAGTGAGTGAAGGTACCATGTTAACCATACGGGTCTTGGGCATCTTCAAAAAGGGTCATCTCGTACCAATTCTTGGGCTGAGAGGGACTAATAGTTGAGCCTTCATCTGACTTTGGAGATCCTTCAACTTTGTGAGGGACTTCTTTAGGAGGGTTATTGAGGGCTGCCAAAATTGTTCTCATTTGAGCAGGAGAGAGGCTGTCTAGATCCAAAGTTTTAGAGGATGGAGATGGGCTGACTTCTGCTTCTTTAACAGTCTTGGGCTCAGTAGGTGTTTTGGTTCCACTACCTGAAGCTTTGTCTGGTTTGGGAACGGTTAATGGGGAGGAAAGAGGTTGGGTTTCCACTTGGACTATTAGGCCTTGAGGTGGAGGAAACTCTTTTAAAATAATATTAATTATGCGGTCAATTGTGTATTTATCCCACCATTTAACAAAGGTTTGGCGAGATACAATATCGAACTGGCCGTGGGTTTTGATTATAGAACTGGAGGATCCAGTAGACAAATGGGTTTGGTCAACTACTGGGCTTTTATTTAAGTAATACTGCCATTTAAGGATCCAAGGGACCTTGTACTTTGAAAGGAACAGGATAATCAAAGGCATTGGGCTTTCTGTGATTAAGGGGGAAATTCTACCAAAATAATCCATATATCCACGGAGGGTTTCAGGAAGGTAATTAGGATCTGGGCCAAATTGTTCCCACCAGCGAATAAACCAATTAGGGAAATTGGGCTTAAAATGCTGGTCAAACTGTATGAACCAGGAATGATTAAAAGTTTCATTTTGGTAGCAAAGGATTTTCATCCATGCTTCTATATAATCATGGTAATTAAAGAATTGGTCTGTACCAGAAAGTTGGAAGAGATCGTAAGGATTACTCCCCCATTCTTCAAAGGTAATTAATTTCTTTATGAACAAGGAATGGTAGATGACCTTTGAAGAATCATCCTTATCATAAATGGGCTTAATAAAAATTGATTCGGTAGATACTAAAATCTTATTATAAAATTTTAGAGTTTTATGGGTAGCCTGTGGTAAGAAGTGCCAACCAGGAGGGAAATATTGGAGGGCTAACATTAATGGATCATCTATGTCAGACATGCTGGGTTCAACATAGAAGAGGTTTGTTAGGCATTTAGGTATATGTGGGCTTGATTTGGTGTAATTGGGCTTAATAGGCTTTTGAATATTTTGAATTTCAAAAGGGTTATTATCAGCGGGTTGGCTGGCTAAGGCTTGATTAAAAGGTTTAGGTATCTGGCCTAAAACGGTGAATTGATTAGTAACTGGAGTAGGGGTTAATTGGGATGGGAAAGGGATAATTGATGTACCTTTTCCTTTAACTTCAAGTAACTCATCCTTTTGAACTTTGTAAAAAGGATTTGGACCATCACGCGGGTTACTTGGTCCGCATAGGTCAAACGGGGGGGTATTACTTTTACGGAGGCTGGCATGATATTCCTCCGTAGTCTCTGGCCTCCCGCCAGGTCCTCTGCCGCGAACACTCATTTTTTCTCTTGTTTATTAAGAAATTCTCTTGTGAGAAAATCAGGAATAGAGTTTTGAGAACCTTTAATATATTCAATATCAAATTCAAAAATACTTAACAAGGCTTGCCACCTTGCAAAAATCTGTTTAGAGGCAAGATTTTTCACATCTTTTTCTAAAACAAATTTGGCTGATTGACAGTCAATTCTGACCAAAAATTTTTTATTTAATAAATCATGTTGAAATTTATTAATACATAATATTAAAGAAAGTATTTCTTTTTTAATAGTAGAATAATTAATTTGGGTATTATCCCATGCGCCTGAATGAAAAGAAATAATTTGTTCTGGAGAATTGGGAGTAAGTTTCTGCTTTAGAATTCCTCCAAAACCTTCATTAGAGGCATCTGTTTCAACAATCTTGAAAGCAGATGGATCAGATATGCCAAGGCAAGGCAATTCCTTGACATGCTTTTTAATTTGTTGGACAATGGAAGTATGAACTTTTGTCCAAGGAGGAGGGTTATCCTTAAGCCTCTCAAACAAGGGTTTACACTCTTTCCTAAGGTTTTTGTAGAATTCTCCTATATAATTAAGGGATCCTAAAAACCTTTGTAATTGATTTTTATCCAAGATTTCATCCGGGAATTTATCAGCAAACTGAATTGCTCTATTGATTGGTTTAATTAGACCATATTGGATGTCATGACCTAAAAATCTTATTTTAGTTTTAAACAAACAACATTTTGTTGGTGATAAAACTAATCCATTTAATTTAATTGTTTTAAAGAATGAATGGAGATGTTTCCAATGTTCTTCAATTGATTTGGAAAATATTAATACATCATCAATGTAGACTATGGTAAAATGACTAAATGGGTTTAATATATCATTCATTATATTTTGAAATTCACTTGGGGCATTTTTAAGGCCAAATGGCATTACATTCCATTCATAATGGCCAAATGGAGTGGTAAAAGCAGTCTTATACCTATCCTTTTCATTAATTTGGATTTGCCAAAATCCACTTTTTAAGTCAAATTTACTGAATATAATGGCTTGATTTAGCCTATTAATTAAATCTTTCTTATTAGGTAATGGATACCTAATCCATTCTAATACTTTGTTTAAAGGTTTGTAATTTATTACAAGTCTGGGTGCTCCTCTTTCTATTTCAGAATTCTTATTAACATAGAAAGCTGGGCAGGACCAAGGTGATTTACTTTTTCTAATTATTCCCTTTTTTAATAAATCATTTATCTCAGTTTTACAATATTCCATTTGTTCATGATTCATTTGTATTGGCCTGGCCTTAGTAGGAATTAAATGTTCCTTAAATTCCTTAGCATAAGGAAGACTAACAATATGTTTTTTCCTATGCCAAAATGCATGAGGAATATCTGAACAAACTTCTTTAATTAATTTAGAATTAAATTCCTTAATTTTATCTTGAAGAATCTTGTCCTCAAGTTTTTCTTCAATCTTTTTGTATTTAACTTCATCTTTTAAATACTTTAATTGATTCCTTTTAGAATTTATTAAATTTAGACTTTTACTTATTGATTGTTCCTTAATTATTCTTAGGTCTCTTTCTTTAGGTTCAGTTATGAATTTAAATGTTACCTTTTGACCTAAATGTGTGCTAATTAATCCTTTAGTTGAGGTAATAAATGGGTAAAGTAAGTATATAAATGGTAATCCTAAAATAATTCTGTCTGTCATGTTAGTTACTAAGACGAAGGATGTCTTAAAACAAACATTGTTTTGGCAGATATGAACTTTAGGTAGTTTATATTTAATGCTCATTTTACTACCATTTGCAGAACTTAGTCTTTCATTTGTTTTTTCATAGTACATAGTGGGAACTAGGCCTTCTTGAATACAATTCAAATCAGCTCCACTATCTACTAATGCTGGTAATTCAATAACAAACGTTTTATTAATTACTAATGTAATATTAATATACCATTTTTGGATAGTAATGTCTTTTAATACACTTAAAGACTTAGTTTCAAGTATATCATTACCATCATCAGGATCATTTATTTTTGAGGTTTCAATTCTGTCTTCCTCTTTTTCTTCTTCAGAAGAATTAGAGGAACTATTAATACTTAATTTTTGTTTAGTAATTACACTATTAATTATTTTTCTTATCTCAGGGATTTCCTTTTTTAATTTAGAGATTTCTTTCTTTAAATTATTAACTTCTTGATTTAATTCAGGAAGTGTAATTTCTTTAGTAGTATTTTTAAATCTCTCTAAAGTCTTATTAAGACTGAATATAGGTTTCTCTTTATGTTTTAGTAGTTTATTACTTTTATTTTCTTTAAGCAATAATTCTTTTAATTGTTTTAAATATTGATTTTTTAGATCATTATCACTTATTTTTTCAATTAATTCAATTAATAATGTTTTTTCATCATTATTATCTTTCGTTATTACATTTAGTGATTTATTACAACATGCTTTGGTGCAATTATCACCACACATTTTTACTTTAGAAGATGAACTTGATTCATATTCTGTCTGATTATTTTCAGAAGATTCTTCAGGAATATCTGAATGTGAATTATTATCTGATTGTAAATTATTTTCAATTCTCATTAACTCTAATATCTCTTCTGTATCTTCATTAGAAATATTTAACTTATTAAGTTTTTCTTTAACTCTACATTCATTTTTATAGTGTCCTTTCTTACCACAATTGTGACATACTACATCCTTTTTATTGTAATTATTATTTTTCTTTCTATTACTTTTGGTCTTTGCTTTATTAGGTTTGGCTTTGTTATAAAAGTCTTCGTGGCTTTTTTCCACTTTTCTTTTAAAAGTTTTCTTTCTTTCATGATTATGTTTTTTGGATTTTTTCCTTTTAGATGGGGCAATTGATGGAAGGCCATATTGTTGGCAAAAATTACCCAATTCATATTTTTGTTTATTTTTATTAACTTGGCTACTAATCTTAAAATCTATACACATTTTAAGAGCAGTTTTTTGTATTTGACTAATTATGTCTCCATAAGTTAGGTTGTCATAATCTATGAAACCTAAATCTTTGGCTAATTCTTCTCTAATTTTGTGGGCAAATAGACTGGGTAAACCATTGACAAATTTCTCCTTCCAAAATGGTTTATTACTATCGTCTCTCATCATTACCCTAGAGGTAAATACATCCTTATACCACCTAAAGTCGCTTAAAGTGGGATAGGTTAAATTACTTAATTGATCATGGATTCTTTCAGAAATATTACTGGGAGTTCCAATGAGATGTTTGACTATTGTGTAAATTAGTGTGTTTACTCCATCAGGATGACCGATCCCTATTTCCTCATTAAATATGGGATTTCCTTCTTCATCTTGTTGGACTGCATTAATTATGGAATCTCTAGTTTCTTGAGTGAGATGTTTTTCCCACCAAGATCTAAGGATTCCAGTAAATTCAGATGCTAATAATTCAACAATATCAGGTTGGGTTAAATTGTTGAAGTTATTTAAATAACTGTTAGCAACCATGGACATATGATTTAATTTGTTTAGTAACTCAGCTTCGCTTAAGCCATCAATATTCCATTCGTACATTTTATTAGATGAGACTGAAAATTGATTACTTAAATTTCTTTCTTCAAACTGTAAGTCTGGAGGAGTTGGTTTTGAATACCAATTTTTTGTTAAGCTGGTTGGATTTGGTTTATTAAATGATATTTTATTAAATTGGTTTTCTATATCTTTAATTAAAGATATTTCTGAAGTTTTAGATTCATCCGAATCTTCAGCTTCAGAGTCTTTGTTAACAACATTAATTTTATTAGTGCTAGTTTCAACCACTTCACTAGAATCTTTTTGATTAATTCTTTTGAATATCTTATCAAGTTGTCTAGCAACTTCATTGTCTTTTGGTTGGATAGGCAATCCTAAACCTAACCTAAACTCTGGGAGTTTTATTAATGGTGATTCAATTCTTTTTTCAACTTTTTTATCAAGTTTTTTATTAATATCTAATTTGTCATCAAGTTTATTCTCAATTTTATCTAATTGTTTACCTATAGTATGTAAGCATTGGTTAGTGAAATTATTTTGTTCAATTAATTTTTTAGCACCATCATCCCCACTGGGAATTTTAAAAGGTGTCGCTTTTATTCTAGTGGTTCCTATTGATATATTTATGGTTTGTAATGGAGGGTGGGACAATTCTACTTTAGTGTTGTCTTCTTTTTCCTATTGAGTTTTTGTGATTACGTTGCATTTTTTGTAGTATTTTTCATACCATTCAAAAAATTTTATATTTAGATTAAATTCATGCATAAATGTTTCCCATTTATCTATGATTCTTAATCTCCTTTTTTCAGTAGGAACATCAATCCTAAATGGTGTCTCTTTGGCTTATTTTCTTTTGAATTAAAATCTAGAGTTAGTTCCATCCAATTAATTTTAAATTCTTTGTTAATAGTGAAGAGTTGGTGGTTAACAGTTCCTGTCTCAAAATCACTTTGAGTAGGTGATAACTGTTTATCATCTTCTTCGGATTCATTTTTAGTTGAATAGCTAGGTTGAGTAACCTGACCTTCAGTTGTAATATTTTTTAGTTTAATATTTGTTTTACTAATTAAATCGGGATCTTTTCTAGATAGATTATCTATCCTAGAAGGGACAGATGAACTACTAGCTGCATCATTAAGGATTAGTGGAGGTTTCCTAATTCTTCTTTCATCAAAGCTTATTCTGACAGTTACATCTAGGTATTGTCTTATATTATCTAAATTCATTATGTTATTAACAGTTGGTTGCCTAGGGAGTTCATTTTCTAAAATCCATTGACTAGGGAAGTTAATATCTTTCCACAAAATTGTTTTGGGAACTTGGATATTAGCATCACTAGTACTACTTTATATTAAAACAGTTTTATCTTTAGGACTTTTATTAATTGCTTTAACATTTAAATTTGATTTCATACATTTATAATGTATTCTGTAAATTAAGGCAAGAGCCCTTGATCCTTCGATCATCTGGGTAATTTCTCCTGCAGTTTTTATATTTAAAGTTAATGCTTTTAAGATATGAGGATCACCTAAACTTAAGGTGAAATCCGGAAAGCAATTAAAATGAATAGGACCATTATGGAGGCTAGATTCCATAATTCCTAATATGCTTGGTGTGAAATTAAGATACCTTGCATCTCTAAGACACAAAAGTATAGATGAATTAACCCCTCTAATCGATAATGGTTTTATAGCCACTTGAATAAGTCCAATATGAATAAAGTTATTGCCTTTGTCCATATGCTTTTTAATTAATTCTCTGCTGAACAAAGAACAATTTTCATTTTCTTTGTTAATTGCATAACATTTTTCTACTGTGTTAATATTATAATCTGATTTAAGTAAATTGATAAAGGTTGATTTATAAATTTCTCTAGGAGATACTTTGGGGATATTCCAATCTCCAAATTCTTGTAAAACATTCTCATAAGAATGTTCTTCCTGATTAATTATATCTGGAACGGAGGACATTTCTGACCTCGAGCTAACTGACGAACTAGATCTAAACAATCTACTCATTTTATTAATTTGTTTTCTAATTACTACCCTTTAAACCCGGTAGAGCCGCATTGCACATACCCTAATAAGCTTTTAAGCACTCCTTTGCCCTATTCGTCGGGACTTACACTGGCTGTCTAGCTATGCTTCAGGGTGACAAGAGAGTCTACAAGCGAAGAAAAGAAAGAAACTAGAATCGAAATTAATAAGCAGAGTTTGATTGAATAAATAAAGTTAATCAATAACGCGATTAATCAGAAACAACCTCTGATACCAAATGGGAAGCGGAATCAGTGAAGCAAATATGAGAATGTTAACGAGAGTAAGCGCGGAATAATAGCTAAAATAATTACAAACAATTTCTGATGTGAGAGATCCTCTATTAGAGGCAGTCACAGAGCATACTTATAGAATATTAATAAAGAGTAAATAAAATTCAAACTTTGTTGAATTATAAAACAAAATTACAAAACATTCAAACTTTGTTGAATGATTACAAGAAAACTTACAATTCAATAAAGTTAATCAATAACGCGATTAATCAGAAACAACGCGATTAATCAATAAGCAGAGTTTGATTGAATATATATATACATATGTATATATACATAGAAAGACCTCTAAAAAATGCAAAAGACCTCTAACACGGGCGAAAGACCTCTAAAAAAGGCAAACGACTTCTAACACAGGCGAAAGACCTTTCAAAGGCAAAAAACCTCTAACACAGGCAAAAGACCTCTAAAAAAGGCAAAAGACCTCTAACACAGGCGAAAGACCTCTAAAAAAGGCGAAAGACCTCTAACACAGGTGAAAGACCTCTCAAAGGCAAAATACCTCTAAAAAAGGCAAAAGACCTCTAACACAGGCGAAAGACCTAACACAGGCAAAAGACCTCTTGCAGGTATCAAATTGTCGACCTTGTTCACCTACGAAGGATTCGGGCTTAAGACATCACGAACTTCATAGCTACTACTAGCTCCCGGGTTGAAGGATATCCTCACCAATCAACTCATCCGAGCTAAATGATAAGGATAGGGGGCAATTGATGGGGTTAAATAATAATTTTACCATTAGTCTACGAAGGTAATTCAACACTTTTACCTCCAATAAAATCTCATTTTTTACCTCTGGTAAAATCTCATTTTTACCCCTCACCTACCACACCTACTACACCTACCACACCTCCACCAAAAATTACTTTTTTGCCCTTCATTTTTACCAAATTTACCTTTTTGCCATTCTATATTTACATATAAATACTCCCCTCATTCATTCATTTAAATCACACCACAAAAATATCTCTTCCTTCTCTCCCAATATCCATCCATCTCTTCTAAGAGATATAAAGCCATTGGCAATATAAATACAAGCCAATTTTCGAGAGTCTTATACTCTCTCTTTTCATTCCCCAAAAAATATCAATCACCCTTATACGCTCTCTCTCCCACACAGTTTATTATTTATTCTGTTGAAATATTTGTAATCCTAATTCTATACTTACAAATAGAATTAAGAAAATTATAAGAAGAGAGAGAGATTGGTAGCTTGTATTATCATCCAAATTGATTACCTTTGAGCTAATACAAAGCAAGCACACACAAAAGAAGGACGTACTGCCGGATTAGCATAAGCGCTACCGGGGGAACCTACCTTAATAAAAAATGTCTCGTGTTCATCTTCATTTTCAATCAGTTTCTGTCGGTACTGTTCATAGTCGCTGTTCAAATATACGGTGGTACTGTTCACATATACAGTGATACTGTTCACATACGCGGTGGTACTGTTCATAATCACTGTTCACATATACGGTGGTACTGTTCACAATCACTGTTCACAGTTACAATCCATTGTTAAACCTCAAATTCACCATTATTCATTGATTGGTCGGTCGTCAATTATCTGTTCTAGATTTTGACACCATCAGGTCCTTTTAAAAAAATATATTAATAGCAAAACGATGTCATATTGCCTAAGGGTTTATTCCACCGTGTAAATACCCTGGCTTTTATTAAATTTCTTTACTTACAAAATTCAAAACCACACATTTCTTTTTTACAGAACATCATTATGCTTGCTATTATTTAAATTGTAGCTCTCCGTCTCTTCACTACACTAAACTCTAGTCGTCCCCCTCCCTCTCAGTCGTTCAACTCTCCTCAGTCATTCAAATTGGTTGAAATTCCATTTGTTTCTTTCTCCCTCCACAATTCTCTAAGCTTTAACTTTGAGGATTTTTAAATTAAGGTTTACTCTTATTTGAAATAATGTTAGTTTTATTTAAATTAAAGCGAAAAATTTAAATAAAGTTAGTTTTGCATAAAACAATACTATAATAGCAATTAGGGGCCATGTGAATTGAAATAATACTATTATTTATTGTATTTTTTTAGTATTATACTATTTAAAATAATATTTATAGTGAAAAACTATTTGTCCAATTAATCCCTGATTAATTTCTTCGTCTTCAGTCTTGGCCTTGCCGACCTAGAACCGACTAGCGATTTTTAGAACATTGCTCAACTGTTGTAGGGACAGGTGACATTCACCCACTTGGCTAAAAAATTTAGCTAAGCCTTACCATATGTGATTGGTTTTTAGCAATTTGATATACCAATAGTGGATTTAAAATGGCTAAATATAGGTTTATACCATACGTTAATATCTACAGTGGATGGCTTTAAATAGTTGCAATAAATAAGGTTGTGTACGATTCGGTTAATCGAACTATGCAGTTTTAGCATAAACCGAACCAACAAGTTAGTTTTTAAATGGCGGTCAACCAAATCGAACTGGTGAAGGCTTAAAACTAGTTGAGGTTGGTTCAGTCGAAGTTAATTTGGTTAATTGGTTTTTGTCGGTTTTAGGTTCGGGCACTTGGACCTATTAAAATATTGTTAGGCCATGGCTTAAAAATTATTTTTATATTATTGAGCCATGACTTAAAATCATTTTTGATAGAAAATTGGGCTTGTTTTTAATTAATTAGGCACTTTCTTTTTTAAATCATTTTTGACAAAAAAATAAAAGATTTTAATATTTTTCTTGTTTTGCATTTTTTTTTATAAAATACCTTTATGTTCAGTTTTTACTGGTTCTATATTACCGGCTACTGACAACCGAACATGCCCTTTTCGGTTTTCATATTCTTCAACTAAACCGGGACTGAAACACTTAAAAAACAACTAATTTGGGGCGGTTTTTCGATTTGTTTGCAGACCCCTAGCAATAAAGATAGTATAATAGTTAATAGATTTTTCAATTTAACTCTTTAAATAAAAAATTTGGGAAAATAGAAACATGATTTAACGAGATATTCTCGATTTTTTCCCTACCCGCTAAAAAAATAAATTAATTAAAAAACAAAAAAAAAAGAATTAAAAACATTTCACTAAATCAACCAACTGTTTTTTATTTTTTATGAAAATAGTATTTTGAAAATTTTTAATTATTTATGAATCCCATCTTTCAAAATCCAGCTTTACGCCCAAGACTTTAGAGTGTGATTACCACATCGGGTGTTATAGTGTTATGGTTCAATCCTGTTCAATCCCCTTCCTGTATCCCCTATTTCAAGAACTAGCAAGAAAAAATGAAAGGAAATTCAATTGTTTTTCCCCCAAAAATTTAAAAAATCCAAAATTGTTAATTCAAAGTCCATCTAAGGCAAAAATCCAACACAAAAATTCCAATTAGTGGATTTAAATTATGCACTTTCAAAACTCAGATAACTAAATAAACGGCCCCAAACTTTTATAATGGGCCATTGCTAAGCATGCATTCTAAACTGCAAAGCATTGTAATTCCACGCACCAGAGGCGAAAGGTACGAAAGAATTTTTATTTATGAGTTTGTTACACATTTTAAACTCATTATCTCTTTAAAATTGTTAATATGGAACAAACTCATATTATCATTAACTCCTCACTATACAGGTCTAGCTCACAATCCCCACTTCCTCTCTATAAAATAGTATGTTTACTTGATTTAAATTGTATATGCATAAATTTAGCCATGATTTAACAATTTAAAAATGAAAACTGAAGAATTTGTAATTTAGGTTTTAAGAAAAAGGAAGTCCTGTATTTATTTGACTTCGTGTTTAATGGTTTGATTGTAGTTCATAGATGGCCCCTTTTAGTTGTATGAATTGTCTAATTTAAAATTATTTTCATTTTTAGTTGATAAACTGTAAGTTTGTGCATTTATAAAGAATGAGAGACTTATACGAGTCAACTCGCGAGTCAAGACGAGACGGAGGGATAATGAATTGAGACTTACTATCACACTTAGTAATTAGGAGATTTTTTTTATTATTACACTCGAGAATGTTTACAATTCTTCTATTGTTACTAATGAAAACTACTTTCTATTTATAATCTCATACCTCTTCAACGTATGGTGGAGATTAAATATAATATATGGCATAGATTAAAATCTCTATAATATTTTAGGATGTTACAAGATTTCATACTATTTTATACAATTATAAAATACTCATTATACATATATATAATAATTATAATTTTTGAAGCTTCCGAGAGTTTCTCCATCTTGTCCATTTATCTATTATTCTCGAACGTGAAACCTTCGATGAAACCTTCGATAACATAGTTCTTCCACTACGTTTACAATATTTTAAAATATTCTTAAGTCTCTACCATTAGCGTTAGCCTTTAAACCGAATGCGCACACCAATCCGTTCCAAATTTGGCCCACGTGACATTACGCCTTGTTTGAGGCGAACAAGTCTATTTGTAATCAAGTGCACGAGTCATTTTTGGGCTTTTTAATTATTTTATTTACACTTTTTTTTATTTATTTTCTACGTTCTTTCTACTTTGTTTGAGTGTTTAAGAGAAAAAAGAGAAAAAGGGAAA
Source organism: Lonicera japonica (assembly GCA_021464415.1). Lineage (NCBI taxonomy): Eukaryota > Viridiplantae > Streptophyta > Magnoliopsida > Dipsacales > Caprifoliaceae > Lonicera > Lonicera japonica. The sequence continues at coordinate 66,021,388 of CM038465.1, read as the reverse complement.
ACATAAATTCAGAGGAAAAAGGGGTGAGAAAGAAAAATAATTTTTCTTTTTGATCTAATAATTTAAAACGGAAAAAAAATGTTATAATCTACGATTATATTTTAAAAAATAATATTTTAAAAAATCATATTTAAAAAAATAATTATATTTTTAAAGATAAAATTATCAGCGCAATAAATTTTCATTAAGAAAAACTCTCTCTCCGATTCTCTCTCCGTGAAAAACTCCGAAACGACTCTCATTTTCTCTCCCTTACTCTCAGAATAACTCCCTAGGGTTCATCCCAAGCCCCCAAATCGTCTCTCTCAGCGGCTCTTCTGTCTGGCTCTCTCCCTCCAAGCACGCCCAATCGTCTCTCTCCCTTCGGATCGTCTCTCTCCCTTCGGATCGTCTCTCTCCCTCCAACAAAATCCGACCGTTTCTCTGGTCTCTATTGCACGCCTACACAACCGATCGTCTCTCCGATCTTCTCTCTTGTAAGCCCCCCAACAAAAATCTGATGTTTTGCTCTTTTATACTAGAACTTGGAATCAATTTCAGAACACAAAATCAGTAAATCCCTTTTCAGTTTGCACTCGATTTTAAGTTATTTTTGTAGTTATGTTGTCTAGTATTGTTATATTATACTAAACATACATTATTTTAGTATCGTAAAATCGTTAAAAATATTACTCAGTATTATTTAGTTTGCACTTTTATAGTTATATTGCACAAAATCAGTTTGCACGTTTATACTAAACTATTTATATTTTTTCTAGTTATATTATTTAGTTTTGCACTCGAATGACTCGATATTATCAGTTTGGACATGCGTGATTCAATATTTCGATTTGATCAGGGGAACTTGATAGTGCTACTTATTTTGTGCTTGTGATAACTTTTTGTTTGAAGACACTTGTTTTTTTGTTGTTTGATAATGAACCATGTGATGACATTGATGATTTTATTCTTGTTTTTGTTGAACTTTTAATATTATTAATTATTAGTGTTGAACTTTTTGTTGGTTTATTATTTTATATTTTTTAATAATTTTTTCCCTAAAAACGAGGCTTACGCCTCATTCTGCCTATGCCTCACCTCATTAGAGCAAAACGCCTCGAATACGCCTCTTGAATTTTAAAACATTGCCTAGATGAGTTAATTTGAGTATTTATTAATCAACTTGAATTATCATATTTACGATTGTTCAATTTTCACAATCAAATGCAAATAACTTTTAAAATTCTTAAATTGCCTAATTGTACATTGTATGGTTCACATCCTGAGAGACAACCGGACCGGATCATAATGTATTTGAGCTTTGGCATTTGATAGGTGTTAATTACATACTTTTTTAGCTGGTGAATAGATGTTTGTCTTGAAAGGCCCTTAAGTTAGATCTTTAGATCTTTAGCTGATGTGTATATGCATAAAATCTGGCATTTTTAAGTTCTAAAATGAAAACTGAAGGAAATGAAATTTAGGGTTTCAAATAAGGCAAGGAAGCCCTAAATTTATTTGAGTTTGTTTTCAATGGTTTGAATTTAAGTAGGGAGTTCCTAATTTGCTTTCCATACAATGTATCTAGCTTTTGGCATTCAACAAGTGTTAGTTACATGCATTTTTAGCTGGTGAATATGTGTATTGCTACTGTAAATACCATGGTTTTGAATCGTGGAACTTGAGTTTTGCAGGTTTATTAGACAGACGCTTTTGAATTGTGATTCGATCGTAAGCAGCATGGTGAGGATTCTTGATGAGCTTAGGATTATCTTAATAATGGTTTAATTTGGTGCTGTTCCTCCTGGTCATTAGAATAAGACATTATTGAAATGATGTTTAACGCTTGACATTTCTTTTCCAGAATTATATCATAGGAGCTTTCAAGCCAGCTTGTAACATTTCAATCACATTTACAGATGGAAAAACTCGGAAGCAGGTATGTCGGTGTAATATATAGTAATGGTAGTAGAGATAGATATCAGGGTTTCCGGGAATTCTCTATTGGAGGGTAGTTACTTATATATATATAGGGGTGCTTTAGAAATTAAGGATTTTGTTGGAGGGAGTTTTTTGGAGGTCAGTAACTAGAGAGTCCCCTCTTTTTAGTTAATTGATATTCTTTCCTCAATAAGATGGAAGTGGAAAATCACTTCATTTGCATGGTATGACATAATGGGTGTAAATGTATAATATATATATATATATATATATTTAGGTGCTTAAACACTTGTACATACGTGATGGGGAGACAATTATAGAAGATGAATGTGAATATGTGATTTGCCAACAGTGGCTGTGTAATAGATACCCAGTTGATGCTATTGTGTGATTTGTATAGTTTTATAAGAGATGTTTTGATGCTATATTTATTTCCACAGTAAGAATACTTACGGCAACTAACAAAGTCCCACAATAACACCATACACACCCCACTAGATGGCTTAGTTGAAATAAATTAAAAATAAAGAGGCCACAAAGAAAAAAGGGACAGGCAAGGGTGGCTAAAGATAGGGCAAATTGATGATGATCCGGTTGGCGTATTAGCGGTAGGTGGTGGTCTGCTGGTTATGTGGCAAGCATGGGTTTGGAGAAAGGGGTTCACAATGTAACTGTGAGAGCACAAATGGGTGAGAGGTTAGAGAGTAGGGTTCAGTTGTTAAAAAAGTTGGTTTGTAGACAATGAGTGCGCGTCTTGGAGAGTTTTTGTAATTGGAAAAATTGCGGGATAAACTAAATGAATTCTGTTTCTTAATATATACAAACAATTCACTATCTTTAGATGTTTGAAATGTTTGGTGATTGTATGAATTGCATATGATATTAACTGTTGATTTTTGGGCAAAACAATTTCAGCCATTAGTTGCTTCGAACATTTTGGGAATACTGTGATTATTATATATATTTGTTTTATACTTTAGTGATAATGCTCAGGATTGCAAATTACAATAATGGATGACTATGATATTTTAATGTAATTACATGGAACAATTTTACCTAGAAAGTTTGGCTTCCTTATCGTCTGTGAGGATGCCATTAGTTGCTTCGAACATTTTGGGACTACTGTGTTTATTATATATATTTGTTTTATACTTTAGTGATAATGCTCAGGATTGCAAATTACAATAACGGATGACTATGATATTTTAATGTAATTACATGGAACAATTTTACCTAGAAAGTTTGGCTTCCTTATTGTCTGTGAGGATCCTTTGGTCTAATAGAATTTGGGTTCCTCCAATTAACATCTTTGATCCTTTTGTTGGCATTGAATTGCTACCTATAGTTTGTTACTAATTACCTTTTCCCTTGCTGATTTCTTGTTTAACCATTGTATGTATTTGAATTCATTACTAGTTCATTTCCACTTGTTTATTGTGATCGTATTCTGGATTCTGCTTACATGATAGTATACTTGTATGTTATTATACATTTCCTTAGGTTCCATTGAAGAAGGAAAATGGTCAAACAGCAATGGTTCCTCTTTTCCAAAGTCAAGAAAACATTGTTGGCCAGGTATTTGGGAGGCATAGAGGGCACAGTCAATTATTCTATTGTGTACAGTGTACACCCCCCCATATATATACATATTTATATATATAATAGGGGGCAATGTTTTCTGAATCTTAAATTGTATAAGGGACACAGAATTGTGTGGTTGAGATCTAAGATGCTTTTTGAATGGTTGATATTGCTTTTGGCACGGGTTCCGACCTAGTATATATTTATATAAAGGGACATTATGTATAGCTATGCCAATGTTACATTTGATTATTAAATCATAAATTTTATTTCAATATATAAATATATATATATATATATATTTGTAGGTATATCTATATAACTAGTGATGCTCAGAAGATAATGATTTGTGCCACTATCATCACTTACAGATTTCTATCGAACCATTTCAAGGAAAGAGAGTTGAGCACAATGGGATAAAAGTTGAGCTCCTTGGTCAGATAGGTGAATTTTTGCTTTTCAGTATTATATATTGATTGTTTGTGAGAAAAAAAAAGTTTAAGTGAGTTTTGGTGGACGTGGGGAAATATGACATTTTCAGGTGAACCCTTAGACAAGGCTTTTGCTGTATTATACCTGGCAGAGTGTCTAAGTACTTGAGACTAATTTCTAAATAGGAATATGCTTTGGAAATTATCGTTGGCGATATGTAACTTTGTATATCTTAAGGTACCTGTTGTGTCAACGCAACAATCTTCTACTACTTAAATATCTGGGCTAACTGCAACTACACAATATCTACTCTATATAGTACTAGGCTTCACCTTGGCCAATATGTAACTTTATGTTTTCCATTTTTTTTTTTACATATTTATGAATCTCACACATTGTGTGTTCAAGAAAAATTAGGTTTGGTTTTGTGGTTGGTTCAACTTTGCTAGCACTTAGCCACTTAATGGGCCAGTATATCTAGTGACCTGCACTTACAAATAGTTTACTCCGTGTAGTAGCTTCTCACCTTAACATATGTACTTTTTGGACAATGTTGATTTTTCGATTTTTTGGAACCTGACCTTATGTCCCAAGGTGATCTCTTGTAATTCTTTTTCTCTTTGCAGAAATGTACTTCGACAGAGGCAACTTCTACGACTTCACCTCCCTTGGTTAGTATCTTTGGTTGATTTTTGCTATGCTAATAAACAATAATACTTTTCAACACTACGAAAAAGTTTTTGATACAACATAAGCTTGTTAGCCAAAGAAGTGTTGTTCCCTCTCTAATTTTTTATTTTCCTATTGTTATTTGTAGTTCGTGAATTGGATGTTCCTGGTGAAATATATGAGAGGAAAACCTATCCATTTGAATTTTCCACGGTTGAAATGCCATATGAGACCTACAATGGGGTCAATGTGCGACTGAGGTAACTATTAATCGATCTTAAAATAACTTTCAGACTGCTGCCTTCGGAACATTGCCAATTGATTGTCAATCAAGCTTTGTCATTGCAGAGGTTATGTTCTATCTTTAATTGAAGTTTCAGAACGCAGATTAGTTGACCCCCTCATGCGAGGGTTAACATAACCCTCTGACTTCGTTGGCTAATGCATTAAAAGTAGGACCCATAATATCGTAAATCTAATACATTAACCCTCAGATGAGGTGGGTCAACAAATCTAGACTCCAAGTTTCATCCTTTTAAATTGTCCTTTAATTGAACAATTTGCTGCTCTTCATGCTATTCAAGCCAGATATTTTGCTCTAAGTTTAAAAGAAATTCTGTAATCAACTAAAATAGAACAAAAGAACAATTCCACTCTAGAAGATTTGATATTTAATGTATTCAAAATCTTGTGAGTTTTGAGATTACATCATAATTGTAAATTATAAGAAAATTAGGAAAATAAAATAAAATTCTGGACTAAGGTATCTAAGTCCTTCAGCAATGGCAATTTCTATTTCTTCATTTATGTCCTATGTATCAAGGTCTTTCTACAAAATTTCTATATGTAGTTCGAAAAATTTTCACGAGTGGAAAAGCATAAAAAAATGGTCTCCAATGGTATTTCATTTCTTCCTTATTTGTCATTTATTTAAGAAGAGCGAGAATTAGTGGGTTTAATAGTATCCAATGACATTGTTCCATTTCACTTTGGAAAATTCTGTCACCATTTCTACATGTAGAAATGGTTATAGAAATTCCCTATATGACTCACCTTCCTCGTCATGTAGAAATAGTTATGAAAGTCCTCATTGGAGCATATTTTCCTCTTATTTTTTTGCTAATAGAAATGACAATTGGAGATGGCCTAGATAAATTATCAGATTACCTATCATTAATTACTAAAATTACCTAGTAATCATAATAATCTCCAATTTCCTTGGTTATAATCATTACTGCCCAATTTACACATAAATAATTTCTGTATACAATCTATACACATTTCTTAATATCTCAACTTTATCCTTAACACATCTCTCATTAAGGATCTTTAGTTAAATGATATGAAGAGTTTACAGCTTTGTTATCCACTTAGCGAGTTTACATCAATGTTTTTTTGGAGCTTAGGGGTGTTTGGTAGTATTTGTTTTGGGTGTCTTTCTTTTCCCTCTTCTATCTGTATTGATTTTGAGGACTTATTGTCCTCCTAATTTTGTTTTCTCTCATTATTGTTTTGATCCCTTTTCCCTTCAAACACTTCTTATGCTCATATATTCTATATTACTCATACGTATCTCTTGAAAAGATCAATGAAGTACATGACCAAACCAGTCCAAAAAAAACAAGGAGAGAAAGAAAATAATACTGAAGCTATCAACAGCTCAAGAGAAACAGCTGTTGAAATCGAGATCCAACAAGAACTAGACAAATAGTATTAGATTGAAAATTGATATAATGTACATTTTAGGCTTCATCTTGTGCGTACAATTGCTGAAAAACACTTGAAAAAATATCTGGGATTGTGGCTAGGTGGTAGAGAAGGTGTGATTTCTCATGGGCTACTTGGGTTTAAACTCCTCTCCCACAGTGAAACCAAGATCAATCCACTGATTGTAAAAAAAATAAAAAATAAAATGAACAAAGAGGGTACTATTGAATCCATTTACACAATGGAATTAGTATGCCTTTCATTTAACTTTCCAAATATGCTGTTTTCAGGTATGTCTTGAAAGTGACCATCAGTCGTGGCTATGGAAGCATCGTGGAATACCAAGACTTCATGGTAATCTCTCTCTCTCTCTCTCTCTCTCTCTCTCACTGACTGAGAGACTTGCAAAGATCCACGCACTTCAAGTTTCTAAGCAACAGACACCTGCCAAAAGCTTCATCTCACCCCACCCCGCCAATATTTTGTTATGGATTACTCTAGAGCTTGTTCCTTTATACAAAACCACGTATAGATTATATCATCATGTGCTACCCTTGTTAACAAAACCACGTATAGATTATATCATCATGTGCTACCCTTGTTAACAAAGCAAGAAATGTTACATTTGGATCATTTTCATCTGCATGGTGTTATTTATGAATTACTCTTGGGTTTATCCCAATTATAAAAATTCATGGATTACATCACTATGAAAAAGGAAATTTTCAGTGGCCAAAAGATTGTCATTAAAATTATGTTTGTTAGAAATTACATTAATGACAAAAGATTTCATCACACGTTGTCACTGAAGTGAGTCACAGAAAGTCTATCTATTTTTTTCCTTCATCATGCCAGCTATGCATGTTTTGACATTTATGTTGATTATACTAACTTCACCTATTGATAAACTGCTGTGCGATAATTTTGGATTTTATTCAGTTGTTTTCTTTTTGCATCAGGTTCGCAACTATACTGAACCCCCACCAATTAACAATAGTATTAAGGTTAGTGATGTACTACAATCTCTTTTCATCCATGCTTATGATCTGTAACAGTTATAAAGGGGAAATATAGTCCAAGGCAAGATATATCGTGCAATTTGATTACTTGAGATTTATTGCAATGAATCAAGCATCACTAACTATGAAAAAAGAAGGAATCTTGGGGGGTAATTTACTAATTTTTCCATAAATAAGTTCAGCCAAACACCCTAATAGTTTAACCTTGCAGATGGAAGTTGGAATTGAAGATTGCCTCCATATCGAGTTTGAGTACAATAAGAGCAAGTACGGAGTACAAATTTTCATATCCAGATTTCTTTTTAAATTTGGCATCTATTATTATACATTGTGAGATTTTTTCAAATGAACCCGAGAAGCAACCTCAGTTCAATTAGGTTCAGTGCACAGTCCTTGTAAAAAAAAAGACTCCTTTTCACAAAGTAACTGTTGCTTAGTCAGACATATTATTGTGACTTTAGACTTGCTCGTTATGTGACTAGATTACTAACATAACGACATCCCTGGGTTTTTGCTGATTGGAATTTTGTTATTCAGGTATCATCTGAAAGACGTAATCATAGGGAAGATATATTTTCTTCTTGTTAGAATCAAGATAAAAAATATGGACCTCGAGATAAGGCGTCGAGAATCAACAGGTTCAGGGGCCAACACGCACGTCGAGACAGAGACTCTTGCCAAGTATGAGCTGATGGATGGCGCTCCAGTCAGAGGTATGCCCCCAACAGTCGTTTAAAGATTTCATATATCTTGTTGAAATTTTCCTTTTCCTTTTCAAAAGCTTTATCTGCTAGAGCATTTTTCACTGTACTCCCCGTTTTATGTGAAATTAGACTTGCCTTCCATTTCATAATCGTTAAGACTTTGCCCCTGCATGCTGGGAATCTCAAAGAACTACATCAAAGCGGGGATTTAGTTGAAGGATTACGTTTTGAGAAATTATCTGTCATTCCCCTGCACACAAGGGCAAAGTGTTCTGATTATGAAAACAGGGTGCAAGTCCAATTTCACATTAAAAAAATAATGTGTAAATACGTTAGAACGAGTTTCGACTAGAACTAACTTTGTGAATGGTGACGTGACAAGATAAAAAAATACGACGATATACACAATACAACTACACACGGTCCAATCACTTGATGGAAGATTGGAACACAAACCTCATTAGCAACAACTCTTAGCAAGTTGTGTCATGTCCCATTCCAGCCCAATTAGATATTGTCTACTTAGGGCACAAGTTCGCGTTGTTTACTTATCCTCAAAAGGCCTCTAACTAGGAAGGACTAGTGACCTGACATTAAGCACATCACTTTACCACACCCAAGCGATGTGGCATGAATGCCTGTAGCGTGTAACCTGCCAACACCTACTGCAGCCACACAAGGGGATATAGTTGCCGCCCACAACAGTAGGGTTGTTACAGGTTGGGTGTGAGTTGGGAAGTTTGATACATTCAAACAGTAATTTGTGATGGCTTATTTGTGCTGCACTATTGGGTCTGTAGTGCTGCCATGTGAATTGTGACACACTCCAAGAGTACCTAATACTTTTACCTTTTGAGACCCTCTAAAATTAACATAAAGAATTTGCCTAATGAGCAAATTTGGTTTGGTATCATGTGTTTTTAACTTGTCCCCGAATTTTTTCACAAAAAGAGATTGTGCTTTTGCCCTTTTTACAGGAGAATCGATTCCGATCCGGCTTTTCTTAAGCCCTTACGAGCTGACACCAACACACCGCAACATCAACAATAAATTTAGCGTCAAATATTATTTGAACCTTGTTCTTGTCGACGAAGAGGACCGCCGGTACTTTAAGCAGCAGGAAATCACAATATATCGTGTTGCAGAAAATTCTTGATTATTCAGCTTGTTATAGGATGTTGTTGACATATTCCATCAAATAGAAAAACAAGAAAGATTCTTCCTCATTGCAACCTATATTCGTACTTTTCGTCTGGAGGGAGAATTCCATTTCTTGAAGAACAAAAATCGAGTGTTGTACTTAACTACTTATCTTTAATACCTTAATCTTTGCAATTGCATTTGTATAGATGAATGAACAGTTGTGTGCCCGTAGGTGGTGGTGGTGGCCGTCCAATATTTTGATACCGTTTCGAAGACTTTCTTTCTCGTTTTATACTTTTTGGTGGATACGATAAAAAAAGCAATAATCATTTGGCTTTGTACCTGCATTCTAATCTATGCTTGGGGTTGTCAAAACGTTTGAAGTTCAGTTTGCGTAGTTTTTTGATTTGGCATGATCTATGTGGAAAAATATTGGCCATAATTGCTGCAGTTCCGACATGGTGAGTTTTTTCTTTGGGAATAATCTTTTCACCTGGGTTTTTCTATTTTTTCCCCCTCCTTTCTTTGGACGTTTGAGCAATTATGAAAAGCTAAATACCAAAAGTCTCATGATTGAATAATACAATTTTAAATTAAAGAGTTATACTTTAACACAGTTTAAGAACACTAATATCAAAAACTAATAATCATGGTTAAGGTTGACAACTTACTCGCGATTACGTGGGATATAGTACATTGAATAGGAATCGACTGAAATGCCAAGATGACTACATCGGTGATTGAAGTTACAAACTTTTATACAAAGATCGTATAAGAATGGGGGGAAATAAAAATTGCCTGCCCTTATAAATACTGGGTGAAAAAGAGAAACACTTAGTTTTCTTCAGATTCTTCTGCAGGCAATCCTTCTTTGAACCAGGTATAGAGCCCTCCTTCTAAATGGAAAACGTTGGTATAACCATTTAGGACCAGCAAGTAGGCAGCTATAAGTGACCTGCAAGAATTATCATCCCTTGATTAGCAACCACGTTGGACACTTGTGTGATTCGATATAAACTCGTGTAGTGCCATATATGTATATATAAGGTTGCCAGTTACGGCAAGTAGTCCATTGTAGGCAAGAATAGTTTCACAAGGATGTATCAGATACTGCCATAAACACCAAAGTAATCTGCCACCATATATTTATACTTTCCGTGGTTTGGGGCATGGTTGGAGAGTAAAAGGAGAACAAGGTTACAAAACCTGGATTGTTGCCCTTCAGGAAGATTTTGCGTTGGTTTCATTGTGCCACCAGACGAGCAAGCAACTATTATCTTGGATTTCTTATCTAATTTTGATTCAACAACTGTTCACATACGACACAAAAATTAGTCTAAAACTATTGAATAATAACAGTTATAACAACTATAAGACATTATCACAAATTGATACAAGAAACCACCAGCGAGCTAAGTTAAAATTTGAAGCATTTTAAGTAGTGATTGGGGCGTTACTTTGAATAAAGTCAGGATTTTCCTCAGTTCCAGCAAAAATTCCAAAAAATGCAAAAGCAGCTCTCCTAGCAATGTCCCATGCTGTCCACTCCTTTATAAGCCTATATATTTGCACGTTAACAGCACCCGGTGGATGTGCCTACATATGTATATGAAAAATGTTAACGTTTGTCCTGCATGTATTAAGGACTCTAAGTAAACACGTATATGAGTATCAGTCTCAGAATTTATACTTGTTTATAATTTTTTCTTATTTATAAGTTCTTAACACATAATCTTGAGCTACGGGCTAGCGTCAGGCTGTCACCTACTATATTTGGAACTGATAATATATATAGAGAGAGAATATGCTGACCTCTTTAAATTCTGCTTCAGGCCTTACATCAAGTATCACAAAGTTATTTTCTTTCTGAAGTCTCAACGCTTCCTTCACATCCACACTTCTTACCTACGCAAAAAATTTACAATAATCAATTGATCACAAGTCACTTCCACTATTAGGTTAAATGCATGAAATAATTACACTATTTTCCCCCTGTTTTAAGGTTATTGCATATACCTCGTAGAAAAGAATCTTTTAGTTCTAGACCTAAACACAACCAAATATGATTATATAAATCGTGATCTCATTCTATTATCAGCTGAAGTGATGCAAAATTCTTACCCAAGCAAGGAGTTCACATTGGTTTATTAAATCATAATGGATGTGTTTGTAATAAACCAAAAACACGGGGGAAACTATTGATTTTTCAGCATGATAGAAAAATACCCTTTTCTCAAGAAGAACACTCCTCTTAATCTTCCAGTCTTCTTCAGCTAAATCCCTCCAAGAAAAAGCAGCATACTCAGAAAAATTCACACACAACAGAACATACAGATGGTATTTTGATAGGGAGATAATATTGTTAAAACAGTATTTTCTTGACCGAGTAGTTTTAACTCAATTTAAAAGCAACAAAGACAAGGTGACTTAATTTGGCAGGGAACTATTACTATAGCATCTCCCCCTTCAATATCTAACTCACAATTTTACATCATCTTTTGGCATAATTAATACGAAAAGATATTGAGTACAACGGTTGTAACAAGGAAAGTATCAGTAAATCAATGAAAAAAATTTAGTGCGAAAAAACCATGTAACCGGAAGAAAAAGAAAAGCACACTTTCTTTGTGTGATACTGTGTGTCAAAACTCAACTGTTGTATCGAATATTTTCTTGAAAAGTACCTGGCGATTTTGCGGGCTTGGTCGCTGTGTTATAAATGGTGAGGCGCGAGGAAGGCAATCGCGTGCGCGAAAATCTAAGTGCTTTGATTGTGATGGAAGAGGTAATATTGGCAATGGAATCTTTAGTAAAAATAGTAGTAGGATGGAAACCTTGGTGTAAAGAACAGGAAGAGGATGAGTGGTAGTATTGTGGAGTGACTGAAGTAAGAGCAACCATTATTGTTGAATTCAAGAGATTCAAATAAAACAGAAATTTTGGTGGTTGTAAAATGTTGTGATCGAAGTTGAGGTTGAGTTGTGTGAATGATCTTTTTTTTGTTTTTCAATTTGGTTCATGTGTCAATGACTAATAAAATAATAAATGTTGCTGTTATTGTCCTTGTTTTGGGATATTTTTGTGTGATGGGCCAGTGGCGGTGATTGTGGATATTTTTGGCTCATAGACAATCTGAATCTGTGGTTGTGGTTTAAAGGGTAGGATTTGGATCTTGTTTCAACCCCATCTCTCTCTCTCACGCGCACACAGAGACATTTGTTTAATGTACTAGCTCAGGTAATAAAGAGTGAAAAGTGGTCCCTACATTATCCAAAATTGGAATTTTTTTGTTTGTTGAAAATTACCACTACACCATTTTCATGAAAAATGCATAATTTTTATTTATGCCTATTTTTTTATTTTTTCCATGTGTTGGAGTTTAATAGTTAATATTTTTGCCAGTGACTATGTATTATGATGGTATATTCAACATGATCTCAGATTTGATTTCTCATGAACGAGGCGAGGCAATCAATCCTTTTAATTATTTGTAATGAGGGCAGTTTTTTGTACTTGGACCATATATGTTTAATTTGTTGTAACTTTTTATCCAGCAATTATGCGTACTACGATATCGTAGGCCATGTAAAAAAATCCTCACCTAAAAACTTAAACTATAAAAATTTTGTTTAATAGCAATATGAAAATTAATAAGAAAATAAACTAATATGAGTGAGAAGAATGAAAAATAAGTTAAGAAATGTGGTGGGATACTTTTTTTTCTCATACTTATTTTTATGAATATATGTCTTTAATCATTTTTTATCTTTTGTGAAAAGAAATTCTTCACAACCACTAAAAGAATTTTTTTTTCATAAGAAGTCAAAAAATGAGAGTTAATCTCACAACATATGTCAACTTATTTTCTATCTTCTCACTCACGTTAATTATTATTTTTATTTTTTATGTTGCTATTAAATGGAGCTAAAGAATTGGTTAATAATATATGGTATACTCTCTAACATATATATATATAGGGAAAATTTCAAATAAGACCTTTAATTTAATGACCTTATTTATGGATCGGGCCTTTTGGCACTCTTTTCGATTGAATTTTTGATAAAATTTGGTGGGGATGTTCTTCATCATGTCTAGAACATCTCTACCAAATTTCATCAAAAAATACAACCAGAAAGTAGGTTAACTACAATATTGAAAAATATTGATCCAGAAATAGATATATAAAATTCAATATTTTTTCAATCCTTTAGTTAATCGACTTTCCGGTTAAATTTTTTAATAAAATTTGGTAGAAATGTTCTACACATAATGAAAAAGATCCTTACCGAATTTTATCAAAAAATTTCAACAAAAATCATGTTAAATAATTTGATCCGTAAATAAAATTCTTACTTGACATACACCTTGTATGTATATATTACGTTGTGTTATTAGAACTTGTGAGACTTAGGGTGTATGTAAGTTGGTATAAGGTTGGGCCGGTTGGTTTCCACCAAGACTAAAAAGTCCAGCATCAATAATTTAGTTTTAATTAGGCAAGACCCCCAATTCAATAAGCTTTATTATGTATTATACTATTATATAAGGTCATGATGAATTCTACTGGGCCAATCATACTTTCTGTCGACTATTATTTTTTTAAAATTAAATATATACGATCACACATTGCACTTGTATAATAATTTAGTAGATTTATCAAGTGTTAGAGAATGTTTAATTTCTCATGGGCCGTCAAGGCTTTAAATCCTGGCCCTTTCCCTCTCTCATTGAAAGCATTAATTATAAATAATATGCGTGGGTGTGGTCCCGTCTAGTCTAATTTAGTAAACCAAATTTTAAAATTATGTTACTAGAAAATTAAACTTTTATTTATAAGAAAGCGAACAAAATGTGTAAATGTAGTTTAGTAGTAAACTAAATTTTAAAGTTATGCCACTATAAGATTAAACTTTTATTTACAAAAAAAGTAAACCAATATATATATATATATATATTTAATGTAAGATATCGGTCTAATAAAGATAATTAAACTAAAGTTTGCATAAATTAGAAAGAAAAAAAACGAATAAATAAAAGGAACATTAATTCTAGATCTCAATCAAGATTACAAACACGCACACTAGGATGCGGTGGCCCCGATGAGGGTTCAGAAAAGAACCAAGGGGTCGTTGTGTGTGAACAAAACCCGGTCCTACCAAGGAAAAACCATAATATAAAGAGAGGAATAGTCAAAGGTTTTAATAAAGATGCGTTTGGTTACGATCCAATCTTGAGGCGCAATGGCCATTAATTCAATAAGAAGAAAGAGGTCAGACTCACTCACCGATCTCAATTTTATTTATTATTAAAATTCTATTGTTGACATAAAGTAAACCACCCTTCCGTTCATTCATCTACCCAAGTTAATTGAAAATTAGCCAAACCCACCTTCTTAGCACAATCATTTTGGTTTTTTAAAAGTGTTTTAGATACCGAATCTTGAAATACACACGATGTGTGTATATATATACATATAAAAATATTTTACCTTTTTAACTATGATGCTCTTATTTAGAGGGTGTTTTTGAAAAATTTAAAATTAAATATGCGTACTCTAAAAAATGGGTGCTAAAAATAAAAATTAAAGATTCTTTTACCTATACTCTCTCTCTATATATGTGTGTATTTTTTCGTATGCACGTATGTGTTTTAAAAGAAAAATAAATAAGATGTATTTCAATCGCTTTTGGGATAAATGTTAATTGTTTTGAGTATACATGTTTCATTATTGGCAAGAAATAATGAGATAAGGGTCATTTTATTTTTATTTTTTTTTAAAAAAAACAGTTTTATAATCACCATCTCTTTGTTGGCTTTTATAATAGTACATATAAATTGAATATATTAGTGGATTGAGCTAAGAAGGGGGGGAAGGAAATAAAGTTGTGTCTATTTTATTTTGGGTAAATAATATACGTGAAAATTGAGAAAATTAATATCATAACCGCTATAAATATACATTAGGTTCATATAAATTTGGTTTCAGATTAAGAAGATATATATATATATATATATATATGATAGTGATAAAGTGGAGTGCGGGTTGGAGCTATCCTATGATGAAGGTGAGCATCAGTTGTTCACCTTAGATTTTTGAAATATATATATGTGTATATATTTTAATTTTACTACTTCATCATTTTGATTTTTTTTTTAAAATTAAGAGTTCAAGTTGTTTTTTTAACATAATTAATATATTACATTTAATATAACGAAAAGGTTTCGTTTTGAACCATTGCTTGAGTTGAAATTTGCGTATATATTCTTTAAAAAGTATGAAGGACAATGCAGCATGTGATAATGTAAACTGCCCAACTTACTCTATAATTTTAGATTTGTAGAGAATATATAGTAATTATAAAAAAACATCTATTGTTGTACATCAATTTTTAATTTAATGGTACACGCATACATCTCATAAGCAAAGAAATAACGAACGAGAGCATGTTCCTGATCGAGCAAATTTAGATCTCTTTGTGAGATAGTTGATAAGGGATGGTAGATTGTCAAATTGGCCTATTGTGACATTCGGTAAGTATATATATTCCTTTAAAAAAAAAAACTATAGGGAATTATATTAGAAAATGGTAACATTTTTTTTTAACAAAAGAGAATCAATATTATATTAAATTAAATATGGCAGTGTATAGCTTTCTTGTGAGTCTAGCTTCTTTCCTACCACAACCATCATACGTAAGTTCTTCTATTACAAAGTCAGGGGGATACTTATAAGCTTGATACAAAAAACGGTTATTCTTGCCAAAATTTGCTAGTTTATGTGCCACCTTGTTTTCTTCTCGGTAGGTAAATCCAATGCCGCATTGATCTAGATCGTTAATTAGATCCTTGATATCCCCCAGACGAGCTTGATGGTTTAAACATGACGCTTATTTCCTGCATATTATATCAAAAATTGGTTTTGAATCAGTTTTTATATGTATAGATTTATGGCCTAGCGGTTTTGCAAAGGAAAATCCCTCTCTAATTGCCCAGATTTCACTTTCAGCTGTGACATTTGAGCAATGACCAATATTGGGCGTCAAAGCTGCTAAAAAGATTCCATTTGCATCTTTCATGACAGCACTAATTCTTTGTGAGTTGAAAATGGTAATAATTGTTCAAACAAGAACTAATTTACCAAATAGTGAACAGAAAATACCGGGTTGAGTCGTGAATTAGGTCGTTCTCTTTAAAATGTTTCACGGCTATGCTCGGTATTTGTGCTAGCAGTTCTGAATGGCCATGCAGTCCTCAGAATACAACAAGCCCATATTTTCTTCTATCTCAATTTTCTTTGTACAGTGGAAAATCGGAATCTTATATCTCTTTATAACTTTGGCTAGAATCGGTAAACTAATCCTGTCGGAGGTAAAAAAAAAAATTTGAGGAAAATTTTTAAGGTCTCTAAGGAGATCAACATGGAGGAATAATTTTTCGTTGTATCTGTGTTGAAGATAGGATTTTTTTTTTAAAGAAAACAAAATCTTTCCGTTGTGCAAAGGAGAGAAGAAAATGTGTTGTGAGAGAGAAGGAGTTATCGAAAACAATGACTCAAGACTAAGTCAAAAGTTATTAAATTTCGAATTTCAAAAAGGAAAATAATTTTGTTTTTAATAAGTAAAATTTTTCAAAAGAATTTTGTATAAAAAGATAATATTTTACCTAAAATCCTCGCCTAATAACACAAAAGTCTAATAATGCCCAAAGGGCGCCCTTAGGCAAATTTTTCCTTATAAAAACCCATGAAATATTTTATTTATGTCCTCTGTGGGACTTAGTAAAACACAAGAATGCTGACTTGGTGCTTGCTTTGGTATTTTTTTTCTTTTCTTCTTTTCCCATTTTTTCAAATATACAAAATCTTCAACATTCCTACAGTTGTATTTTAAAAAATATTTCATCGAGTCAAGCAAAGTTTCTTAGAACAATGCATAAATAAAGGTATTTTTTTAACTTGAACCTTTATATACTGTTTGATGCTCCAGATTATATTAGAGTAACACGTAGTTTTGAACTCTATCTCTGGTAACATCACACACTATAACACCTGATGTTTATATTAATATAATTAAGGTCTACTTTGCTTGCTTTGTGTGATAAAGCATTGTAAATGATAGAAATGTATGAAAAATTTTCATTATTCCTGCATAGAAATCGATATCGTCCACCAAACTTGCGAAATTCATAAAAAAATCAATTTTCATCATTTTTAAGTGATTCCAAATCCATATGTTAAATATTGAGCCATAGTTTAAAATAAATTTTTAATACATAACATGCGCTTGTTGTGAAAAAATAGGTGCTTGTTGGAAGGTAGCCTCAGATTAAATTTCTCTAGTAATTAGACAGGCACCTGTTGAGCATAAACAGACGCTTGTTGTGGACTAAATAGGCGCTTGTTGGGGCCAATAGGCGCCTGTTGCTATGTAGGTTTGAAAGTTTTAAAAGAATTCTACAGTTTTTCTTAGTCATTTTTTATCAAAAAACCATCAGAATGGAGAGCTTATTTTCCTTACAAACTTCTATCTAGATTTTCACTGATATTGAGTTTTTGAATTTTGATTCGACTTTAAGAAAAGTTGTTCTACGTGACGCGGGGATCGAGGTGACTTAAGAATTTTAAGATTTCATTGGATAGGGTATCGAATATCATCTTTCTTTCTTCCTTTCAGCTTATAATTTCGAGGTAGGGGTTTATATGATTTTAAAACTTGAAATATGATTTTGTTTTACGGATATCATTGTGTTTTAATTTTATTTTTTTATTAAAACTATAGCATGATCTATGAAGTAATGTTTTATGATTTACAAATATTTAAATGTGAAATTTAAGGCAATAGATGCCATCTACACTTAATATTCTTGTATTATCAAATCCTATGAAGTATTCCATAGATGTATGACTATTATAATATGATAAAAATGAATTATTGTTGATTTATACACATTATGGGATGTGAGTTTGGATTTGTTTAAGTGTATGTGGCATAAATTGCTTTAAATACTTGTTGAATGGCATAAATACATGTTTGCATTATTATCGTGTCAACCAAAGACTTGAAAATCTCATGGCAAGCCCTTAAATGAACTTATAGCTTGGAATTCGACTGAATAATTCACGGAAAGCCTATATTATCTATTGTTGATTTGGAGAGTTTGTGTCTCTCAGAAATAGATTCTCTACATGAATATATAGTGCTTGCCGGGACAGAAATTAGGTAGGGCTCAGTGCCCTTGGGTTGAAAATCCCTAAACTCCTGGGGGAACAATGTTTGATAGCCTATAAGCCACCAATGAGGAGTCCGGAAACTTAGGCAATGGTTAAGGCACTATGGATTATGTTGGAAAATATGAATATAAATAAAACTGGGAAAGAGAGTACACTGGGTTGAGTCGCGGATTAAGTCGCTCTCTTTAAAACGTTTCGCGGCTCTCCCGGAATTGTGCTAGCAGTTTTGATTGTGCGACACCGTCCCTATAATGAAACAGCACAGATACCCTCTATATAATCGATTTGCACTTTTATCGATCGCTCGATTATAATACTCTTTTAATTGCTCAAAAAGGGTAAACCTTTTACTGCAGGAGGCACATTTTTTTTTTTTGGGTTTTAAAATTTTTCTCTGTTCGTTGTTGCTAAAGACGATAAGTGACAAAAAAGTTTTTTGATTCGTTAATTAAAGTAAAAAAATTTGAACGAAAAAAAAATACGTTGAGGGAATTCCGCAAACTTTGAGGAAATCGTGGAAGCGTTTTAGGAAGTAGTTATCACTACTTCAATTCAAAAAATAAATAATATTTATTTTATAAATAAATTTTTTTAAAACGATTTTGTATAAAAAAATTATACTTTACACAAGACAAGCTCATAACCACCATTTATGTAATATTCTTTATTATTATTTTATATTAATTTTATACAAATATCAATATTCAAACATTTTATGCGGATTTTTTTTCTTTTCTTATTTACCGAATTATAAGCTAACTCGTTTTGAGAAGTTACAATTTAAATTCAGCTGTTTTACGTGCACATAACACCGTCACAAAGTGGGGCCAATACTGTATATTGATTTCACTGTTTGCGCGAGATCCAAGACTGCGCCATTTGGAGCTCTAATAAGTTTCGTTTGGGAGCAATGATACAGTACTACACTCCCACTACCACCGACACCCATTAGACTACGTAGGCCCCACCACGTGTCCTTCCTTCTCAATCTAACGGCTGAAACCAATCAAACAAAACCTTCACTGTTTTACAGTTAATTACATGCAACAACCTCAATTTTTTCCTAAAATCCTACTTTTATACAAAATGTTTCTGCATGTGCTCATAAAACCACAAATTATTTGTCGCATCACTTTTGTCTAAAATTATATATGCTGTTATAAAATCTAACAGAGGATCATGTGCCGTTATAAAATTATGTGTATTTTCTCTTCTACAGTTTTGAATATTGGGATGGTAATTTGTGTTTTTGTATTATTTTTTTAATTGTCACGACTTGACCTAACATGATAATAAGAAAAATAAAAAGACAAACTTGAAGTGACACAATATGAAATTGTATTATTTTTAACCAAGACTAGCTCGATTAACATAAAGATGACACAACTCGATCGATACCATTCCAAATTTTGCATTCTAATGGAGTTATCTTAACACAAGTAAAACTATTTTTTTTTATCTTATTTGGACACAATTAATGCAACTAAATACTATTAACACGAAATAATTTTAATTTTATGTCAATTTCATTCTAAAATTTAGACACGAACATAATAAGAAATTGTGTTAAAACTCCAATCATGAAAACTACAATATCTAAAGTACGGATACTTTAGTTAGGGTCGGAGTATCTGTATCGGATACGTATCCTGCACCGATACACGACGGATACGACATGATACGTATCCGAGTATCCAACATTTTTTATTTATTTTTTTAAATTTCGAATACAAAAGGGATACAGTGAGGATACTTGCGGGGATACGAGGTAAGTTTTGTAATTTTTTTTTATTGGAGTTGCTTTAAAAATAACAAACAATTCTTTTAATATAGAAACCTTTAAAAGAGACTTAGAATTTTCATTTACAGCTCAATGAATAAGTCAACCCTTTTATCAGAAGATGAAACAATTGACCAAAACACTCCGTCCTTTGTCTACGATCATCGTTGTTCGGTTTATATCATTCTTTTGGTATTTAAGGCAGAATATTATATCTACTTTTAAGTTATTATGCAATTAAATTGCTCAGTCGTTTGCTTTAGTTTTATGAATATTGATGATATAGTTCATAAATTTATAAAATTATTATAATTGAATAATTAAATATATATATATATATTATAATTATTTTTTATTATTCGTTTCCAAGATGTATCGTATTTTATATTTTTTTAATTTTGCTGTATCACTGTATCGATACAATATCGTATTCGATAGCCATATCCGTACTTCATAGACTGCAATAATACAAATTATCATGTTAATTTAATTTTATTGTGGTATGTTTTTGTGTCATTTTTTAAAATTGTCATCCTACATGATCTACACGACTCTCATATTAGCTCCTTGGCTAAATTTATTAACATCAAATTTAATTTTTGGACTAAAATGAGACATCGCTAAAGCTTTATGATTTTCAGATTTTGTATTGAAACAAAAGTGGTACAAACGAAACAAACTTTGAGGGTGCTTTTATGTAATTGCTGTGTTTACGACAAACCGCGTCCTCCATGCCATCCATCAATATATATAATCCTGTACGTAACAAATTTAATGTGAATCGTACGTATAATCCCCTCTCTCTCCTCTGTTTAGTTTTCTCTTCTTTCTCCCAGATCGTTCTGCAAACGAAGGAATTCAGCAATGGAGGTGTTCTATTACCTGGTGTTTGGTTGCTTAGGTGCCGTAGTGGCAGCTTTGGAGCTAAGCAAGAACAACAAAGATCGAATCAATACTTCTCAGGCTTTCAGTTCCTTCAAAAACAATTACCTCCTCGTTTACTCTCTCATGATGGGTGAGCATTCCACCCCCCAATTTCCTTAGATCTGCTCTGCTCGTTGATTTATGATGTATGTGTGTGTGTGTTGTATGTTTTTGTTCGACATTCTGATTAAGCTTGATTTAATTGGTTGTAATGTGATTGTTCGATCCGATCTGGTGGAAATTAGGTTTAATTATGGATCTATTTTCCGAATCTGCTTGCATTTGCTTGTTTGGAAGATATGTATGTGGGATTGGGGTTTCTATCTCTCTAGAGGAGAGTCGAAGAAATTTAGACCATTCGCTTAGAAGTGAACGGCCCAGATTTTGACAATATTTTCCGTTTAAATGAGTTATCACGAGTGTCAAAAACTACTTGATAAAATCTGAGCCGTCTAATTTTTTAAATTAAGGATCCGGATTAGTACTCTACTCTAGAGTGATTTCCATACCTCTGGAGGAGCTGGATCCATGTATGTGTGCCAAATGTGGATCTATAGGGACGTGTTCTTTTAGATGTAGATTTGATGCTGTAACTTGGATCTGGATCTCAAATTTTCATTTATGTTCTGTTTGTTTACTGATAAAATGTTGGAGGGAATAAAGAGGAGATTAACAGAAAAGGGCGTCTGCTTGAGCGGACTTGATCACTAATTTAGTTCCTTGGCTTAATTATAGGAATTTGTTAAGATATACCAACAAGATTTAGACTCATATCATAAAATTTCTTATATTCCATGGTTTGTATTGGTTGATAACTGTGTGAGAAACTTGGTGTTTGGTTGATAGTGTGGTTTGATCAAATAGATTCTATATTATAAAGACTTCTCTTTCTAATTCTGCCACTTTATGTACTACTTTAGCTTAGTTTAATACCAACAGTATAGTTAATGGGAAAAGATTTGGCAACTACAAATCTGTAAGATATTAAATTCACATTCTATATTTTCCTAATTTTTCATCATTAATATGGTAACTACTGATAGAAATGGTTTGAATTTCATTTTTTTTTTGGGGAGTTTGGTGTTAATTTTTTCTGATGGTTTGGCCTTTATTTTCCAATAGCTGGGGACTGGTTGCAGGGACCCTATGTATACTACCTTTACATGACTTATGGCTACAGCAAGGGGAGATTGGACAGCTCTTCATTGCTGGGTTTGGATCTTCCATGTTGTTTGGGACCATCGTTGGATCTTTAGCTGACAAACAGTAAGAGTTGTGTCTGATTTTTTATGTTACCATATTCTCTTTCTGTGAAGCGAGACTTTTCTAAGTAGTCTCTGAAGCATAGCCTCTATGAAAGTTATTTACCTATTATTGCTTAGTTATGATAAAGTTGCTCATGGTGTTTTTTCCCCTCTTGATGGTTCCTGCAATTGAATTCAGAGGTCGGAAGCGGGCATGTGTAACTTACTGCATTACTTACATACTGAGCTGCATTACGAAGCATTCTCCTCAGTACAAAGTATTGATGTTGGGTCGTATTTTGGGTGGTATTGCCACTTCTCTTCTATTTTCTGCTTTTGAGTCATGGCTTGTGGCAGAACACAACAAGGTGAGGGTTTTGCTTTTCTTTCTTTTTTAATTAAAAATAAATAAAACGAAGTATGCAATTTCCCTTTTTTTGCTGTCCGTATTTTGAAATGTTTGGTCATCTAAAATAATCATTAAAATTCCGACATTTAATACTCTCTATGTTGTTTGGATTGTGTTTTCCCTCTGGTTTACACCATTTTTACATTCCGACTGGGCAATTGTTTGTGTGACCATTGTAGTATCATTTAACCTCTTAAATTGTTGATCCTGTTTTGTCCTTGTCTCTACAGCGAGGATTTGAGCAACAGTGGCTCTCGCTAACCTTCTCTAAGGCAATATTTCTTGGAAACGGTCTCGTAGCTATTGTCTCTGGGTTGTTTGGAAACCTTCTAGTTGATACCATCGGTCTCGGACCTGTTTCACCATTTGATGCTGCTGCGTGCTTTCTCGCAATTGGGATGGCCATTATTTTATCATCATGGACTGAGAACTATGGTGACCCTTCAGAGAACAAGGACTTGCTTACTCAGTTCAAGGGTGCTGCTATAGCCATTGCTTCTGGTAATTTTGTCTGTCGATCTATGAACATTAGAGAATCATATATTATCATTGCTTAAGTGATCAACATCAATCTTAATTTTGAAACAAGTTAAAAGAAAGAATGCACTATTCCCCAATGGTGGCAGACAAGCTTTGGTTCTTTGGGTACTACCTGTTTAATTGATGTTCTCATGGTCTATTAATATGTTTACTTTCGTGCATTTATTTGTTTTACCAAAATTAGCAAGGACTTTTATGACTTTGTCCCCCATGTTATATGCCAAATTGGCTGTCTTAACTTTTTTAACATAATCCCTTGATTAAATGGGAGGTTAAAGTAAAAAAAGCTCCTGTTAATTGCTTCTATCACTTGTGGACCCTTATTGGTGCGATTTATGTATATCAGACGAGAAGATTGCATTACTGGGTGCGATACAATCCCTGTTCGAAGGTTCAATGTACACCTTTGTGTTCCTATGGACCCCGGCTTTGAGTCCCAATGAAGAGGACATTCCCCATGGTTTCATTTTTGCAACTTTCATGTTGGCCTCAATGTTGGGAAGCTCATTTGCATCTCGCCTTATGGCCCGCTCATCACTTAAAGTAGAGAGTTACATGCAAATCGTGTTTGTCGTTTCCTCGGCCTCTCTGTTGCTTCCTATTGTCACAAATGTACGTTGTTTTCATTTTTACCCATTTTTACCCCTCAAAGATGTAGTTTTTTTTTTTAACATTGATTGTTTTGGAACAGTTTTTGGTTCCTCCTTCTACGGTGAAAGGTGGAAGCATCTCATTTGGAGGTTGTATTCAGCTTCTTGGATTCTGTACCTTTGAGGCTTGTGTGGGCATATTCTGGCCATCCATCATGAAGATGAGGTCCCAATACATCCCTGAGGAGGCCCGAAGCACCATTATGAACTTTTTCCGCATTCCTCTCAACATCTTTGTGTGCATCGTCCTGTACAACGTATGTCAAACTTTTATTCCTCCCCCCCTCCCTTCTTTTGGTTTTTCATTTTAATGATGCACTCTTTGGTTTGTGTAAAAAGTGTTTGTCTCAATTTGATCTTAACCCAAAATGATCCTGCTGATTAGCTATTTCCCATCTCGGTGCTTTTGTTTGGTACACACCAAAATAATTGAATTTTTTTGGAATTGCATATCACGGAAAATAATAAACTCATGGAAGAAAACCCGTAGGTAAATGGTCTTTTGGATTCCATGGGAAATGGAAATCAGATGAAAGCAAATTGTGTCATGGAAAATGGTGCAATCAAACATTGTAGAGGTAGAAAATATTAAATTTTCGGCATAATGTTTTGCCCTTAGAACCGTAATTGTATTTGCAAATAGTCTGATCTGTTATCAAAATGGTAACTAGTGAGATTTGTAGGTTATTTAGGCAATTTTCATCTTCCTCTTGCTGCAGCCAACTAACTTTTTCACACATGTACAAACACAATGCATATATTTATATGTGCTTTCTCCTGGTAGATAAAACTTATATATTTGGTGTGCATTTGCAGGTCAATGCCTTCCCCATCACCATTATGTTTGGCATGTGCTCGATCTTCCTCTTTATAGCATCCATATTGCAGAGGAGACTATTGGTCATAGCAGAAAAGACAAGTACGTACAATTTTCTTATAAAGTATAATACCTTATCATTATACCTCTGTGGAACTATTTAGGTCACACAACTGAGCAAGAGTGAGGTGGGTGACCACCCTGGGCCCTTTGTGATAGCTCACCATTATGGAGCTAGAAAGTTTTAAGAGTTCATTACATTTGTGGTAGACTTTTACTACCTGACCTCATTTCTAGAACTCACATGCATCTTTTGTTTCATTACGTACCCAACTTAAAGGTCAAACCTGTGTGTAGAGTTGTAGTACCTTTGTCCCAAACTAAGAATCCACTATTTCCTTTTGGGATGTCCCAAATTAGGAGTCTAGTTTCCTTTTTTGGACGTCATCAGTGTACCATATCTCAACGGAAACTAGTTCTGTTCTTAATCATTGCTTATGTTGAATTCAGTGTTTTTGTAAAAAAAAAAAAAGAAGAATCAAAATCAAACTGGACTCTTAATTTGGGACGGAATACCATTTTGTTAGTTCATAAAACGGGACATTTTTTAAGTGTTCTCCTTGATCCCATAAATCTCAGGACTGACTGCAATCATGTTTGGTTCTGGCTTGGTAAATATTTGGTACTCAATAGCTGCAACGTCTTTGTTTGTTACAGAGCCGGTGGACTGGACAGCTTTGAAGGAAAGGGATGCCGAATCCGAGCCACTAAACGAAGCTTAATACTATAAGAGTAGGGACCAGCAAATTTTTCAGGAGGTTGAAAACCACCACATAATATTCATGCCATTAAACTGATGCGGAATTTTATTTAGTCGGAGCATACGCGCATTATAATAGCGGGTCCGATCTGTATGGGTAAAATATACTGTACTGCCGAGCAAAGGAAGTCGGGAAAGAAGAAACAGAAGATCACTTGTTTACACTGTTATAATTCTTTGTGAGTTTTTAGTTGAAATGATACATTTGGTAAAAAAAGGGAAAATGTTAGCATCAGTTCATATCCTGGGCTGTTACTACTGCTGGGGACAATTCAATCTTTACCATTTGTAAATTTGCTGCTTCTTTTTTTTTTTTTTATTTAATATGGGTCTCACTTTAGCAAGTATGTATTGGACCCTTGTTCTGATTTTGTTCACTTTTTTGTTATAATATTTTTGACAGTTTTATCTCTACCGATGGTCAGAAAATGATTCTTTATAGCATCATGTGGTTCATTATTTTCTTCACCCCACTTCATAGTTGAGTTTGAACAAACTTTTGGAGCCATTTGGAGCAATGTCTGGATTTGTGTATTTGAGAACGATTCTTTCATTTGGTGAAACTTTAGTTGTTTTTTACCTTTTTGTTCAATCGAAAGTGGCAAAGTTTTATTGATGGATGCAAAAAATGGGTGATGGGTCGGGTTGGTCTCTAAAACACAGCAAGGCGTACATGACTTGTTTGTATCGAGTGTAACAGTTATAACGAGCATATTATAATTCGGAGATTGTAAATTTTTAATGTTACAGAGGGTGCAATTCGTATATATGGGTCATGTTTTCGTTTGACAAAACACCAAATTATGAGCATTACGCTAAAAAACTATAGACAAACTATACAAACACAACCCAATTTTGTTTCACGACGTGCTTTTGTATTGTTTCTCTAATTCCCAACACTCATTAATAAATAGAATTGCTATAATCTTATTTGTTTATATTGAATTGTATTCAACACTCGTTAATAAATAGAATTGCTATAATCTTATTTGTTTATATTGAATTGTACTAAAAAATATGCTATTTGTTTTGCCCTAAAGTTACAAAAGAATCTGTTCATGATCCCAAAACGAAGTGAAAGTAAATAAGACAATTTATAGAATTACTTGAAATCAGAAATTACAGATTATAATTACGACATAAAGTCTCTGCAGTTAGAACTTACAACAAACCACACCACAAAGATCTGTGTGGACAATGACAAATTTACAACTCCTCGTCAATTTGGAGTGAACTAACTTATAAATTAGTCACCTGCATACAATGTAAACGGAAATTCTAAAATTATACCATCTTGTGTATATATCTCCTTTATCAAACAATTTTTACTGCAGCCTGCTTCTTTTTGCACTAGATGAAGCAGTTTCCAAGTCCCCAAGAAAGAAAAGGATTTTGTCAAGAATTCCTAAGCAAGGTTCCTCTGGGTCCAAACTTTCATCTCTTGTAAACTCTGTATGTGAACTAAGAAAAGAATTGCTCGGTTCAATTTGCGGCCTTTTTGAACCCAAATGTCTTTGAATTTCACCTTGATGGATGAGATAACAGTCATCACCTTCTCTTATTATCTTCAATCCCCTAAAAAAATACAAATGAGCGTCTATAATTACAAGAACTAAGGCTCCGTTTGATAGCAACAAGGAAAATGAAAAGAATAACAATTAATTTTGATGAGAAGATGGAAAATAAGTTGAGGCATGTGTGAGATGCTCTCTATCTTATAGTTATTTTTGTGAGTATATGTCCTCCATCATTCTTTATGTTTTGTGGAAAAAAATTCTTCACCACCACCCAAAGAAGATTTTTTCATAGAAAAAGCAAAAAAGTAAGAGTTAATTTCACCACATCCCTCAACTTGGGTTTTAATAAGTTCTACACAATTATTGTTTTTGACTCTCGGAAAAATATTAAGGAGAACATGAAAGGGATTAAGGAACAAAAATGGTTGGAAATCAGGATCACATGATGTATGGGAGTTGCCTGTTTCATGCATCTCAGATTTGGTTGGCGAGTTGTGCCTCTCCTAAATCTGATGTGAAAATAAGTATGCTGTTCTGGTTTATGGTACTAAATTTGTAGAGATAACAACCCAATAAGATATTGCCCGCTTTGGGTCCAAGCCCACGCGGTTTTATTTTTCATCTAATGGCCACAACTAGGAAGGACCAATTATCATACATATATAGCACATCAGTTCACCTCACTTAGGTGAAGTGGGATGAACCCATAACACCTTGTAGTATGCCAACACCTACTGCAACCCGCCCACAACACTAGGGTCTTTCCATAATATGTATTGGCTTGTTCATGCTTGTGCTGTCTTTGATTGTATAGTAATAGTATTCCACTATTCCCTCTATCCCATATTAATAATCCACTATTACTTTTCGGAATGTATTAAATTAAGAGTCAAATATAATTTTTGAGAAAATCAATGTACGACAATTAATGATATGACAGAAGTTCTCTTTTCAAGCACTGATTAGGTAGAAATTAGTATATTTGAAGTGTTAAAGCCAAATTGGACTTGTAATTTGGGACTGAGGGAGTACAAGATAGATTGAATTGTAAAGGCTGTTCATGTTGGGCAATACAAATAGATTGTTATACTCGATTTATTTAATGGCCAATTTTTGACATGCATGTTTGGTATTAACTTACAATCCGACGCGATCACAACGGTCTTGCACTGCAAACACATCTTTCCATGACTTCGAATCCATGGGAGCATAGAATGTGGCACAATCCCTTCCCCATCTTTCTACAAATAAACTGGACCATAAAACATTCTCTGACGCCATTATTTTCCATTTCCTGCACACTTTAGCGAACACCAAAACAGGCCAAGTCATTCATTATTCTGAATATTTTCACCACTAAAGAGGACACCCTCTCTCTCTCTCACATACGCACACGCACACATATCCCAAATATACTGAGGGAAAAAAACTAGGATTAACTATTGTGAGTGTCTGGGTTTATCCGAGTGGTGAATGACCACTCGAGTATAATCAGATAATTCTCAACTCAATAAGACCTCAAGTCCCCATTAAGTTTGGGCATCACAGCAATCTTTCACTTAATTCTTATTTTAAATAAAAAAATTGGAAAAAGAACAAAGAGATTTTAAGGTTATAATCCAAGATCATCAACGATGTTGCATGTTGTTTCAAATCTCACAATTTACTTTTTCCTAAGAGTGAATTCCGTAGAAAGAATCTATGAACTTAATTGAAGCTAGAGATTCAAAAAGAAAGATTTCAATCTGCTTGGACTAATGAAAAGATAAAATAGTTATTTGGGTGCCGTGTGAACCACACGGCCCGTTTGGTTGCACTTCTTTTTATACGAGAAATGCCTACTATTCCATATTTTAAAATTTTAGTGGTGTTTTATTGCGTTAATTTTGTACGGCTTCATTTTATGTAGAACAACTTGCTTTAGCCTAATTTTTTTACGGCATGGGTTCAAAAATCCACTTTCACCCTTATGTTTCTGCTTTTTGTGACTCCTTTTTTCTATGTAAAACAATTCCAAGGAATGTAATTATTTTCCACGAACCAATCAAAGGTGTAAGAAAAATACCAATTATTTCGTAATGGAATACGGAGAATAAACAAAATAATCACGGAAATGGATGTTTGACAAAAATAGTGAAAATGAAAAAATGAAAAGAATTATAAGTGTAAGTTTAGTTTGGTGCATAATAAATGCATTAATTAATAGGTACTGGGGCGATTTGTGAAAATAAGATTATTTCTTTACATGATACATCCAAAAGTACGTCTAAAACTATACACTTCGTAATGAACCCTTTTTTTTTTATTAACATTGATCAAGGGAAGAAAAGACCCTTAATAAGAATCCTTTTTTTTTTTTTTTTTCACAAAAGACCCTCCTAAGTCGATCTTCCATAGAATTTTAGAATTCAAAACCATTCTTCATTAATATATAAAGTTAAACCTGTGCCGACCGCACTATAAGTCTACCTTTAGGGCCCAAAACAATATTTAAATCACAAAAATAAATAAAAATGAAAGAGAATTCCACAAAAACCCGGTTCAGATCTAGTTATTAACAAATACCAGACCCACGAAACAAAGAAATCAGATGTTGAACTGCAAGATTTACAGGGGAGGTAAATGAAATTATGAATATTTAGATTAATTGACTAACCTTGTTGAGCAGTGGCAAGATTCTGGTGATCTAATAAACAGAAGATTTTGAGGCAAATATCTCTTGGTAATTTCTCCATGAAATTCTATTCTAATTTAGAGAGAGAGAGAGAGAGAGAGGTGATGAGCTTGAGCTTTGTTTGAGAGAGACCTTTTCATTTTCTTTTTTTGGCACACCAGTGGCAGTGGTTAACTAGAATCTAGTTAATTTCCTCATGAAGGTAAATCTCTCGAGTACTCGCTGGCAATCGTAGCCGTCTAAACTTAAGTTTACATCTGTCAGATTTGGACGGAGGCGTACTGTGTCAGTTCTGCCGCGTGGGTATTGTATGTGACGTGTCGACAAATTTTGCTGGTTTATACGTCATATTTTAATTTCTGATTTTTTTTTAATTCATAAAGATGGGAATTACATGAAAATCAATTCATTTTATGACTTAATCTATATTATAAAATACAAAAATATCATATTACTAATTTATTAAAGTAATAATTTACATTATGTTATAATAAATTAGATAAATTTTGAATTAATAGATGTGTTAAAACATTGAATTAAACAAGTCAACAATTTTTTATCTCTCTTCTTCTACTAATATACTTTCACTTTTCTTTCTCATCAACTTCTTTTTAAAATTTAAAGTACATTAACCATAAATACAAAAAAATAATATAATTTACTAAAAGTTATTATTTACAGTATACTTATTCAGTTTTATAAAATAAGATCTATCATGACTATAATGTTATGTTTAAAACTAAAATTCTTGAAAAACTATTGCAACCCAATTTTTTTTCATTCACCTTACATTTAGATTATTGCACTGTCAATTTAAATAGATATCAAACCGAGTTGCCACCTAATTCTTATTATTTCAAAAAAAAAAAAGAAAAGAAAAGAATTTGTTTAATATTTTACAAAATTAAATAGGTTTTAAAAAGGCATATTACTTTTCTATATAATACTAAGAATGGTATTATACGATTATAAATAAAATTTTAAAAATATATAATATGATTGTACTAATAATTTTTTATTTTATTGACAATAATGACAATTAACCATAAAAGCTCAACCCGACCCTAATGAAGTAGCAATTTGGGTTTGGGTTTAAGTGTAAAATTCATCCTAGTCAGGTCAGATATTCATTAAGTAACTATAGTTTGGATATACTAAATCATCTCTATCTATATCAATTAACTTATGTACCTATTACTATCCTGAGGATAACAATCTTTAATTCATGATTTTGCTATTTATTGCGTAATTTTTTGGATATGTAGTTTTCTTAATGTATATTGTTATTGTTTAGTTACAAGAATTTTTTATGTTCTCGATCTTAATATTTTCAGATTATTAACATTTTTTTATGTCGCCATATTGTTTAGAGCGGGCAATACCTAATAGCAATACTAACTTGATATTAAATAAGATAACATAAGAATGTATTCAAAATAACATATCTTACGAGTTAAAATTACAATATAAAATTTTTGGGGAAAAAAATTGGGCTAGGCATTTCATATTTGGGCTTGGTTTTTCCGTTAAAACGGAAAGAAATGTATAAATGTTTTACTATTATTACTTTTTATACCAGCGGTGCCACCAAACACATCGATTCTTCAAGTAGAGAGGTGAAGGATGGGACGATGGAAATCCCACCTAAGATTCGAAGTAAGCCTATTAATAAATTGAATTTATACCTGAATCTAATGTTTTAGATAGAGATAGATTGATATTTTTGATCCATATATCTAAATTTGATCCAAACCTGTTGAATCTTTGATTAACAAATCGGATATAAATATATGTTAATCCGATTCAAGACTCACATTATGCTTAAATTGATCATTATTTATATGTATCACATTGTTATAAATGCACTTAAAAAAATAAATACAACTCGATCAAAAGGTATTAAATGGAATAAGAAAAGAAGAAATTCGATTGTTGTTAAATTTAACTTTTATGTTAGTTTCATTAATTTTTTTTATATATTTATAAATTAATTATTATATAATTAAAATTTTAAATGGAACGGATTATTTTAGATATGAATCGATATTTTGGTGATCCGTTACATGATCCGATTCGAATTAGATTTGAAAACTTTTTTCAAATATAAATTTAAATTTGTCCTGATATGATCTAAATCCAATCCATTAACATACCTAATCCAATACGTACGAAAACGCTTTCTTTATAACTTTTTTAACATTCGGCTTTTTTTTAGCCTTTCGACAATTTGGGCTTGTTTAATGCGATTAATTTGTGGGTTGGACCATTTTATAACCTTTGTCTATTGTGAAAGTCCAAAATAGGGGCTTAACTCCCAAGCCAAGCCTAATAACTCTTGTCCCGTATTTATTTCTACCAATATACGATGCATTCTATGTGTGTATAATAAAATATTTATTAAATTTTTATATACGAAGATATAATAACAATCTTATGGTAAGTAAATGGGTGGCAATTAAAAGCATACAATTCAACTACTTAAAATAGTACTAGACTATATTTTGACAAAGATAATATTATTTTAAGAATATGACTATGCAAATAAATAATTTTTTATGCCATAGATGTACTTTACATATGTGTACACTTTACAACATGGACATACGGACCCCTCGATTTTAGAAAAATATTTCATATATATATATAGTAATTGAAAAAAATTATATTTGATATTATAATAAATAGTATGATACATTTGATCATCTATAAATTAAATACACTATTCTTTCCTCAAATTAAAAGTTTCACTTCAAATTTTATAAATTTTGTCAAAACACTAATTTCAACTTAATTAATTGGTGTTCAAAATTATAACTTATTTCCGTCCATCGATTATGTACCAAAAATAAAAGAATACTTTTAATTTTAGACATCCCAAAAAGGAATGTTTCAAGCTATTCTGATCTATGCAATGTTAATTCTTAAATTTTCGGATTGTCTTTGTAAAGATCTAAATATGTTAGTTTCTAAATTCTGGTGAAAAAAGACGGGTTTTTAAGGCATTCATCGGAAAGCTTGATTGCATATTGCTAGACCCAAATGTGTTGGTGGATTGGGTTATAAAAATATTAATTCAGCTTTACTTGCTAAACAAGCCTGGCGTCTAATGGTATATCATAATTCTTTATGGGCTAAAGTGCTGAAAAGTTTGTATTTTCCTAATCAAGAGTTTTGGGATGTACCTTCTAATCAAGTTGGATAGTGGATTTTTCGTAGCATTCTTTATGCCTGGGACTTGCTAAAAGCTAATTGTTTCTAGAAGGTTGGGAACGGAGGTTCGATCAATATCTGGTCAGATCGTTGGGTTAAAGAATTTCATTCTCTGGAGGACTATCGTACACTTTCTCTTATTTGCCCTATATGTTGTAAAGAACCTAAAACTATAAAGCATATCTTGAGTTTATGTGCTTGGGTTATGGATCTATGGTATAAAAGTCTTTTAAACATTTTAATCGAGTTGAAGCATATCTCGAGATTTGAAACCTAGTTTTTTTAATACTTTTTCCAATTTGGACATAATTTATATTGATGATTTAAAGGCTTCGTCTTGTTGTGCTATCTATGTTGGTTTATTTGGAAAGCCCGCAACGAGCTGATCTTTCATGGCATTAATCCTAAGGCCTTAATTGCTATTTGTAAATCAGTAGTAGCTTCTTTTGAATTTGGATTGGCTTCTAATAAGCTGTTGAAGTCTTCTTTAGACGAGCTTTCTCCTGGTCCCAGCCGCTAGTCGGCTCCCGGTCCACGTATGGTAAAAATTAACTGTGATGGTGCTTACTCTGAAAATCTTAAGTTGGGCTCAGTTGCTTATATTATTAGGGATCATATTGGTGCCATGATTGATGGAAAAGTCTCATTTTATTCTTGTTCCTCTCCGACTATGGTAGAAGCGAAAGCCATTTTTGATGCAACTATGTATGCTGCTCTTTGTTTTTCTTCACTTGTTGTGATTGAATCTAATTGTAAGATTGTGATTGACGTTATCACAATGGAGGCTTTTATTTTATCATGGGATGATATTGGCGTGGTGGAAGCTATTCGGGATGCGATTAGAAAAGTCCCCACAATTTTTTACAATTTTGTTTATAGAGAAGCAAATGTGCCCGCTCATTGGGTTTCTATTAATGCTAAGTTTAGCAATTAATCTTCCTTTAGACTAGACTTTCAGGCCTCTTCCTGCTCTGTCTTGCCTTCTCGCTTTCAACGTTGATCGTCAAGGCATTGGATGATGTTGAGCTTGGTGCTCACTTTACATTGTTTTTTATTTATTTTGTTTGTCTTTGTCATCCCTATGTAGACCAAAAAAAAAAGCGTCACTTTTAATTTAAGGCACAGTAAGTGAATAGTTATTATATACGTAAGCAATTATATTTCAATTTTGTGCATAGCTGCAACACATGATTATAATATTTAAGGTAATCATATAATATTTTAATACATTAATAAGCAATTTATGAACATTTTTTTGCATGCAACACCCAAAATTTACTTTGGCAACAAATATAACCTTATTTGTTTACGGAACTTTTTTAATGGTGTTTGTACTTTTAATATTTATTTTTGTTTTTGTAATAGTAATAATGAATAAATAAATCTCAATAATTAGATTCGTGCTGATCATTTTTAATAGGGAAAAAAATTATTTTACCTTGTGGACCAATCATAGGTAGACATATGGATATAGCTCCCAACGCGTAAAAAACAGAGTTAAGAAGTTTGGACTTCAGGGCTACATGCTTAGCGGAGCTCATGGGAATGTTGGAACAATATCTACTTTATATTCGAGGCTACAAGTCTCGAGAGCTCCTTCACTGAGTTGAAACTAACAACGCTTAACCACTCTGTCAGAGTGGTTGATGAAGGTATGATAAACTACCACCAACCCGCAGGAAGCGTATAACCTCCTTTAACTTCATCAAATGCATACCCCTACATTTAATGCAGCATAATACATGGATAAACAAGGTCAGAGTTGGTGATGGTCAGGAGATGGCTTGAGACATGCTCTGAGGGCCTTCCCATAGGTTTCCCTTTCTATTATATATATATATATAAATCATTACTTCCTTTCGGGGAGAGACAACAACCAAGCAATCAAGTTTTTATTACAAGAGTTTTACTACATCATTACATGATAGAAAGAGCAGGGCTTGAGAGAGATAAATTGGGAGATAGAACTCTAAAGCACACGATATAGCTCAAAGTGTAAAACATTTAGGTTCCGAATGGCTTAGAACAGTTCTAACTTGTTATAAGGATAGAATAGTTAAAGAGATATTGTTGGCTTGTAATTTGAACTTATTCATTATAATATAAAGTGCCCCAAATTCCTAGCTCTATTCACGAGAGGAGGACTAACCCATATTTTTATATTGGGTGAACCTCCTCTATAGATTAGGATTTTTTTTGATATTATTACAATTTGTAATTTCTTTTGAGTATATAAGGAGCTAAAAAGTCACTCTTGCAGTATTTTGTTTTTGTAACCCCTAAATAAAATTCTCGCATACGTCCACAACATATATACACACACAATATTTTCATTACAAGTATATTGTCTTTCATTACATCTTTTTCTACTTTTAGGTTATTTTTTAAGTGAAATTTATTATTTTCACTAAATTTTATAAAAATAAATCTATTTATACCTCAAAATTGACTGTTATTCTTCTTTTTAATTAAATAGGTGATTGTTCTTTCCAGAGGCAAATGTACATAAATATTTAGTGTCATTTCTCAATAACTTAGTTACTGTTTAGAATCCTCCGATTTTTAATTTCTCAATTTATTTTGGGTGATCGTTAGTTTTTTTTTTTTTTTTTTTTTTTTTTTTTTTTTTTTTTTTTTTGGGATTTATGTTCGTAATTTTGTTTGAATAGCCATTTGCTTGATGAAAATGCTAAGAAAGGTGGTTATATTTTGTGTACAAAATGTCAAATACATATTGAATTGATCACCGATGACTTTTCATATATAGCACTAGTAATTAACGTTGAGATTTTGTGGCCCAATGGCTTTATTAGCGAAGTGAATGCAGCTCTTGGAGAGTAATTTATAGTTGTGGAAGTATATATTAATTACAACATTTTGTAGCTAAATTTGTTTTGTGACCATGCACATACAGTCAGGCGTCTAGGTAGCACTAATTAAGCTGACCTAAATTACAGGGTATTTTAAAAAAATAATAAATTTCAACTTAATTAATCGACTGCATGTTAACGTTTCTCTAATTGTGAATTTTGTATATAATTATAAAAAAAAGAAAACAGAGTTATTAATTTAAGACAAAAACTGAAAAAGAAAAATGAAATCATAATTTAAGATGGAAAAAGTTTTTAAATTTTACCATGTTTCTATACTATGGCCAGAGAATCTTTGGAAAGGGATTAATATTACAAAAATAGCAATAGAAGTATTACTTACGAAAGTAACAACAGTTTTTTCAAATTAATGAAAGTAACAATTCTTTTTAACTAATAATTAAAGAAGCAAAAATTATGCATTTGCCTATTTTGTTCTTTTATTGTCTGGTTAATTGTCAAAAAAGTTATAAAGAAAATAAATTTTCGGGATAATTGAAGTAAAGAAGAAGAAACTTACTTTTATGTATGTGTTTGATTAACATCAAAATTGTTATGAAATAGAAACGAGAGAGATTGAAGAAGGAGAACGAAAGAATTGTATTACTTTCTTGATAGTTCAATGTACAATAGGGTAAGAATATATATACTAGAAATAAAACCCTAATCTAGGATACAATTAGGAAAGTATAATGGGAACACAATCAATACAATATGGAAAGTATAAAGAAATAGGAAAACGTATATTCTAAACACCCCCCCTCAAACTCAAGGTGGTAAGTGAGAGACCAGCTGGAGTTTTGGAAATCAATGCTTGAAAACGGCTAGGCTGGTGAGCTTTAGTGAAGAGATCTGCAGGCTGGTCATCTGAAGATACGGGCATAAGACGAATGTACATATTGCGAATATGTTGGCGAATAAAGTGACAATCAATCTCAATGTGTTTAGTTCGTTCATGAAAGACGTCATTGTGACTGATTTGAATGCACTGCGGTTGTCACAATAAAGAGTAGTAGCAGAATCTTGAGGAGCACCTAACTCATCGAGGAGGCGTCGAAGCCATATTAGTTCTTGTGAAGTATCAGCAAGAGCGCGGCGGTATTCAGCCTCAGTGCTTGATCGAGAAACAACAGACTGTTTCTTACTACGCCAAGTAAGAAGGGAGTCCCCGAGGAAGAAACAGTAACACCAGTAATAGACCGACGATCGCTAGGGTCACCGGCCCAGTCTGCATCAGAGTAAGCCC